>OW804094.1:23365291-23965291 GCA_942159475.1 Sthenelais limicola
TCACCTACTTTAGGAGGAATAAGAGGAGTAGGCGCGGGGGGGGGGGGGGGGGGTCGTAGTTATTCAATTTTATAAGGTGAACATAAGCAATCACAAACAAATGTGAAGGTTTATGTTAAACAATTTTAATATAATTCGTCATTCAAAGAAGAAGAAAAATCTCGGTCAGCTCTAGCTATATCTTTAGTATATAATATGTCAGATTTTCAGAAAATGTACAATTCGACTTCGCCAATCTTCTCAAATAACCCACATTTCAGACGAAAAAAAAGTTCAAAATACAGTTCAACCTAACCAAACAGATTGCTAGAATCAATGCAATGCCAAATATACTCGAATTTACCAAGTATTGACCAAATTGCAGCCGAAATTAACAGAATTTACTAAATGTGTAGAGCTGCGAATTGTGCATTTTCTGAAAATCTGACCCATATATTCTTCCAACCATTGCCCCACGTGTATTAAAGTTACGGTCTATGCTAATCCCACCTTAAACTAAGCATTCTTTTGCCGCATTACTTCCACGAAAAGTCGCCTTGCTGAAATGCTCTGTTCCTTTGATTCATGACTATTAGTTTTCCAAATTTGCCATTTCTTTGTAAGTTTAAAACTCCTGTCATCTGCTTCCCCTTTTTTCAAACATAAAACTAGCAAAGTTCATATAACCCGGACTAGGAAAACATATCGAAACGTTTTTTCATCGCTTCCAATGAAAGACATCTCCCATGTTCTTCAGTGCTAAGGGTCTAATGGTGAAAAAAGTGAGCAGAAATATTTTGGGTTAATTTTAGTTGGCTCTGCTACTTTAACGATCTTTAACTCAATTCTTACTCAATTTAATTCGGAGTGAGTCGTAAATCATAATTCGGCAAAATCTCATCCATTTAATTTGCTACTGCCAAAGCTCTTTACAACTGGATAATTTGACTTTGAAGACTTTCAAAGACTTTCAAATGAGATATGAAAAATGAAAAATACAACAGTTGACATTGGAATGGATTCCAGGATATGACAGTCTCAACTGTGATACTATGGGTTATTCCTATTATTGAATAAATTAAGGGAATTAATTTGAAAGCTGATTACTTTAGAGCAAATAGTCAATTTCTAGTAGTAACAAGTCTTCATCTCACTAGTTGTATAAGCCGAATTCGGGAACTTCATTAGAAAGTATACATGGGTCAGATTTTCAGAAAATGTACAATTCAACTTCACCAATCTTCTGAAATAAGCCAAATTTCTGACGAAAATAAAGTTAAAAATACAGTTCAACCTAACCAAACCGATTGCTATAATCAATGCAATGCCAAATATACTCGAATTTACCTAGTATTGACCAAATTGCAGCCTATTTTAACAGAATTTCCTCAATGTGTACAGCTGCCAATTGTACATTTTCTGAAAATCTGACCCACATGTTGATGTTAGCCATATCATTATTACAAAAATTAAACACACTAGTCTATAGAAGTTCATTTATGTAAGTAGTAAGTTTACTTGCCCAAGTCAGAAGGGAAACAAGGTAGGAAATTATATAGTAGAGCATAGTGTAGACACAAATGGGTCAGATCTTCAGAAAATGTACAATTGGCAGCTGTACATATTTAGTAAATTCTGCTAAATTAGGCTGCAATTTGGTCAATACTAACCTAACAGATTGTCAGAATCAATGCAATGCAGAATATACTCGAATTTACCTAGTATTGACCAAATTGCAGCTTAATTTAGCAGAATTTATTGTGCATTTTCTGCAAATCTGACGCATATGACGAATACCAAGTACAACTTTTTTTTTTTTTTTTTGGACGAATTTTATTCAGGTTTTATATTCTGGCAGTGGCCATGCAGCTTAATGTGGCTCGGATCAGATCCGCTATTCCACCACACCCTGAAATCTAATTACTTACAATCAGCAGAAAAGTGAGAGTGAGGTCAAGTACATTTTGATCTTACATATAATAGAAGGGGGACAGAAGGGGGGATGGATCAAATGAAATAAGAATGCAGCTTTAATAATTCTTCATGGAGAGGATTTGTCTAATTAAATTGAGAAGTCATCGCGGAGATGACTTATGCATGACACCAGGAACAGACTGCAATTAATTTTTATTGAGATCAAATTACCCTCGAAATATCACAGATAATTTGAATGAAATTAAGTCCAATTTTAACTTCTGAAATACATTCATCACTCGTAAAAATCTTTTGACAAATTGCCATTTTTCTGTCTCTTAATTTCAAAGGTAAGAGATTTTTGGTTGACGTAATTGCCAACATGATCTTTCTCATTATTAAGTAGGCCTACAGCAAATGGAATCTGTCTCCATAATTAGCCTTGAATTGGAAACTTGATTGAAATCTATGACCAGCATTTAATCTTATGGATTTATTCTAGAATGTTCCAGGTTTTCTGTTTTCTGATGAGGTTCTTTCTTTCTTTCTGTCTTTCTTTCTTTCTGTCTGTCTTTCTTTCTTTCTTTCTTTCTTTCTTTCTTTCTTTCTTTCTTTCTTTCTTTCTTTCTTTCTTTCTTTCTTTCTTTCTTTCTTTCTTCCAAGTTTTCGGTTTTCTGATGAGGTGCTTTCTTTCTTTCTTCCAAGTTTTCGGTTTTCTAATGAGGTTCTTTCTTTCTTTTCTTTCTTTCTTTCTTTCTTTCTTTCTTTCTTTCTTTCTTTCTTTCTTTCTTTCTTTCTTTCTTTCTTTCTTTCTTGAATGTTCCAAGTTTTCGGTTTTCTGATGAGGTTCTTTCTTTCTTTCTCTTTCTTTCTTTCCTTTCTTTCTTTCTTTCTTTCTGATGAGGTTCTTTCTTTCTTTCTTTCATTCTTTCCTTTCTTTCTTTCACCGATGCCTCTTCCCCCTGTGTTTGTTTAAAGGGTTATCTTAAGCCTACAAATGAGTAGCAGGTTTTGGGCTTAATTCTTGTTTTTTCCTGCAGTAATCAATTGTGATTTCCCACTCTCTGGCCTCCTTAGAGCCAAGCAAGTGTACTAAATAATTCACTAAGTGGGTCAGATTTTCAGAAAATGTACAATTCAACTTCGCCAATCTTCTCAAATGAACCAAATTTCAGACGAAAATAAAGTTCAAAAGACAGTTCAACCTAACCAAACAAATTGCTAGAGTCAATGCAATGCCAAAATTATTCTCGAATTTACCTAGTATTGACCAAATTGCAGCCTAATTTAGCAGATTTTACTAAATGTGTACAGCTGCCGATTGTACATTTTCTGAAAATCTGACCCAAGTATGAATACAAAAATTGTGAGTGATTAGGGTTCTTAAGGATTTAATTCATCCCTCCCCCCCCCCCCTCCAGAAGGGAAGATAGAATTAAAATGTCCAAGGAATGAATAGAAATAGATATCACCTGGACTTGTTTCACCTGGAGCTGTTTAAGCATTATCATAGAAACCTTTTTCTTCCCCGTGTTCTCCCTGGCTGATAGGAGCTGGAAAAACAGATAAAGTGTTTTGTAAGGTATCCATAATAAGCTGTTTGATCAGCCTGTCTGAATCAAAATCTGTGATTACAGAAATAGCTTAATTTTAGTATCATGGGTCAGATTTTCAGAAAATACACAATCTACAGTTCTACACATCTCTCAAATTCTGCTAAATTTGAGTGAAAAATCATAAATACTGAGTATATCTGAGTGTATTCTGTATTGTATTCATTCAATAAATCTGTCTGGTTATGTTGAACTGTATTTTAAACCTGATTTTCGTCTTAAACTTCGGTTATATGAGATGATTGGTAAAGGTCAATTGTACGTTTTCTGAAGACTTGACCCTCATATGGCATGAAATTAATCCTAATGTTAGTGAACAAAATAGGACCATTGTACAGCGAGTAAACAGAGAACTCAGATGGCCTCGGTGTTTAATATCTTTTTAGTTAAAAAATATTTGTTAAGGTTTCTTTTTCCCCTGCTGAAGGTGCTTGTACAGGGAAAGCTTATATAATATGCGCAGCCCATAGAGATAACATAGGCTCTGTATATTGTTTAGCTGGTCAGTAATTGAAGCAAAGAGATAACATAGGCTCTGTATATTGTTTAGCTGGTCAGTAACTGAAGCCATAGATATAACATAGGCTCTGTATATTGTTAAGCTGGTCAGTAATTGAAGCAAAGAGATAACATAGGCTCTGTATATTGTTAAGCTGGTCAGTAATTGAAGCAAAGAGATAACATAGGCTCTGTATATTGTTAAGCTGGTCAGTAATTGAAGCAAAGAGATAACATAGGCTCTGTATATTGTTAAGCTGGTCAGTAATTGAAGCAAAGAGATAACATAGGCTCTGTATATTGTTTAGCTGGTCAGTAATTGAAGCGATATTGCTTGCGGGCAATACACAGGCCTTCTCTCTCATCTCCCACAGTTCCGGCTCTTCTTCAGGGCTACGTTTTCAGAGCAAATCAAGCTAAAGAAATAATTATTTAACTATTCATTCCTCAAAATCGCTGTATATCATCTGAATCTAACATAAGTTATGTTTGTAGGGTGAAATAAACACAGAACAACCCTTGGATTCTCGGCGTCGTGAATAGCCACCCATGATGGTCGTGGGACTACCGTCCCTTGACCGTCATCAGTGAATATTCACTCCCGTCTCGTATCCCGGGTAGTTCTGTAAAATGTATTGTATTTCTCTCCTCCCCCCGCCCTTCCCCATGTCTTTCTTATCTCTCTTTCTCTCTATCTTCTACCTTCTCTATCTCGCCTGTCCTCTCTGACTCTCTCATTCTCTCTCGCTCCCTATCCTCTCTCTTCCCCCTTCTCTCTCTCTCTTTCTCTTTCTCTCTCCCTTTCACCCCTCTTCTAGAATGAGTATTTTGTTACATATGCTTCTGAAGATTTTTAAATAATTGTAGAATTTAAAAACAAGACATTTTAGCTTGAAAAACAATATCCTAGTTAGTTATCAGTGACACAGCCCCATTACGCCTACATTCCCAATCCAGTCCAAAACGACAATAATATGAAAGTCCTCTTATGCTACGATTGTCTTCATTTGCACCTCCTCCACTGGAGAGCACATCCTCAGACATGTCATCCACTTCCGGTGACGTCATCCACTTCCGGTCTCATTCACAAGTTGACATGATAAAGAGACAGAGCTAAGGAAACGTGATAGATATGGGGAGCTAAGGACCAGAAACAATGACGGCTAGACAACGCTCGTTAATCTTATGGGTCAGATTTTCAGAAAACGTACAATTGGCAGCTGTACAGATTTAGTAAATTCTGCTAAATTAGGCTGCAATTTGGTCAATACTAGGTAAATTCGGGTATATTTGGCGTTGCATTGATTCTAGCAATCTCTTTGGTTAGGTTGAACTGTATTTGAATTTTATTTTCGTCTGAAATTTGGTTTATTTGAGAAGATTGGTGAAATTGAATTGTACAATTTCTGATAATCAGACCCTTATGGTCCTTTTCGTTAGGACTAGAATGTTGGAAAATCCCCAATGAATATGGAATGCCCGTGGTCAGATCGTCAGAAAATGTACAATTCACCTTCACCAATCCACTCAAATTTAAGAAAAAAGTGACGTTCAAAACCCAGTTAAAGACAATGAAAAAGACATTGTTAATCAAAAAAATGCCAAAACTACTCTGATATACACGTTATTCATAATTTTTCAGTCTAATTTAGCAGAAGTAAGCAAATTTGTAGAACTGCCAAATGTGCATTTTCTGAAAATCTGACCCATATATGAATCCTACAGAGCGGGATGGCTTCTTCTGCTATTTAGTCCAGCAGCCAAATGGGTATTTTTGGGTGAACCCGGCTCTGGAGGTCCCACAATGGTTTTTTACTGCCGCCATGACCTATCCCCAAAAGTACCATTATCATGTTTCAGCTCATAATTCAATAAATAATAGGAGTAGGAAGACAATTCTTGCACCAAAATGCTCCCTGAAGTATGTACAAACTACATGCCTAGTTTCATCAATCTATTAAACAAGCTAAATTAATAATAAATTCATTTATTTGACAATAATGGCCAAAAAAATGATTTTTTGGGGGAAATTTCCATGTTTTTTCCTCCATTCAAAAACTTTTAGAATTTAATTATATCCAGTACTTATTAACTAATACAATGAAGGACATGAACAGTTAATTCAGCCTGAAAAGTATCAATTTATAATACAAACTTACTTCAAAGTGTACAACAATATATCTACTCATTGTGTGGTGGCCCTGGTATTTCATCCTCCTCATCTTCTACTATTCTGGTATTATCATTTTGGCATGTACCTGCCCCTTCACAATTGCAGAACATGGTGCATGGGAGCCTTGCCTGTGAACAAGAGCATCTAGCAGACTTACATTCAGTGTTACAGTGAAATTGGTACTTTTTGGGTGTGGTATTTTGATTTTCATAGGAAGGTTACCAGGGAGGAAGGTTTTCCAGAGTGGAATGGATTTAATAGTTTGTTGAATAGAGATGAGGGGCATGCTGCCAAGTGCCCGACCAGCTGTGTCTACACTCCATTGCTCAATATGAAGCCCTCAGACCCAGATACAATGCTCACTGCCATGGTAGAAGCTGAGAAACTAACTAAGGAGACTGGGCAGGATATTGTTGTACTGACATGTGACCAACAGCTATATAAAGTAGCAGTAAATATAGTATGGGTATATCCAGATTGATTTCAAAACTTTGTGTTACGTCTGGGTGGGATGCACTTCCTTATGAATTTCATAGGCTGTGTTGGAACCCTCATGGCTGAGACAGGATTATCTGATGCATCTTTCGGTGGAGTATCCCAGATTCTTTTGGGGAAGAAATATCCTCAAAACTATCGTGCATTACGTATGGTAACAGAGGAACTATTGTGCAAATTCATGCCACAGCACACAGATCATCAAAGTTTAATGAACCACTTAGAGTGCCTAGGAAATAGGAGCAGGACAACTAAACTTTGGGTTGATTCCCTGATAAAACCTGTGTTGCTAATGATGCTGTTTAGCAGAGCAGAAAAGGAAGGTGATTGGCCTCTCCACTTGATGGCGGTAAAAGAAATAATTCCATATTTTTTCCCTGCTGGCCACCACAATTATGCCCAATATGGGCTGTATTATCTTCGATCAATCCAAGCACTGCCAAATGATGTACTTGACAGATTCCTCAAGGGAGAACATGTGACACATTATAATCCAGGTACATGGAATGGAATATGGACAGACATGATGATTGAGACTACATTCATGAGATATGGGAAGGGACCAAGTGGAATGATTGGTATTATACTTAAGCCAAAAACTCTGACCACTTGGGCATTAAGCCTACATATTTGCAGTGTATTAGCAAATGATATCCAACACATGACCACCGAACAGAAAGGTATATCCCCTCAACACAAGGAAGAACTCAAAGGCCGCATCAAAGCTGATGCAAATGATCATCTCAAAATCAAAGAGAAATTGGAAATAGCAATTGATCCTCCTGATACCTCCAGCCATCCAAAGGACAGTTTAATTCAAATTGTGAATGGCAGAATTGGAAATCAAGAAGTGAATGTCGACAAAGCTGTGTCTATTGGCCAGAAACTGATGAAAAGATATGAGGACTCATGGCCAGGTGGCTTCCATGATGCCATTTCCAAAGAGGTGCAAACAATGACCATCATGAAAAAACACATCCAAGTGGGTTCAGTGAAGGTGTATGACACTAGATCTTGATGTTTTCAAGTATGAACTAGCACCAATGCCCACATTAATGTTCACAGATTCAGGTGAGATGAGAATTACAAAGAACAAATCAGCACTAAAAAGAGCCCTACAGGTGGAAGTTCCAATAAGGACAGGTACTCGCACAGATTACAAAATAATAGATGGCTCAGCAATTCTGTGGGTGGTTCATTGGCCTACAAATGGAAATGTTCAGGACTTGATAGAAAACGTCCTGAACTACATCTCTCATCATGTTAAAGACTCCAATGTATACTTCATCTTCGATAGGTACATAGAATATAGTACCAAGTGTAGCACAAGATCAGCAAGAGGAAAGGAAGCAAGTCGACAGCATATACTTTCCAATCAAATGCCATTGCCACCACAAAAAGTGATCCTCACTAATGCATATAATAAAGAGAGAGCTCATCATAGAAGCCATCAAGTCAAGAAAAGACACCATTACACATGGGAAAAATAAGCTCATTGTAACTGGTCCCAGGCCAGTCCCCATTGAAATATGTGGTGGCATTCTCATCTACAGGCAAGATCTCAAGACCCTACAATAGGAAGCAGATGTCATCATTGTTCAACAGATGTTGTCCATAATAGAGGAAACACCAACATCACGGCCAACCATAAAGGTCATCTCTGATGACACAGATGTTTTTGTCCTACTGTTGCACTTCGTTTTGGAAAAAAGGCTGACTTCACAGCTAATAATGGAAGGGACTGCAAAGGAGAGGAAAGCTATCAACATAGGTACACAGGGATGCCAGTCTTCCATGAATTAATGAATTTCCATAATGTGCATGCTTCCAAATAAATCCAGAATCTCCATAACATTTTCAAATTTTCTTCTCCATTAAACTCCATTTTGTCCCTACAATTAAAGTATATCATAATCCTTTAGCATTGCTGAGTGTCTACCCAGCCCTAGTAGGGCCAGACACTGCTTTTTGTTACCCTGGTCCCGTCAGTGGTGCAGTATAGTGGGTGGGCCTCCCTCCATTAAGAGACCGGGTCTTTCCTGGGGTCAAATTCCATCTTGTATCTCTAATGGAAGCATGAGACCGGTGACAGGTCCCTGGGACACCAGCGGTGCTCAGTCCACCCCTCTCCGTCACCATGGTGTAGCACCCCTTCCCCTTCCCCAAACCCTACTGATATCCTGTCCAAAGGTGTTCCATTAATTTGGTCGACCTTGACTGGCATCCCTGGGTACAACTGCAATGAAGCATAATAAGATCATTCCTCACCTTCTTGCTGCCCATGCCCTGTCAGGTTGTGATACAGTTGGAAAAGGGAAAGTGGTCAAAGTACTTCAGAAAGGCAAAGGATTGCCAAGTCTTGGGGACAAAAGTGCAACAAGAGCAGACATTGTTCAAGAGGCAACAGCCTTTATGGCTGCTTGCTATGGTTTCCCAGATACTTCTACATGCCATGAGGCAAGGTTCAGAGCTTGGAAAGGGAAAACCTTGCATGCAAGCCTGTTATCAGCACCTAAACTGATGTCATTACCACCAACAAAGGAGTCCTTTGAGCAAAATGTCCTGAGAGCTCATCTACAAACATGCATTTGGATGAACTGTCTAGAAGTAATGCCACCTGATCTAGACCCTCTTCAACATGGATGGTCACAGGACAGGGAAAATTGAGTTCTTCAGCCAGTGATGGTTCCCCGCAATGTACAGCCTGCTCCAGATGCAATTTTGAAACTCATCAAGTGTAGTTGCCAGGAATGTAAGTCTGCTAGATGCTCTTGTTCACAGACAAGGCTCCCATGCACCATGTTCTGCAATTGTGAAGGGGCAGGTACATGCCAAAATGATAATACCAGGATAGTAGAAGATGAGGAGGATGAAATACCAGGGCCACCACACAATGAGTAGATATATTGTTATACACTTTGAAGTAAGTTTGTATTATAAATTGATACTTTTCAGGCTGAATTAACTGTTCATGTCCTTCATTGTATTAGTTAATAAGTACTGGATATAATTAAATTCTAAAAGTTTTTGAATGGAGGAAAAAACATGGAAATTTCCCCCAAAAAATCATTTTTTTGGCCATTATTGTCAAATAAATGAATTTATTATTAATTTAGCTTGTTTAATAGATTGATGAAACTAGGCATGTAGTTTGTACATACTTCAGGGAGCATTTTGGTGCAAGAATTGTCTTCCTACTCCTATTATTTATTGAATTATGAGCTGAAACATGATAATGGTACTTTTGGGGATAGGTCATGGCGGCCATCTTGAATTTCTCAAAACCCTCAAGGGTTACAGCTTGGCACTCTTCGGATTTGGATTCTCCAGGGTCCAAAGGTATAAAATCAGTAAAAAACCATTGTGGGACCTTCAGAGCCGGGTTCACCCCCTTGGCTGCTGGACTAATTGTCTTGAACTATTTCTTTTATATTATCTCCCAGTAGCAGTTGAAATGAACCATAATTATGGTACTGTAAACGTATTAATGTTCGCGCAGTATTTATTTTCGCTATTTTCGCGCACCCACCTTTGTGCGCGCAAATAAATCCTGCGCGATAAGTATTGCATAAACAATGTGTGAGACTTCTTTGCTGCGCGAATTTAAATCCGCGCGAAAAGGTGTCAAAGTACTAGTACAAAAATTTATCTGCGCGAAAATAAATACGTTTACAGTATGCATTAGCATTAAGGGACAGGAATATGGAATGCCTTTATTTCTAAAGGGACGTAATATAAATTGAAGTGAAGATTGTAGTTATACAAACTATAGCTATGCAATGCTTTTTTTAACTGTTTCAGTATCAGTAAACCATGAAATGGACTATAGGATCTAGATTTGCACTTTGTATAGCATTATTCTCCATCCCTGTAGCAGTTGAAACTGACCATACCCAGACGTCTTCCTTGGAGCTATATATAAGTCTGTGGTTGAATATTGAGGGAGATTAGGGTCAGATTTTCAGAAAATGTACAATTGGCAGCTGTACACATTTATTAAATTCTGCTAAATTAGGCTGTAATGTTGTCAATACTAGGTAAATTCAAGTATATTCGGCATTGTATTGATTCTAGCTATGTGTTTGGTTAGGTTGAACTGTATTTTGAACTTACTTTCGTTTGAAACTTGGGTTATTTCAGAGAATTGGTGAAGATGAATTGTACATCTCTGAAAATCTGACCCATTAACGAAAACCTAATACAGGCCTAGTCCAAACCCTCAGATCAGATAAGAATGCTATGTCAGCCTACGACTAGGCGTTCTAATAGGATTATAATGACATTTTGCGGTCTTAATGAAATTATAATGGCAGTTTGAGGTGAGAGGCTTTCCTTCCGTTTGAAGGGACTCTCATCTTTGGGCCTAGACTGCATATATGGGTCAGATTTTCAGAAAATGTACAATTCACCTACTCCAATTCTCTTAAATAACCCACATTTAAAACAGAGATGAGCTTCAAAATGTAGTTTAACATAACAAATCCGATACTTTAAATCAACGTGATACCAAATCTACTCAGATATACGCAGTATTTACCATTTTTCAGTCTAATTTAGCAGTATTTCCTAAAGGTCTAGAACTGCCAATTGTACATTTTCTGAAAATCTGACCCATATACAACCATATTTTGAAAAGTAGTTGTGCCTGAGGACAACCACTTTTTAATTTAATAAGGTTCCCTATTGGTTTAATAGAGGACCTAATTATACTCTAGTATGTAACTTAGCCATTGCCAGGACTTATTTAATGGCCTTCTCTGGATAGAATTATCGTAATCAGACATATATGGGTCAGATTTTCAGAAAATGTACAATTCAACGTCACTAATCTTCTTAAATAACCCAAATTCAGAAGAAAATAACGTTCAAAACACAGTTCAACCTAACCAAACCGATTGCTAGAATCAATGCAATGCCCAATATACTCGAACTTACCTAGTATTGACTAAATTGCAGCCTAATTTAGCAGAATTTACTGAATGTGTACAGCTGCCAATTGTACATTTTCTGAAAATCTGACCCATATTCTCCACTCACTCTAACTGAATAAAAAGCTTAGTCTAGCAAAGCTTCATCTATATGCTACTTTCTTGCTAGCTTATTATGATATTTTTCCTTAATCATCCCCACTTGTGGAAATCTTATGCATAGGTTCTCGTGAAACTATTTATCATTGATTTTATAATCAAATATCCTTCCATCATGGTCTTGAACACATCGTGAAGTGAATCATTGTCCCATGATATCGACTTCTAAGATTTAAAACCACAATCGCTATCAGTTTCGAGCCCAAATTTATGTTAGTCAATATCACACAATTTTGAAAAATGGAATAGTTTATGTTGGCCCGGTCTATATTAGTTTTGATGCATATATGGGTATGGGTAAGATTTTCAGAAAATGTACAATTGGCAGCTGTACCCTTTTAGTAATTTCTGCTAAATCAGGCTGCAATTTGGTCAATACTAGCTAAATTCAAGTATATTCGACATTGCACTGATTCTAGTTATGTGTTTGGTTAGGTTGAACTTTATTTTCGTCTGAAATTTGGGCTATTTCAGAGAATTGGTGAAGGTTAATTGTACATTTTCTGAAAATCTGACCCATATATTGTTGTCACCATCAGATATTGTATCAGTTGATTGATTGAATAAAGAGAAAGCCATGGTTCGTCTTCCTTCGTCCTTGTTCTTCCTCATCTCAGTTATATTTAGGTGTCAAGTAATTGTCACTCCAGTAGGAGGGAAAAGGGGGAATACTAGTAGAGATGCTATCCTCCTTGGTATAGGGATCGCACTATTCAAGGCTCTCTGTAATTAATTGTGATGTGTTTCAGGAAAATGAGTCATAAGTCGCAAAATTGATATTTTTCATAGTGTGTTTTTCACAAGATCCCTTTATTGAAATGTTCTGACTCTTATAGGGTTTAGCACTTATAGTAATATAAATCCATGTAACAAATTCCAGGACATTATATTAAATATATCCTTGCGTTTTGAAGGCCTTTGTATGGAGTATATTTAGTTACTTTACTGGTAATTCCCCATCCAGAAACATTGCAAACTTTGTTTTCCAAAAAGAAAATATCAAACTTAAAATATAGAAATACTTCTTAAATATCCTTCATGTTTACTATCATTGGAATCCGCTTGATCCCATCTTTTCAAATATGGTGATATCTCAAAATCCATATTTTGCGACTTGTGACTCATTTTCGTAAAACGGATCACAATTAATGACTCAAGTGGGATGAGGGGATGATCGCCCCGGCGGGACTTGGACGAGCTGACACATCTTATAAGTCTCCAGGTAAAACGTAACAAGTAACGTACTGTGCGGTAGCGATCTCTTGCCTCTTTTATTCACGGTCTGCTTACCCTGGACTCTCCCCAGCCCAGGCTCCAACTGGCCCTTAACCAAAAATCTACCCCTGTTTATACTCCCTCCCCCAGGTCCCCATCCACTCACAGTGTGGAACCCTAGTGCCCCAGGCGGCGGACGAATGTACCCTATACATCACTCGTCCACCGCCCCGCAACCCCTGCTACAACAATATATTCAATCCAGCCATTTCAATCTGGCAAACCTTTGGTTTTATTATATCTGCTGGTAATGCAGTATAGCAGCTATGCATACAGAGATTTTAAAGGAGATTGCATGATTCAATCGTCTGATATAGTCAAAAAATGGAGAAATATCCCTTTTCCCCATAGACTCCTATAGTGAATGGTAGTAAATTTCAGTGTTTTCTGGAATTAAAAGCTAATCTGGCAACATATGTTTTTAATTTGTGATTATTTGATGATGTTGACGATCCTTTGTACTTCTACCCCACATGGTTTGACAGCCTGTGGGTCAGATTTTCAGAAAATGTACAATTCACCTTCACCAATCCTCTCAAATAACCCACATTTCAGACGAAAATAAAGTTCAAAATACAGTTCAACCTAACCAAACAGATTGCTAGAATCAATGCAATGCAGAATATACTCGAATTTACCTAGTATTGACCAAATTGCAGCCTTTTTTAGCAGAATTTACTAAATGTGTACAGCTGCCAATTGTACATTTTCTGAAAATTTGACCCCTGTGCCTATTTATAGATGAACACGAGGATGAAAACCTCCTCCCCCAACAAACGACCACTATTACCCATCATGGTAAACTGATCACCCCCATTTATAAATACCTCAGCTATAGACAGACATTGTTGCATGGCTAGCAGCCTATGGGTATTGCTCAATAAGGCAATCTGCTCATTGAATCACTCATGAGCTCCCCATCAGTGTGAGCTCCTCATAAGACATCTGGGTCAGATTTTCAGAAAATGTACAATTGCCAGATCTACACGTTTAGTAAATTCTGACGAATTAGGCTACAAACTGATGAATGCTAAGTACATCTGAATATGGGTCAGATTTTCAGAAAATGTACAATTCACCTGCGCCAATCCTCTCTCAAATAATCCACATTTAAGATAAAAATAAGGTTCAAAATGCCGTTTAACATTGCAGAACAGATATATTAAACCCACACAAAACCAAATATACTCAGATATACTCGGTATTCATCATTTTTCAGTCTAATTTAGCAGAAATTCTTAAATGTGTACAGCTGCCAATTGTACATTTTCTGAAAATCTGACCCATATATTTGAATATAATGATTTAAAATATTTGTTTGGTCATAATACCGTGTATTTTGAACCTTATTTTCGTCTTAAATCTGGGTTATTTATGTGGATTAGTCAAGGCAAATTATACATTTTCTAGCGACTCCACCCATTACCACCGCCTCCAACAGGTCTCCTATTTACCCGCTATCTCTCACCCCGTGTATCGCCTCCTCCTCTCATCGCGCATTTTATTACCACTTCTCCTCCCTCTGTCAACCTGTATCTATTTCTCCTCCAGTATCTTCCTTCCTCTGTTCCTGCTCCTCTTCCACCTCCTTCCGGCCAGCCGCTCTAGTCTTATTTCCCCCACTGGTTGCCCCTGGGGCGTCTGGTGGCGCGTCTCCCTTACTGTCAATAATGGAGTCGCTTCCATCCATCCATCCACCTACCTGCCTGCCACCTAGTGTCAGTCAATATGACCATCTCCTGAGCAGAAGGGAGTATGAGTAATTTTATACTATAGACTTTAGTAGCGCCTTATTCCTTTTTTATGATTTTTTTTATTATACAAAACTACATAGGATTAGTGGGGGTTTTTTTCAAAATATTGTAAAATCATGAACTTGTATCATGTGTAATTAAATCAGCTCTACTTTTTTGTGGAGGTTCATGAAAGTATATGCAAACCAAAGATCCAATAATAAACACTTTTAATTATACGGTTCAAAAGTTGGTAATCGTAGCAGGGGATGTATGTGATTAACTCGGGCTACAGGTGAAAACATGCATCTGACTGTCTGAATGCAATCTAGCCTGGAAAGAGCAGAAGACATTTATACTATCGTTGCATCAGTGCAAAAAGGTTGTAACTGATATTTTGTCATTTTTCAGGAGAGGCAAAAGAAAATGTCAAACTAAGGTGGTATCTGCCAGATACAACCTTATTGCTGGGAAGAAATCAGGGGCCCTGTAGATACAACCTTATTAAACTGGGCTCTGTAGGCGTTTGTATTGGGAGTGCAGATACAGCACTTTTGCATGGACAAGTTCTTAGCTATGGGACCCCAAAAGTGAAGAAACCCACATTTGGCCAATTTGTCAGTTACAACCTTTTTGCACTGACGCAACGCTATAGGCTTCCATAGAGACCTATTCACTTTTCATGGATATATAATCCCCTCCAAACACAATGCACTATTCTGTGTAATATCCTGATAGGAGTCATTGCCTTTCCTGTGGAAATTCCTGAATAAGAAAGACTATTTTATTATTCTGTTACTGTTTTGCTGTTTAAAAGTATTCACAACTTGTGTCAACTTATTTCAATTTTCAATTCAATGATGGACGTTTGTCTACTGAATCGCTGCATTTGCAGATCACCATACATCTGCATATAAAAAGTTGGTTTATTAGTAGTATGAGGATGAGATGTGAATTGAGGCTATCAGAGCTTGTGTAAATGATCTATAAAAACCAAATGCATTATGGGAAAGATGGAGACTTGTGTTATGGAAACATGTATAACACATGGATACTGACATTAGAGCATTGATAAATATTACATGCTGAACATGGCATGTTTTCTGTAGATTTTTCACTGTACCATTAGTCCCATAATTCAATGCGAATCAAGAGTCAAAATGGCGGCTATGCAACTCCCCTATTACACTTTTCCCTGATTGTCCCTTTCACACCTTCCACAAAGTGACTCATGATTGAAGTAAAAGTTAAAAAACGAGGATTGATATAAAATATCTTTTAGAAAGACATTTGTATGGGGAAAATTCTTTTTTTTTATGTATTGCTATAGTAGAGGATGAGGGTCTATAGCTACAAAGATGTGATTTGACACGTGTGAAATGACTGGCTGCATTGAGGATATATTTATAGATAGAAACGCAATGCTGTTTTACAGGGCCCTGTCTCCCATTGTCCCTTCCATTCAATCCCTTTGTGAACGACTAGGAATAGTTTTGTCTGAAAACTTCTGATGTGACCTTTAGCTTTTCGATTTAGGATGGCATGTGAGTAGAGCAAGAATATAAATCTTTTATCCTCAATGGGAAAATTGATGATGAATGTCATATATATATGGGTCAGATCGTCAGAAAATGTACAATTGGCAGCTGATAATGTTGTCTTGTGTCCATAAAGCCTTACAGGCTACTGTTCGATGTCAATGATGATTACGTTTGCTATGAAATAACCCTTTCAGTCTTGATAGCTTATACTAGCATAACTCTTCGTATTTGACTTTGCTCCTTTGTATTTTGGATGACACTGAGTATGAAACGATGCTCCTATGGATGTAGTAAAAGGATGTTGCCCTAGGTGATGGTTTTTAAATTTTTTGTACTGCTACATTTTCTATTTTTTGTAATTGACTTATGTATAAATGATAATTTTGATTATATAATGCTGGCTATATTTGCCTTCACGTCGCTGTGTTGACTGAAACTTTTCGTAAGTTTTTCTAATATCAGCTAGGAATGAGAATAGTGTACACCCTACATAATTTTGCATTGCTGAATAAACATCTTAAAACAACTACACATTTAGTCAATTCTGCTAAATTAAGCTGCAATTTGGTCAATAATAGGTAAATTCGAGTATATTCGGCATTGCATTGATTCTAGCAATCTGTTTGGTTAGGTTGAACTGTGTTTTGAACGTTATTTACGTCTAAACTTTGGGTTATTTGAGAAGATTGGTGAAGGTGAATTGTACATTTTCTGAAAATCTGACCCATATGTGATATTTCTAGAATTTGAGACTCTAGCTTTAGTCTGTGAAGAGTTTGAAGCTGTTGTCTTGAAAGAGATGATAAAATAGCTGAAATGGAACTGACTGTAACGCTAATATTATTTTGAGATTGTATTATCATTGGTCATAGCCGTGATTGTAATATATGAGTATTAACAAAATTATGTGATCTGATGTAACAATTATTTGCATGGTAAGGAATGGATCTTGTAGACCTTTATCGTTGACACATTGCTGGTCATACATTCCCCTTGGAGTTTTTTTGTTTTTTTTTATTGCAAAATTAAGCCAAGTTACATTTAATAATCATATCAAAATACGCGTGTCGACTCTGTCGATGTTTTGTTGCGTTGCTAACAATATTTATAGAAAATGTATTCATCATCTACCACTAGGAAATTAACATTACGGTTCGTTATCAATATACCTATCACTCTTTGATTAACATTATCTCCCTCTATTACTGCACATTCCAAGAACATTTTCATTATTATCCACACAATCTGGCATCATATAATTGTACAATTCTTTATATGATGCCAGGTGTGGATAATAATGAAAATGTTCTTAACCTAAATTTATTTTTATTCTCACGAAGGCATTACTTAGGGACTCCTTGGAAGAGCTAAGGCCACCAAAGAAAGGGGCACCCATTTCCAGAATTATCACTATTTTTGTACTTCGTTATGTTATATCAGAAAATAAACACTATACAATACAATATAATGGTATTTTGTGGTCCTAATATTTCATAATGGCATTTTGCGGTTTGTAGGAAGAGGTTTTTACTCAGTTTGAAGGGACTCTCATAACTTTGAGCTTAGAATGTAGACCACTAAAACCGTGTATGTTGTGGCAACACAGATCAGAGATATTAGGTCATTAATTAAAGTGTCATTTTATGATTTTAAGTGCTTTTAAATGTTGCCTACTTGATATGACCTGGCTTAGAGGGGAGAAGATTAAATCTAAGACAGGAGGAACTTCCCCCCCAAATTGGATCGAGGGAGACGAGCCCTGCTATGTTTTATGGGGATGTGAACTGATTAACAGGGACTAATAGAATATGCCTTTTTCCCCACCTCAACATCAGATAGAAATCCCTGCACTATAATTACCCCGCCATAAACTATATACCTTTAATCCCCGTTGGTTGGTCTGAGGTGGCCCGTTATAGTCGCACAGAGTGGCCAGCGGGACCGGTAGTGGCCACTGGACTGGCCCTCTATGCCTAGAGAACTTTCGGTAAGCCGTGAACCACCCAACGGGGACTAAAGCCATTAGAGCCTTTGTTTATGGTCCTCACTGGGCTCTAAGCCTGACGGGACCAGTCTCGGCTTTCGCCTCGACTGGTCCCGTCAGGCTTAGTGCCCAGTTTGAACCATAAACTCAGGCTCTAATTGCCCACTAGAGGTGGGTTCAGTTGGCCCACAACGCACTTATGACGTCATTAGGAAGTTAGCAGCCATAGTTGCAATAGATTCAATAGATCAATAGATTGAATGTAGAAGTAGTTAGAGTAATACATTGTTGGATAAATGCAATTTTGAGTCAAGACTAAAAGGATAACAGCAGTCGGAGTCAGGGTGGGAGAGGGATTTGGTGTCCTATAATGAGGTCAAGACTGTGAGGACGGCCTCATTGTAGGACCACCCACACACCTCATGCTCTGACCATTTAGTAGATACCAGTGAAAAATAATAAATACGCCCACACACACACAAAAGAACAAAGTTTCCATGGAATACAGGCTAGGACACTCGAGGGAAACAAATATGGGTCAGATTTTCAGAAAATGTACAATTGGCAGCTGTACACATTTACTAAATTTTGCTAAATTAGGCTGCAATTTAGTCAATACTAGGTAAATTCGATAATATTTGGCATTGCATTGATTCTAGCAATCTGTTTGGTTAGGTTGAAGTGTATTTTGAACTTCATTTTCGTCTGAAATTTGGGCTATTTGAGAAGATTGGTGAAGTTGAATTGTACATTTTCTTAAAATCTGACCCATATACAGCTTGAAGTCTCTCTCCCAGCCCCCATTTATCAACACAAAAGCTATGAGGGAACTACCCTTGAACCAACCAGGAGTCACCCTCGTCATTAACATATGGGTCAAGTTTTCAGAAAATGTACAATTGGCCTTCACCAAACCTCTCAAATAACCCAAATTTATGAGGAAAACTAGGTCCAAAATACAGTTTAACATAACCAGAGAGGTTTATTGAATGAGAACAAAATAGAACACACTCAGATATACTCAGTATTTATCATTTTTCACTCTAATTTAGCAGAAATTGATAGGTGTGTAGAACGGTGAATTCTGCATTTTCTGAAAATTTCACCCATATCCTCCACAGGAGAAAGAGACATTCATTCTGTAGAATCGCCTTTTTGCATAATAAGACATGAAAAGCAGATCTCACTTTTGCACTCGAAACGTTAGTCAAATGTACCCGCATATATATTCATCATTGGACGGAGTCCAGCAGGTCAAATTTAGGCAAGAAAGGCTAGCTTGGGGCTCTATACAGAGAACATTCATGCCTTTAAAACACCTGCATTTCTACCACGCAATCAAAGCACCATCTGCCTGGCTACAGTTCAATTTCTGTCATGGTTACCTTGACCCAAGGCTAATGTCCAATGTCAAAAACATTTAGTGCTGCGGATTGTATTACCAGGAATGATGTGCCTTTAAGAAGACCTGTTAAGTTTTTGCAAAGAATATAGGAATGCTGCTTTAATGGCGAAGTTGCAAAGGAAAAGGCGGGGTTTCTTTTGCTTTTTCTCCGTGAGAGGGAGTTGTGAAGTTGGTAAGTCAGGCGAAGGCAAGTCCCTTTAGGTTAGAGTTCTCGATTTTGACCCCTGTCTGCCAAGGAAATTGTTTTTTTAGCTATGTTTGCTACAGAGTGTATTCAGGTGTTGTTAATGAAAGCACTCTGTTTCCTGCGGTGGCTTCACTTATTATCGCTCACTTGCGGCCGATTCCGCTTCAAATTAATGTATAGACAGAATGCATTAAACAAAGGACGTGCCCTTGATCTTTTAATGTCCTTTGAAAGTCCAATGAGCCCATCCTGATCCAATCATTACTCGCTCGATATGAGTGGTTGTGTGTCATGCCCTGAATATTTATCAATGTTCTAATATAAAGATTAAAATTCTCAAATTTTCAACAAAAAAATTCACAAAATTTGATCCAACGAATTCAGTGGTACTGAGGGACCGAGAGGATGGGACCCTGCTTAAATAGGTGGCCTCCACTATTGGCAAGTAGCGTTACCAATAGCTTTACCAATAGAGCCTCTCTATTGGTAATGCTACTTGCCATAGTGGAGGAGGTGGTGCAAATGAGTTGCAAGTTATTGGCCGCAACTTGCTGTCATTCGCCAAAGAATCAAAACGTTTTGATTTCTTCGGCGAATAGATTGCCATTGGCCGTTCATTGGCCACTATTGGCTGCTACTTGCCACAGTGGAACAGCTCATTACAAATTGTGTTACCAATAGATTTACTATTCGCCGCTACTTGACGGTCATTTGTTAACAATCAATCCCCGCTCTTTTCGCCACTACTTGCCGATAGTGGAGGCAAGTAGCCCACCCCAAACACCAACACACCCTAACACCACCACCCCAAACTCCCCCACCCTCCGCCCCCACCCTCCTAACACCCCCACCCCAAACACCCCCACTCCTAACTCAAACACCCCCACCCCCAACCCAAACACCCCAAACCCCACCCCGGAGAAAACCAGGGTCTCCCCAAACCCTCCTCCATTGAAACGCTGAATGTCCCTAATTGATTAATCACGCTTCCCCCCACAGACATGTTAATGGCTTGGGTCACTTTTTACCAAGGGCAAACATTAAAGGCAACATTTAGAGGTTTGCTCACATCAAAAGTCCCCAGTCCTTGAGACCATGGCTTTTGAAAGAAGAAGTTCTAAAGACAATTTTTCCGCTTTTCTGACTTTAACCTTTCGTGAACTTTGCAAATTGTCATGAATAATTTGTTTTGATTTTCCTTTGATTTGTTTTGTTTACCAGGCAGGAGTCATGGGTCAAGTTGTCTGAAAATGTACAATTGGCCCTCACCAATCCTCTCAAATAACCCAAATTTAAGAAGAAAACTAGGTTCAAGATACAGTCCTCCTCCACATTATCCTCTCTCCTCCCTATATCTGTGTCATCTCTCCTCCTCTTCTTCTCCTCCTCCCCCTTCTCCTCCTTCCTTTCTCCCCCCCCCCCCATGGCATCTCTCCTCTTCTGCTCCTCCTCCTCGCTCCTCTCCTTTCCCTTCTCCCTCCTCTCCCTTCTCCTCTCCCTGTTGCACCTCTCTCCTCCTCCACCACTTCCTCCTTCTCTCTCCTCTCGCCTCTCTCTCCTCTTTACGTATCTGTGCCATCTGCTCATCACCCTTCTTCTTCTCTTCTCTTTCCCCTTTCTTCTCACTCAACTCCCTCGACTGTCCTCCTCCTTGTCCTTCTCCCCCTCCTCCTTCTCCTCCTCCTCCTCCTCCTCCTCCTCCTTCTTCTCCTCCCCCTCCCTCTCCTCCTCTTCCTCCTCCTCCTCTTCCTCCTTCTGTCTACCCTCTCTCGGAGTCTTTCCTCTCTCCCTCTGTCTTATCCTGTTTAAAAACCAATGTCCCTATATCGGCACATATCCATTACTCTCAGCTAGATCTCTGGGACTCTTCACACTCGTTGTTATTCACAGTGCTTCTACGTATCATTAACATTTATGGGTCAGTTTTTCCGAAATGTGCAATTGGCAGCTGTACACATTTAGTAAATTAGGCTGCAATTTGGTCAATACTAGGTAAATTCGAGTATATTCGGCATTGCATTGATTCTAGCAATCTGTTTGGTTAGGTTGAACTGTATTTTAAACTTTATTTTGTCTGAAATTTGGGCTATTTGAGAGGATTGGTGAAGTTGAATTGTACATTTTCTTAAAATCTGACCCTTAAGTTCCTCTATGGGTTCAGCATATAGGACGATAACCTGTTTTCTAGTTAAATTGTTTAATCTTTTTAACTTATTTGTTCGCCCGTGCTTTTAATGTTCATTGGTCTCCTGTTTCCCAATACTTTCCGACTGTATCTGAAATTCAATTTCCTTTATTGGGCATTTTTACCAGAATTCATTTCCTTTATCTGAAAATGAAATTCATTATTAATGTCTACTGCTGCCGTATAAGCCCATCATCAATAATTTTGCCAAGCCCGATGACATTGTAATGACGTCGTAATTCTTGATGTCCGCTCGCTCTGAGGATAATAAGGGACTTTTCAAACGGGGATTGGGATAATTATAGGTAAACAATGGCAATATAATAGGAGACTGCCAAGTATATTACTACCCATCAAAATGTATCATTATTGTCACGGAATGGAATGAAAGTTTTCAGTATTTAAGTAGCTAACACTAAACCAGTATTAAATAAGTTACACAAAGTAATTGTAACGAAATTATTTAGAAACTTTATCAAAAGTGAACCTTCAAGAAATATCGAACAGATGTGTTTAAGTTATTTAGACATTTGCAATATTCTTAATTAGAGTAGACAAGCTAGGGGATTATCTCCTGTGTATTGGGTGACTGGTGTATAGGCTTTAGTACCTTTAGCACTGTGATAGCCTAATAGCTACCCCTCTGTATTTTGCTCTGCTTTAGCTTAATTGTTCAATGATCATGTGACCCCTGTACTCTCCAATCATAGAATAGCTTTAAGGAATTCTCCTTGGTTACTCCTTGGTTACTTCAGAGTACCAGGATGTTATATCACATAAATATATATAGCTGTTTTCCGGTGTGTTTGTCAATTAGTCAGGAACCTCTGAATTAGTCAGTAACTTCTGAGTTAGGACTGAACTACTACACCCGCCATATCTAACCTGTATAAGGGTCAGATTATCAGAAAATGCACAATCTACACTTCTGTAATGTCCGATCGACAGCCTTAAGCGACTATGGGAACTTAATCTATCTAATCAAGAACAACGACAACGACAGGATCTAATGGACCTCGCCAGCACTCAACGTTTATATTCTTCTATCCACACCCGGGTTGCCAAATATCACAGCTTGTGACGACAACAACCGACATACATAAAGGAAGCAGTACATGACAATGACATGTAAATACAAAAGGGTGTATAATATGTAAGTGCGAGACATACATAAGATAAGTACAACATACAGCAATAAAAAGTTTGAAAATACAGATACATTACACAGCACGACCTCTGTTGGTGACTAAAACCATAACCACGACCCGCGCGGCCAGCACCAATACACATCTTACAAAACCAAGGGTCTCCAAGCGACAGCCGCTTGAGACGCGCGCGGGCGCGGCTCTGGTTCAGCAAAGCTAATCCATAGCCGCGCACCACAATGCCCCTCCCCCTTTTTTGAAAGGAGGGCACAACCGCTTTAGGCTTTCACCAAGAAAAGACTAAACCATAAGGTTAATACAAAAGTAAGAAGGTAAAATAAGTAAGAATCAACAATACATCCGCCATCAAACATTATAAAAATCACAGAATAAATATAAAACATAGGAATCCATACCGGGTTTGCAGGAATCACACGAACAATGGAGAGAACAAACACACAAATACATTGAAGTCTGTTGATCAAGTAACTCTGTCCATTTTGAAGCGTTTAGTCCGTGTATAAAGAATCCGAGTGTCCTGGTTATTTCAGAAACACACACAAATGTCCGGTAACATCCTAATTCTGGAAACTGTCCGTTTGAGGCACATATATAGTAGGTCGATGTATAGCTGTGGTAAAAATTGTTCGTATCCGATATAGCTGTATCCTGAGAGTTGAGTTGGCCAGCGTTAGAGACTATCAAGGGACATCTATCCAATATCGCTCATCTCGTCTCGTCACCGCTGGGCTCATCACAGCTGGGCTAACCACTGCTGCATCCGGCTCGACCCCATTCCATGTTCGTATCCAAAGTCTAAACAATTACTATCCAAAAAGACCAAAGTCATACAAAGACTACAGACGCATCAAACTAGATCGTATCGTAAGTGCGTCTAACATCACTTTCTTCATCTTTTAGCAGTTCCTCCTCGTCAATGTCCATATTTTTATCTTCCTCAGTCAAGCTCCTCTCGCCAGAAACATGAGATGAACCAGACACATCCAATCCATCTTCCTGCGCTGAACGGTCTGGGTCCGACTGAGGAACATAATCAGAAGCATCGAAAGCCGCTGACTGCTCCTCGCCAACAGAGGTATTCATCAGTCTATTGAACAACCCGCTCATCTTCCTCACGGGAGAAGAGAAGAGCGGAGGCACCATAGACAGAGACACAGCGCTTCCACCAGGCACCGGTGTAACACCTACAAAACCTGGAGGAGCGATAGGAGCATTACCCGCAGCTCGACCAAGCACGCCGGGAGAGCCCTGTGCCGCAGCTGGGTTTTCCCCTAACAAGGCCGAAGCTCGTCGCTGAGCCTCAGACTCTCTTGTTGACAGTGGCGTAAACCCTGTCATCGCATATGGACTGTACATAGGCAGAGGCCCCGCTCGACTGGACTGCTGCTGCTGCAAAGCTTGCTGCTGCAACTTCAGTGAACGCTGCAACTGCCGCTGTTGCTCCAAGGACTGCTGCAACTGTTGTTGTTCCTGCAACTGTTGCTGCTGCAACTGTTGTTGCTGCAACAATTGTTGTTGTTCCAATTGCTCATCCAACTGCTGCTGGTGTAACTGCTGAGCGGGCAACTGGGACAGAGTCTGTAGCATCATAGGGTTGAATCGCCTAGGCGAAACAACATTCATTTGGACATTAGGATTCATTACTGAATCCCAATTATCAAAGCCAGGAGTTGACTGCACACACTCCTTTACCGCTACCGCTTTAAGTGGAGTAGCTTCCTTGACTGTAGCAGCTGCTGGCGCAGTTGAAATAATCTGCGGCAACGTCCGCTGCTGCTGTGGCAACTGCTGTTGCGGCAACTGCTGCTGCAACTGCTGTTGCGACAACTTCTTAGGGGACGACTGGACCAAAGCCACAATAACCTCCTCCTTCGTGGGTTCTTCCTGTACAGCCTGAGTGGTCACGGCTTGCGACCTCACAAGAGAAGCAGTATGCTGTTGGAGTAGATCAGCCATTATCTTCGCCAAGTCTGATTTCCGCACAACATCAGACTCAACGTCCTCCTTCACTTTCTCAGCTTTCTTTCGTTTCTTCTCAGGCTCTCCGTCACCGCTTTCATAAGCGGTCAAGCGACACCTCAGATCAAGGATTGTCTCCCTTGATATCTTATCCTCCCTCTTATAGTAATCCAGCTGCCTGGTAAGATCCTCAATGCGGGCACGCATAGCGGGGATCTCTGCAGCCGCGGCTCTGATTTCCACAATGTCAGCCACAGGCGCCAAAGCAGTTATCACAGCCAGCCTAACCGCTTCTACCGAAATATTAACGGCCTGGCTAATAGAATCAGAGACATTCTTCAAGCTCCTATCTACATCCATAGCGGCTGTCGCTAAATTCTCATCTGTTGGCAGATAAGGCAAAACAGGCGCAGGAACATTGTCCATCACACCCGCTCCATCCAACATACACCGATCAGTGGCTATTTCACCAGGGGCTCCCGCAGCAGCAGCTGGCTGATTTAGCGCCGCTACAGTAGAGTTGTCCTTCGGCCGTGCACCAGTCAAGACAGCCGCAATGGTAGCTTGAGAGGGTCCAGGCTTTGACCAAGCATTTCTAGAAGGAGCAGGGGCATCGATTACCTTCCTAGCAGAAGCCCTCCTTGCTTCAGAGGCACTGGCTCTCATCTCCAGTTGCGCGCGATGTCGACCAATGGTCATCACACGATCCAAGTCATACCTCCCCATCCACGCAAAACGTACACAACCTAAGTTTGCAGTCTCCTGCTCCAAGACTCTAAAACTACCTGCCATATCCTTTGCCCACTCTAGCCCATTCCTATGGCCAGTGTTGCGGTTGACCAAGTGGCGCACAAGATCAGAACGCCTGTCCAATCTCACACTGCAGGAGTGAGCGTGTGGACACGTGTAAAGTTGCACCGCCGGGCAATGCTCCTCACACAAGTGGCGATAGAACCTCTCCCGGGTACGGTAGACCTTAATCCCATTAGGATTAATTTCCTTACCCAGGTATCTACACCAAGTAAATGGGCACCTATAGCCAGGTTTCCACAGCAAAGGGGCTCCATTCAACTTGTCCATAATAAGATCTATAATTTCCTGATGGCCATCTGCTTTCCCAGTACGGGACTTGAGGTAGTGGAACTTATCCTCATAGCGGGGCATTATTGGAGGATTTTTCCAATAATTACCCAGAACCTCATCCTCATCATCCGATTCAGGGTTCACAAGGACTCCATCACCCTGCTTCGGAACAATGTTCGCCATGTTAGTAGGGCTTAACTCCACCTCCAACTTATCCTTCAATCGCCAACGCGCCTGATGGCGAACTGGGTTCGCACTGTCTGAAGTCTTCTTGGGGGTGTTTTTCCAAGCCGGCTTAGCCAAAGCCCGTCTCACATCCTCCACAGAGTTAAGTCCAGGGCCGCCTGAGTGGGAAGCGCGTGACTGGTCACTATACTCAGTAGAAGAGCCGCGAGAGCTAGTACTCCCGTCCCTACTGCCACTCTCCTTGACCACAGTCTTGCTCTTCTCCCGCCCTCTCTTAACTTCCAACTTTGGTTTTCCCTTGGGGGAATTAAATTCTTTTTTCGACCTCGTCTTACCGCCATCAGGTTTTGCTTTGTCATCTTGTTTTCCTGACTTGGCATTACCCGACGCAGACGTAGTCTTAGCCTTTCCAACATCCGAACTCTCGTCCTTCTTTACAGTCTGTTTGTCTGATTTCTCAGACTCAGGGGCAACTACTGGTTCAGGACCAGCTTTCTTCAAAGTCTTCCTCTTAGGCCTGGAAGCAGCAGCGCCTTTGGAAGGCAACTGCTCTTCCCCCTCACTCTCGTCCGACTCCACGATCTTGGCAGACTTGACAGGCTTAGACTTCCTTCGCCTAGTCTTTTGAAGCTGCCATTCTGCTGCATCTTGACGATCTTGCGCCTTCTGCAGCTCCATCCTCTCTGCTGCATCTTGACGATCTTGCGCCTTCTGCAGCTCCATCCTCTTTTTCTCAACTCTCTCATAGTCAGCCTCAATCTCTGCGGTCATCTCCTGATACCAGTCTTCTTTCAGGGAATGTTCCTCAGAGCGGGTCTCAGCGCGGGTCTCAGAAGTCACAGCCGCCGCGTCCGCGGCTGTGGACTCCTGTTCACCACCTGTACAAGGTCTATCTTCGGGTACCTTCTCCACGCCAGCCGCTGACGAGTCAACTTCCATGGCCGTCGCCTCCTCCCTATCAGACATCCTGACTTGATCACTCAAACCAGAGTATCCAAGCCAGGTTACAAGTTCTCCTGAAACACCTAGTCAACCAACCGAACAACAATCTGGGAAAACAATGCTTTATCGGGGGGATAAACCAAGCAATCTAGATCACATACAACTGGCAGTGAAAACACGTCTGGCGTGTCCACTAACCGAGCGTACTCTGCAGACCTACGCTCTCGCCAGTTCCCGTGACCTAGTCCCGCGACGCCCCATCCAATCAGAGGTCTTTCTTCCGTCTAAATATAGCATCGCTACCCTGTCGCCGAGTGGTACACACTAGAGTGCACGTGCCACGAGTAGTATTGTCCCTGCCTGCCCCGCTACCTAGCAGGCATACACACACACCATCCAGGCACCTGGGCTCCCGAGCAGAACCCAATACACTACAAATAATAGCATAAAATATCATCAGAAAACACAACTAAGCAGTTTCTCCCTACTTTCCGTGGGGTGTATTGCTTCGGCCCAGTCACATATCCCAGTAGGTGTAAGGACAATGAGAGGCTACATGCCCTACCAGTCAGTCAATTTTCCAAATCAATTTCAATGCCAAAACCACGTATAGTAAGCTTGAAACTGTTGTTATTATTTCACACAAAAATCACACCAGAGAGGAATAAATCCCCTCACCATGTTTGATGTGAGATATCATTCTACCAGTACTTCTCGTTGTGTCATTTTTTGTTTTCCTCCGCACCTCATACAACTGATTCACTCACTCGTAGCCAAGTCGATCAGGGGCTTGCCTATGACGCTTAGGCCTGTCTTCCAAATACCCTGATCTTAACAGATTACCCATAGTCTTAGCTAATGGTGAGCCCTCTTCCTCTTCCTCGTCACCTGAATCACTAGAACTCTCAGATTCCACAGCCGCTTCGCCCTCACCCACTCCCGCGGCCACACCCGACGGTGGGTCTGCCACAGCAGATGGTTTCTTAGGTGGGCGGCCGCGCTTCTTCACGTGTCTCACAATATTATCTGCAGGAAGCACTGTCGGAGCGTGCCGACCGGGTATGACACGTCCCTGAGGATTAATCCTCAAGTAGTCTTTCCCCGCTACCTGCTGCTTTTGATATTCAGGAGCTCTATGCAAGTTTACCGCCTGGACGGGAGTACCGTCTGCATCAAAAGCCAATTTGAGTAAATCTCCATTCCATCTGAGAATCCCTTCTTCAGTTCTGAGTTCATAGGTAGAGCCTTGCACGCGCCTTACAACTTCAAAAGGACCATCCCATTTGGGACCATATTTCTTTTGAGCCATAGGCGTCGCATATCTCCAAACTACATCTCCAGTTCTAAATACTTTTGGTCGGGCCCGTCTATCGAAATACCTCTTCTGGTAAACAGCCGAATGCCCCAGGCGTTCTCTGACAAACTTATGCCCTCTTAACAACAAGGACCTGATCTCCTCCACAAACACACTGCGGCAGGGAAAATCAACATCTCCTGTCAGAGTACCATAAATAATGTCAGCTGGAACGGTTAGTTCGGTGCCAAATACTACCAGATTAGGAGTACACATAGTGCTTTTATGCACAGCGCCCCTATATGCGTGCGCAATACAAGGCACCAACAAATCCCAATTCAGATCTTCAAACTGTGTCATGCAGGAGAGCTGCTCTACAAGGACTCGATTCCAACGCTCTACCTGTCCATTTGCCTGAGGTCTATAGGGTAGAGACATCAATTGCTCGATATCTAACAGAAGCAACAATTCCTTCAACAGTGCTGAACGAAATTCAGGCGCCCCATCTGTCTGGAGAGAGACTGGTGGACCATATCTCAATATCCATTCAGTAAACAAAGCCATCGCACAGGTAGCGGCTGTGTGATCAGGAAGCGGATAAGCTTCAGCCCACTTAGAAAAATAGTCTGTGACAACCATCACACAGCTATTTCCTCTAGGGGTTCTCCTAAATGGACCAATAATATCCAAAGCAATGCGGCTCCAGCGCACACCATGGATTTCTTTCTTCAACGGGGTTATACCTTTACCACCCCTGCTCTTACAAGAAGCGCAAACTTCACAGCCGCGCACCCAGTCGGCGATATCTCTCTTCATCCGGGGCCAAACAAACTTTTGTCTCGCCGCCTGATAAGTTTTAAACTCGCCAAAGTGAGCTGCAAGCTTACTCCCATGCAAAGTACGGAATAACTCTCTTCTCAGAGACAAAGGTACCAATACGCGTGTATATACAACTCCGTTGTCGCTTTCCCAATCTAAGCAAAGCAACTCTTTATCCACCTTTAGAAATTCTATTCTATTCATATAGTAACAGAACTCTCCCCCCTCAGCCAACAAAGCTTTATTGTCTGGCTTCGGAGTCAAACCCTGTACTATAGACTTAATCCTTGCCAAAACATCATCTTCCTCCTGCGCTACCTTCAATCTATCACCCGCCAACGACGAGAAGATATGATAATTGACAGTCATCGTGGCTACCACTGCATCATGCGCGCCACAGTCTAAGCAATCGTCACGAGGACATCTTCTTACTGGCAGTCTTGAAAGCGCATCCGCATTTATGTGTTTGCGGCCTGGCCGATGAACAATTTGATCCTCACGCAACCCATAATGCTGCAAGGTGGTTAACCATCTTGCAAGCATACCCGACGGATCACGGAAATTCATCAGCCACCGAAGTGAAGCATGGTCAGTTCTCAGTTTAAAATCTTGCTGGCCAATGATATAGTGTTGAAACTTAGATAAATAAGTTAAAACAGCTAACAATTCTCTTTTCGTGGCACAATAATTCTGCTGTGCTTTGGACAATGAATTACTGGCGTAACTCAAAACCACTTCCCTAGCATTCTGAATCTGAGATAGGACGCCAGACATCCCATACCCACTAGCGTCCGTATCCAAGATGATAGTTCCAGTCGGCTGTGGGTAACCTAGCACAGGCGGTGATGTTAACAAGTCTTTCAAATCCGAAAAAGCCTTATGACAGTTCTCATCGAACGTCACCCGCCGATTATTTTTCAATTCTGCTCCGGACACCAATGCTTGAATAGGAGCCGCAACTTCAGAAAAGTTAGGCATGAATTCTCTATAATAAGAGGCAAACCCCAGAAACTGTCGGACTTGCTTAATAGTAGTCGGCACTGGCCACGAATGAACCTTTTCCAACTTACCCGGATCAGCGCGAACCCCCTCCTGAGAGACTATTCTACCCAGATACTTGACATTAAGCTTGAAAAATTCGCATTTCTTTGGTTTCAATTTCAAGCCATAATCAGCTAGTCGTTGCAAGACTTTTTCTGCATTAGACAATGCTTCATCAAAGCTGGAGCCAAAGATGATTACATCATCCAAATATACTAAACAGCATTTCCATCTTAAACCAGCCAACATTTGTTCCATCATTCGTTCAAATGTGGCCGGCGCATTACATAGACCAAAGCTCATCACCTTGAATTGGAACAGCCCCATAGTCGAGACGAAAGCAGTTTTTTCTTTACTTGCTTCATCCATGGCAATTTGCCAATAGCCGCTCTCCAAATCCAATGTAATGAACCATAGGTTACCACCCAATGCTTCAATACTTTCATCTATCCTTGGTAGCGGGAAAGAATCTTTCTTAGTCACCGCATTCACTGGACGATAGTCGACACAAAAACGGTCAGTACCGTCACTCTTTTTAACAATCACCACTGCAGATCCCCACGGGCTATTACTAGGTTCTATAACACCTTTATCAAGCATGTCCTGAATTTGCTTTTCAGCAGCCTCACGACGTGCTCGAGGCAGGCGCCTATACACACTTTTAATCGGTACAGCATCCCCTGTATCGACCACATGACGCACTTTATTAGTGTGTCCCAGCGTTTCACCTGGCAACCTGAAGCAATGCTTATATTGTGTCAACAGGTGTCTAAGTCTGACTATATCTTCCGTCTTAGACAAATCAGACCCTTTCACCAACTTTTCCAGTGGACATTCTGCAGCCGGAGGCATTGGAACCTCAGGCTCCAGTAATTCCACATCAACAATAGGGGAGTCACCATTCATGAGATCCCCCCCTCCAGCAGTCTGAAGTTCCATCAGTACAGGAGAGCTGGTAGGATTGTATACAGACAGCGTGCAATTATATCGGTCGCCAGCAACCAATAAACTCCCTGCAACATAGCATCCCAACCCTGCTCCATCTGGTTCAAAAAGCATGTCTTCATTGGGGGACATTGGACCAAAGCCGCTGCAAATGGCAGAAAAAGCATCTATAAAAACACTCTCACAGCCGCTCCGCGTCACCGGTCCACTTTGCAATGCCCGACACATGATCGACTGTTCACCTGCCTCGAGGGTGAATAAACCAGACCAATCAGAGTTACATTTATGGAGATAGATAAAATCCATCCCTATGATTCCAGCCTCCGCACCAACCAAACCACTTACCACCAGGCAATTGAGAGCATACCACGCGCCTCCCAACCCCAGCGCCAGACGCACACACCCATGTGTCTTTAGATCATGTCCAGTTCCTGCATAGCACGTCACCCCACATGGCATGAGAGAAGGCCTGACCGAGAGTTCATCATACACGCGCTTCTTTATTAGCGTGCATTGGGCTCCCCAGTCAATCAAGAATTGTCCAGTTACATTCACTAAAGTCACATCCGCATACATGCGCTCAGCCACAAGCGGGCGATTGCGGTCTGAGACACAAATCTCAAAATCGCACAAGTCACACACCATAACCTTACTCACCACCCTAGCATCTTCTCCCCATGATACTTTTAGAATCTGCCCGGGTGAGCATACATACTCAGGATTTCCTTCATTCACCACCATCACTGAGCATGTGGCGCGCCCAATTGCGCCACTGCCGCTGCTCTCGTGCACTTCACCTCCAAGATCACCTTCTCCACGGGCGTCCCCAGGCTGATCCAGGGGCACAAGAACATCGGATCCAATTGGTTTACAAGTCCGATTTATCGACAATGCGGTGTGTATGCTGTTTGTCGCGATCTCCTGTTCACCGCCTAAGAAGATCCGACCTTGTTTAACAGCAGAGCCAACTGTTCTTTAATTGCCGCAGCCTGAGCTGTAAAGTCATCAAAAGACTTAACATGTGTTTTTTGTTTAGCACAATCTGCCCACATGTGTCCTTCTTGCTGACAATAGTAGCATTTTCGAGGCATACCAGGTCTTCTCCTATAATTTCCTTCAGAAGAAACCTTTCTACCCCCCTCACCCGACTCGGGCGGTGGTGGTGGTGGTAAAGCCTCTAGTTGCGGTTTTGGCCTTTTCTGCCACGCCCGAAAAGCTTGAAACTCTGCCATTTCGTTATCATCCCACTCCCGTTCTGATTTGGTCACAGTAGTTACCGTTGACACACCCGCCCCGCTTTTAATCGAGTGTAAATGCGAAGACGTGTGTGAAACTCCACTGGTTCCAAATACATCCCTATATCTAGTAGCGGCTGCCGCAGCCGAAACTATATCGGTCGGCTCCTGCATTGCAACATATTGCGACATGCCTTTATCCACCAGCCCATCAAGAAATGTTTTTACCGCCATATCATGCAACGTGCCATCCCATTCACCGAAAGCATGTACTGCCTTCAAACTTAAGTTCTGGCTGAAAGCAGCCGGACTCTGCCCAGGATCTTGCCTGCATTCGAAAAATTCCCGCTTTCGCGGCTTATCAGACTTTTCAGCCTGATAGTCATATTCGAGCATCTGTAGCAGCTGATCGACTGAAAAATCATCCGGCTCCAGCATCATAGCTTGTGGCAGCTGTTTACCTACTCCGGTTAGCAGTTGTATTTTATAAGTCTCATCATCCCAATTATTTGAACGTGCTATCATTACTGTGCGTCTTTGATAGTCACGCCAATCCTCTCGACCATCCCATTCAGGGAAGTTCACAGTTCTAGGGTTGCGAATTGGCTTAGTTGGTTTAAACTTAGGCATGCCAAATGCAGGTCCCTTGCCTTCAGGCAAGTAACCCGCGGCTGGATCTATTGACCGCCTAACTCCACTCATATTGGCCGGCAATGATCGCCTAACCGCGCCCATAATCCCATAACCGACTGGACTAGGACTAGAAGTGCGCAAACCACGCGCAGCTTCTAAAGCACTCCTCCTGTCACCTTTAAACGCTCGCCCGCCAGTTGGTGCGTCCGGCATGACTGACGTATAATGTGGTGGAAATGGTACTACATTATCTGGACTTCCTCTCTTTTGATCAAAGTCAGGTAAATCATTCATGATTCGGGTGTATGATTCATTAGTTATACCACCCGGATTTTCATGAATAGGAGTGCTAACCTTCTCCACTTCGTCAGCAAAAGCAATACCCCTAGGTCTGTTCTGTGGGACTTGAAAGTCAAAGCGGCTATTCAATTCTTCCAAATTCATTCTCATACGCTCATTATTCTTACGTTCCCAAGCGCGCTTAGCTTCCAGTGAAGTCAATTTCTCACTTTGATCTTTCACTACAGATCTTAAACGAGCTTCTTCTTTTTTAGCTAAAGTCAACTCCGATTCAGTATAAGCCGCTTTCTCCAGGGCCTCCTTCCCCTTCCTTGCAGACTCCAATACTGAATCATTCATCAAATTCAAAGTACTCATTTGCGTAGAGATGAGTTTATCCATTCTATCATAGGTCATGCGCCTATTCCTAGTACGGTCCTGAGTCCATTCGGATTGTAACTGACCAATATCCGCATGAATCACTGGAGTCATGGGAGGCAGTTTACCATGCAAAAACTCATCCTCGTCCGAGCCAATATCTACAATCTCTGGTGCCTTCTTCAAAGCACTACGAGGAAGCTTTGACAACTTCCTCCTCATGGTCACTTTCAAGTCGGGCGCTTGTACATGTTCATCGCCGCTACTCGAATTAGCTTCTATGCTCGCTTTCACCCGCACGTTAGCATTAACATGAGGTTCCAGCGAGCGATTCAAATTCAGTTTAGACTGGGCCAACTGATTTTCTAAGTCCTGAATAGTCTGATTCGTTTGCTGCACAAATTCATCCACAGCCATCAGGTCATCCGGCGCTCCAGTGGAGAGCCGGACATCTCTCCCCTTGTCACCCATCGGCACTCCCCGTTAGAGGCTACCGACAGCTGACACAGGTCTCACCCTAGCGAGCAAAAAATCCAAAAAATGGTCACGGCACCAAATTGTAATGTCCGATCGACAGCCTTAAGCGACTATGGGAACTTAATCTATCTAATCAAGAACAACGACAACGACAGGATCTAATGGACCTCGCCAGCACTCAACGTTTATATTCTTCTATCCACACCCGGGTTGCCAAATATCACAGCTTGTGACGACAACAACCGACATACATAAAGGAAGCAGTACATGACAATGACATGTAAATACAAAAGGGTGTATAATATGTAAGTGCGAGACATACATAAGATAAGTACAACATACAGCAATAAAAAGTTTGAAAATACAGATACATTACACAGCACGACCTCTGTTGGTGACTAAAACCATAACCACGACCCGCGCGGCCAGCACCAATACACATCTTACAAAACCAAGGGTCTCCAAGCGACAGCCGCTTGAGACGCGCGCGGGCGCGGCTCTGGTTCAGCAAAGCTAATCCATAGCCGCGCACCACAATTCTACATATCTATCAAATTCTGCAAAATTTGAGTCAAAGTTGTTAAATACTAGGTATATCTGAGTGTATTCTATAGTGTATTCATACAATAAATCTGTCTGGTTATCTTGAACTGAATTTTGTATGTCACTTTTGTCTTAAATTTGGGTTATTTGAGAGGATTGGTGAAAGACAAATTGTACATTTTCTGGCGATTTCACCCATATATATGTGCTTGAAAGAAATACAAGAAAATCTTCATACTCTACTTGGACTTACTTTTCATAATTCCTGAATGTTATTTTAACATAGTATTCTACTATCATTGGAGTCGGCTTGATCTCATCTTTTCAAATATAATAATCTCAAAATCCATATTTTGTGACTCATTTTGCTGCAATACATCACATCAGATTAATGACCGACATTGTCAGGCTGCTGGTGCACTGAACGCTAAGATGCACAGAAAAAAGCGTTGTCAAGGACTCCATTCATCAATGAGCGTTACTAACGTTGCATAACTTTGTGTCGAGTGTGTCCGAAATTCAGGTGGCAATAGACAGAATTGTGTTGGTGTTGTGATTCCTTTTATGGACCTGACGCGGATGTTTCTACAGCAGGCAAAAAAGTGGAACCTATATAATGTGTTGACCTTATCAACGGTAATACAAAATAGAATAGAGGCTTTTATATTACAGAAATTATTAATTTGAATCACTTGAATTTATGGTGTGCTACTGGTCCTGGGTAAGACCTTAAAGTGCCTTTCTGTCTCTTTTCTCTGTCTCTCTCTCCCTTCTTCTCTATCTCTATTTCCTGGGTATGATCATAAACTGCCTACCTCTCAGCTCTCCCGCCCTTGATATAACCATATTAAATGTGTTGATAAGGGCGTAAAGTAACCAATCTCACTCATTCACTCCCTCTCAGCTCTCCCGCTCTTGATATAACCATCTTAAATGTGTTGATAAGGACGTAAAGCAACCAATCTCACTCACTCACTCCCTCTCAGCTCTCCCACCCTTGATATAACCATATTAAATGTGTTGATAAGGGCGTAAAGCAACCAATCTCACTCACTCACTCCCTCTCAGCTCTCCCGCCCTTGATATAACATTATTAAATGTGTTGATAAGGGCATAAAGCAACCAATCTCACTCACTCACTTATGGTGTGCTATGCCTCTATCAACAGATACCCTAAAACATCAGATATACGGGGTGAAATCACCGGAAAGTGCACAGTTTGCCTTCGCCAATCTTCTCAAATAACCCAAATTTAAGACAACAATAAAGTTCAAAATACAGTTCAACATAACCAAACAGATTGTTTGAATCAAGGCAATATCAAATACACTCAGATACACCTAGTATTTATCATTTGGCATTTTCAGAAAATCTGACTCATATAGGGGTCAGATTTTCAGAAAATGTACAATTCACCTTCACCAATTGTCAAATAACCCAAATTTGTGACGAAAATAAAGTTAAAAATACAGTTCAACCTAACCAAACAGATTGCTGGAATCAATACAATGCCGAATATACTCGAATTGACCAAAATGTAGCCTAATTTAGCAGAATTTACTAAATGTGTACAGCTGCCAATTGTACATTTTCTGAGAATCTGACACATAGGAATAATCAGTGGACCCTCACTCAACTCAATGGTGTGGGTTAGACAGGTTTTACACTGTACCATTAGTCCCATAATGCCATACGAATCAGGATTCAAAATGGCGGCTATGCAAATTCCCCTATTGAGACCTGGTGAGTTCCACTTATGGAAGTTCCGCACTTGTCGCTAGGGGCTGATGGCCCTCTGTTCTCTCCCTGAATTATTGCCACCTCCCTAATTACGTCATATCTAAACAATTGGTTACCATGGTGAGGTGATATCTCAGATCGCTTCCCTTCCAACTTTGCCCCCTCCCCCCACCCCTCCTTCCTAATCGCGGATTCCCCATCCCTACCCAACTCTAAGATATTAATTGATTTTTGTCTCGAAATAATTTGACGATCAATTATTAACAGATCCATTTCCATCCTAAATGTCAAAACCCACCAAGTGGTGATAATTGGAGGGTGGTGGCCCATCGTGGTGTTTGTTTGGGGGGAAGTTAGTTGGTGTTGCTCGGAAATTCCGCTCACAAAATGAGTTAATACTGTCTTAGTATTGTCTTAATGAGTTAATACTGTCTTAGTATTGTCTTACTGAGTTAATACTGTCTTAGTATTGTCTTAATGGGTTAATACTGTCTTAGTATTGTCTTAATGGGTTAATACTGTCTTAGTATTGTCTTAATGGGTTAATACTGTCTTAGTATTGTCTTAATGGGTTAATACTGTCTTAGTATTGTCTTAATGGGTTAATACTGTCTTAGTATTGTCTTAATGGGTTAATACTGTCTTAGTATTGTCTTAATGGGTTAATACTGTCTTAGTATTGTCTTAATGGGTTAATACTGTCTTAGTATTGTCTTAATGGGTTAATACTGTCTTAGTATTGTCTTAATGGGTTAATACTGTCTTAGTATTGTCTTAATGAGTTAATACTGTCTTAGTATTGTCTTAATGGGTTAATACTGTCTTAGTATTGTCTTAATGGGTTGATACTGTCTTAGTATTGTCTTAATGAGTTGATACTGTCTTAGTATTTTCTTAATGAGTTAAAACTGTCTTAGTATTGTCTTAATGAGTTAATACTGTCTTAGTATTGTCTTAATTGTGATGTGCTACACACAAATGAGTCACAAGTAGCACAAAAATGGTACATTTGAAGTGCGTGAACTCTTCATGGAAAAGTTCTTGGGTCCTTGTGTAATTCTGTAGGGTTTTGATGGAGAAAGTGAAACTATACATTTTCGGAATCGTCAGGATCCATAATAATAATAATACAGCCCCCTGGCCCCTCCATCTAGGTTCTGAAAAATCATTGATGTCAGCCTGGAAAATCACTCAAATGGGCCGGAAAAGGCTCGGAATTTCTGGAATTTCTTCTGACCAAAAGCTCGGAGACCCTGCAAAGGCTATATATACAGTGGAACCTCGCATAAAGACCACCTCTCTATAGTGATCACCCCACTATTAAGACCAGTTTCTCTCAGTCCCAAAATTCTCTTATTAGATTAGCCCTTCTAATGAGACCACCTCGCTATGAGACCACATATAGTTCAGTCCCAAGCGTGGTCTCAATAGAGAGGTTCGTCTGTACAAACTTCTTCTCACAGTGCGAGGTGACGCATATATATAATGGGTCAGATTTTCATAAAATGTACAATTCAACTTCACCAATTCTCTCAAATAAACCGAATTACAGACGAAAATAAAGTTCAAAATACAGTTCCACCTAACCAAACAGATTGCTAGAATCAATGCAATGCCAAATATACTCGAATTCGCCTAGTATTGACCAAATTGCAGCCTAATCTAGCAGAATTTACTAAATGTGTATAGCTGCCAATTGTACATTTTCTGAAAATCTGACCCATATAGAAGTTAAAATAATCATGTTCACTAGGAGATAACCGCCTGTTCAACTATGTAGAAACGTCCATGCTGCATCTCAGGTCCTGTGAAACAGTGTTATCCCCTGTCACAGTGAACATTAGATTGTATAAATAAATGAGCGAGAAGGCGATGTATAGCTTCCCTGAACCGAAAGATCCGTTTTGTAGATGGAGTAGTGGTAGCAAAAACCTTATATGTGATGTGTTACAGGAAAATGAGGCATAAGTCGCAAAATATGGATTTTGAGATATCACCATATTTGAAAAGAGGAGATCAAGGTGATTCCAATGAATGTAAACATTAAGGACATCTAATAAGTACTTTTATCTTTTTAGTTTGATATTTTTATTTTTGAAAAGACTTTTGCAATATTTCTGGGTGGATAATTGCCAGTAAAGTAGCTAAATATACTCAATGGGATGATCTAAGTCATGTTGATTATGAGAATTGGAAATGAGATTGGAATATCTTAGAAAAGGAAAGTGATATTCAAAAAAGAATATCATTGGATATGATGGATATTTACTATTACACATTGATATCCTTACCGATTGGGGACAATACAGAGACCATCTTTAAGTAAGCAAGAATCTTTAGAACTAAGGATGTCTTATACAAGAGGCCCCTGTAAAGCGTAGTCGCTCTGTATTGGCTGTCCAGCTGCAGGTTCAAATGTCGTCTGCTGTACGACCTGTCGTCTGCACTACACTATAGGAGTACAGGAGGAACAATACAAGTGCACCTAACCCTGAAGCTCCATATTTGGGTCAGATTTTCAGAAAATGTACAATTCGCCTTCACCAATCCTCTCAAATAACCCACATTTAAGACAAAAATAAGCTTCAAAATGCAGTTTAACATAACAGAACTGATACTTTAAATCAATATAGTACCAAATATACTCAGATATACCAACTATTCTTGATTTTTCAGCCTAATTTAGGAGAACTTCCTTAATGAGTACAGCTGCCAATTGTACATTTTCTGAAAATCTGACGCATTTACTATAGCATGATCTGTCTGACGACCCTGTCTCGGGTCATGGTCTGTCTCTCTCTGCACCATTACATGTGCCAGTTCCAGACGATGCCCGATACAAAGCATCATGATATATAAAACTTTTATTCAATAAACATATATACATTTCTGATATAATGGAGTATCGAAAAGGAATGGTCCCTCTCAAAGTATTACATACAATGAGGTCTTCCTGGTATCCCTTTTAAATAATATGTTGAGATAATAACAATGTAATTGATAGGGACGGTGTGGTTACATATTTTAAAATCATTGTTTGGGTTAAATTGCTAGTTTTACATTTCCGTTTACAGGTTCTCAGGATTTAAGACATTCATTTTAATAATAATAATGAGTCAATTTAGTCAATTTCTACACGAATCTACTAGGTGTAATAATTATGCAATATCAATTGTTTTTAGAAACCCCTCTACTAGGGAAACTTTACATTTTCAAAGGGTACTTTATTTTCTTAGAAAATCTATATATTTTAGAATATTTCATTTCAAGAATTCTTTATTTTGCAAAGATGGTAATACAATAACAGGTAGCTACATCTGTCATGATAAGAGTATCATTTCCTCCGACGAGTGCCTCAATATGGGTCAGATTCTCAGAGAATGTACAATTCGCCTTCACTAATTCTCCCATTCAACCCCCATTTAAGACAAATGAGCTTCGAAATGCAGTTTAACATAGCAAAACTGATAATATAAATCAATGCGATACCAAATATACTCAGATATACCAGTGTCACATGACAAGTAAACTTAACTAGTTAGAAAATTGTACTCATCCGTTACTAATATATCAAGTAGAAAATAATATGAGAATAATATAAATTATTATTAGTTCTTATCAGAACAATGACTGTACTTTTTTTCTCAGAAATTCCACAGCATTGACATATTTGTAAGTGATTCAATATCTCTTTCAAAAATGTACCATCCATCACTCCTGAGGAAGGGAGCAAAGCTCTCTAAACATGGGGTAAATAATACAAGGAACATTCAAACCTTCAAAATCGTCATCTCTCTGAAGATCACAAAACATTCACGTGACCCACCAGTTAGTAGTGAAAACTCCCCATCTCTTTCAAGAAAGTTCTCAAAACATGACCTTGGGAGAGGCACTTGAAATAACAAAATTCTCAAAACACGACCTTTGGAGAGGCACTTGAATATAACAAAGTTCTCAAAACATGACCTTGGGAAAGGCACTTGAATATCAAGCCCCATTTAGTAGCATACATTGAGTACACCTCAGCCAGCCCCCTGTGTGGCCTGTGAGCAGGCAGAGATGGTGAATAGATTTGTGAAATGAAAAGAAAACACAACCGGAAGTGAGGTCCTTAGTTGCAGTGCTTTGTGCGCATGCCTGTGCGTTCGCAGCTCCATCATCTGTTGTCGCCCATTCATCATGTTATGAATAATACAGAGTTGTTGAAATCTCCCAACTTCTCCAGTCAATTGGTCTGTCACACTCTTAAAATACGTGGTTCATTGATTTGTGGAACGCTCTTATATGTGTGTGAAAGGGCTGGTTCTTGTAGAACTTTTATCAGAAACTAGACTTTACAGAACCCTCCTGTCGGTATCAACTTGTTCTTCCATTGAGAAATCCTTGTATCTATCGAAAACAACTGGTTTGGCAAGTGTGAACCTTAAATAATCTATAGTACAACCCATTTTCACTTTGGTGGCGGCACGAAAAATAAATCTAACCAGTTGGTGTCACACCAATTACGCTCGACGCATTGTCGCAAAACTCGACAACTACTTCATTGCAGAAGCTGATATGTATAGTTATGGCTCACCGCCTCTGTGTCTTAGGATATTGTTGGGGGGAGAGGGTAAATGATAAAAAAGGAGGAACTGGGGTTGAGGCACCAGAGTCAATGTCATGATCCACCTGTTATTCCTATCAGGAGGTGGCAGATTAATCGGGAGTAATGTCATTCCTTCTTCCACACATCAAAGGCATATTCGCCGCGACGTAATTAGCACGGGCTATAGTATAGCTTGGGTTTATCAATGCTTTTGTGTGCGAGAAGCAGTCTGATGTGACACAAGTAGTGAAAGAGGCATAGGTTGGTCTATCGATGTAGTGAAACGGTACAGACAGAACCAAACCAAGTCTTGTACTTTTTTCTCATCGATAAGAGCCAAGAGTGTACCGTTTAATGAACCATCTTTCCTAAGAGTGTAGGCAATAAGCAGCCATTTTATGGCCTTCAACTTCCCATGGTTTGACAATGTGAGCAGGACTGTTCATGCTTGCCTGGCCGCCATATTGCTCTGCAATAATTTAGCGTTTCCAAGGTCATTTGAGAAGGTAAAAATAGAATGTGCTTAAAACAGGACGTCACTTGGTGATCCACATCCACTTTGTGATCCACATGCTCCCGGTCTTTAGTCAACAGTTATTTGTGTGCAGGACAATGTTGTTTTGTTCTATTAAAGATGCATTCTCAGCTATTACGACAACAATAATCTTACCATATTTACTCATATTATGATTTATTATACGCGCATGCTATATGAGAAGTGCTATAAGTGGGGTGCTATAAAAATAGTCATATAGGACACGTCCTATATGAATGTAGTTGTCTAAAAATAGCTCTGTTTATATGCTTCGCAGAGCTTTGGCTCTCCGCGAAGGATGTAAACAAATCCCCGCGATCGGTAATCCACCTGTGATTATGGTACTATGATTAGAGAAATACATAATGAAAATCACATCATTAAATAGAGCATTAAATTCTCTATTGAATGATATAAGTTTTATAAATGTAGCTCAAGAAATGGCTGCGATATGAACGTTTTAAGTCAACAATATAACTTGGCTAATAACAGGGCTGTCAGCGGGGCAGAGGGGCTCTCTGTGTTACTTTAATATTTTTTCAGTGATATCTGATGACATATGATCAAATTTTATGGGACTGGATATATTAATATTCTGCTGTTGTTATATGTTTATACAAGAGTTACTCATATAATGACTTATAGGACTGGAGTTATCAATATTCTGCTGTTGTTATAGGTTTCTACAAGAGTTACTCATAGTATGACTTATAGGACTGGATTCATCAATATTCTGCTGTTGTTATATGTTTGTACAAGAGTTACTCATAGTATGACTTATAGGACTGGATTCATCAATATTCTGCTGCTGTTATATGTTTATACAAGAGTTACTCATATTATGACTTATAGGACTGGATTTATCAATATTCTGCTACTGTTATATGTTTATACAAGAGTTACTCATATTATGGCTTATAGGACTGGATTTATCAATATTCTGCTGCTGTTATATGTTTATACAAGAGTTACTCATATTATGACTTATAGGACTGGATTTATCAATATTCTGCTGTTGTTATATGTTTATACAAGAGTTACTCATATTATGACTTATAGGACTGGATTTATCTATATTCTACTACTGTTATATGTTCATACAAGAGTTACTCATATAATGACTTATAGGACTGGATTTATCTATATTCTGCTACTGTTATATGTTTATACAAGAGTTACTCATATTATGACTTATAGGACTGGATTCATCATTATTCTGCTGCTGTTATATGTTTATACAAAAGTTACTCATATAATGACTTATAGGATTGGATTCATCAATATTCTGCTACTGTTATATGTTTATACAAGAGTTACTCATATTATGACTTATAGGCCTGGATTTATCCATATTCTGCTGATATATGTTTATACAAGAGTTACTCATATTATGACTTATAGGACTGGATTTATCTATATTCTGCTGCTATTATATGCTTATACAAGAGTTACTCATATTATGACTTATAGGACTGGATTTATCATTATTCTGCTGCTGTTATATGTTTATACAAAAGTTACTCATATAATGACTTATAGGACTGGATTCATCAATATCCTGCTGCTGTTATATGTTTATACCAGAGTGACTCATATTATGACTTATAGGACTGGATTCATCATTATTCTGCTGCTGTTATATGTTTATACAAGAGTTACTCATATAATGACTTATAGGACTGGATTCATCATTATTCTGCTGCTGTTATATGTTTATACAAGAGTTACTCATAATTATGACTTATAGGACTGAATTTATCAATGTTCTGCTGCTGTTATATGTTTATACAAGAGTTACTCATATTATGACTTATAGGACTGGATTCATCATTATTCTGCTGCTGTTATATGTTTATACAAAAGTTACTCATATAATGACTTATAGGACTGGATTCATCAATATCCTGCTGCTGTTATATGTTTATACCAGAGTGACTCATATTATGACTTATAGGACTGGATTCATCATTATTCTGCTGCTGTTATATGTTTATACAAGAGTTACTCATATAATGACTTATAGGACTGGATTCATCATTATTCTGCTGCTGTTATATGTTTATACAAGAGTTACTCATAATTATGACTTATAGGACTGAATTTATCAATGTTCTGCTGCTGTTATATGTTTATACAAGAGTTACTCATATTATGACTTATTGGACTGGAGTTATCAATATTCTGCTACTGTTATATATGTGTATACAAGAGTTACTCATAGTATGACTTATAGGACTGGATTTATCAATATTCTGCTGGTGTTTCTTTTTTATACAAGATTTGAAGTTGAATCGGCTGAAAGAAAACCTCTGCTTGTGAGCAATAATAAGATGGGGCCAAAGAGAACAGAAACAACAACATTTGACAAATAAAAGGAAAGGAAAGACATGAAAATTAATATAGACAGAAATAATCTTCCTATATTTAGTACCGTATCAACTGACTACGATCAGTTGCAGTGCACTAGTATTGTGGTTACTCGTACGATTGTCACGTTCTCTGTATCAAATTCTACACTTGTTTTCCATGGTTTTGTGTTCTATTGCTGTCCTCTTCTCAATTAAGGCATCTCTGATTCCATGTTTGTCAGGTATGCATGACATGGAAAGGTGATCATGTTTTCGTCGGTATGACACTCAGGTGGGTGTGTGTGAGAGAGAGAGAGGGGGGGGGGGGAGGGAGGGAGGGAGAGAGACAGACAGAGACAGAGACAGAGGAACAATAACGAAATGGGAGGAGAAATATTCTGTAAATTCTGACTTGCGCAAAGAGTCGTTGTAATTTACCAGTAATTTAAAGTTGTTCTTGTTGTTGTAATAGTTTTATTTCCAGTTTTAATTATACATCAATTCCAGAAAATGGACGAATCATTTTACAGCCAATAAATGTGATTTCCTCTACGGATTTACATTCGCAGCTCTTCCAGGGTGTCCTCGATTCATTGTTACCATCACATATTCATTACTAATTTGATTTTGTTTAGCACCGTGTGAAGTTCTATCAGCCATTACTATTACCTAACATTTTTTATAAACTTTTAACAAAATTTACATTTATACAATCGTGAATATATCCATAAAAATGGATTTTTAACCTCAGTCGTTTGTAATACAGTATTGTATTATTCCAATTACACATATCATTACTTCACTGTTGTATAATATGCTACTAAATGTACATGGGCTTACAGGCCATACTTAGTTTTATAACAATATATCATCTAGTTCTAATTCATTTATATATTCTATATAAATGAATTATTACACCATCTATATTCTTCACCATCCTTTCGATGCCTTCATAACTCTTTCTAGTTTCTTTTACAAATCTTTTTCACATTCCTTTTTTCTGGGGTGGCCCAACCCCACCCCAGAATTACTATGGGTCCGTGCCAAGGCCCGTGGACTGATATTTCCCGTGTCCACGAACTGCTGGTCGGGCCGGAAGTGGTACACCGCTCCGACAAGGCGTTGACCCCAATACCGGTCTACTAGGTCATAGAATAATTTGACCCCACACTTGAACCCATGTCTAAGCCAATCCAAAGGCGAGCTGGCGCGCACGTTCCCGTGCACGTCCTAATCACACATTGTCCACGTGGACAGACCCAAGCCCTACCCTGACCCCGTTCCCGTGCACGTCCTAATCACACAGACAGACCCAAGCCCTACCCTGACCCCGTTCCCGTGCACGTCCTAATCACACATTGTCCACGTGGACAGACCCAAGCCCTACCCTGACCCCGATCCTAACCACACCTCCGATCACGTGAATACCCTGACCCAGATCCGTGCGCTACTCTGACCCCGATCCCGACCCAGATTTTACTCTGATCCCGATCCCGACCCAGATTTTGACCACACATTGTCCACGTGGACAGACCCAAGCCCTACCCTGACCCCGATCCTAACCACACCTCCGATCACGTGAATACCCTGACCCAGATCCGTGCGCTACTCTGACCCCGATCCCGACCCAGATTTTACTCTGACCCCGATCCCGACCCAGATTTTGACACATGCGCAAGACCCATATTTTGACGGAGAAACCGATTCAGGATATCATTGAAATAAAGTCGGAATTATGAACGTTTCGAAGACTTTTGAAAATAATTATTGATCGGATAGCTTCGATACATGTTATATTTAGAGTTTTAAATCATTATTTCCCTTCAATAATGCGATTTTAAGCGTTTCTGATTCATTCTCCGTGGTGATGTCTGTATCTCAGACTCAAGTACAGCGATCCCACCCGTGTACAGCGATCCCACTCGTATCAACATCTGATGCGATTTTTAGAACAAACCAATGATTTTACACAATAATCTTGGCATGTGAGGTTGAAAACCAGATTATATTAGACATTCATGCATTCATATTCTGATAACCAGTCATTTGTATTGACTGTTTTCCATGCTATATGCGATCGGCGATCTGTTTGGCTAAGGCCCTTTGTAAATATCAACGTTAGAAATATACGCGCCACACGTTAATATGTTCATAAATACCCGGTCATTGAACTAGTCCCAGTTGTTGCAGATGCAGACAATATGGATGTACATATTGATAAAATATAATAAATTATAGTGTTTATATTAGTAACTGGAGTTTGCTATGGTCTCGATCGCTTCTGAGTGGTGCGCGTAACCAATGCGTATAATTATCGATATGATAGTACATGAGGAAATATGGCTTTCGGTTGATCGATATTTTGGACATGACACGACCTAATATAATAAAGGATAATCGGTGAGCAGAACTCTGATTAGTGGTGAGTATAATTTTTAGTATTCAAATATTCCCGTAAAAACATTCATGTCCTATAGAAACATTCATTGTGTTCCTTATGTCAATATCTTGATTCTTGACTGGAGGATTATTATAGGCGCGAATTACCCGGTAGATGCTTGTAATATCTAGCCAGATGGTTATGTCCGGCAGATGGCGCCATGATACCGGATAAACTATAGGTACTAACGAACAGTTAAATTAATGACACTGCCATTGGAAATGGTTACCTTTTAACTTTGTAAATTATAATCACTTAAATGTACAAATTAAATTCTGGGGCAGAAAATTTAATAGTATCAATGTCTAATATGTATACATGGAATAAAATTTAAGTATTATGGTTGCGGGAGCTTAATTATTTCTTCGAATAGCCACTAGATGGCTCTTCAGTAGTCTACTACAGTCGTACCGTACCTAATCAATCGACGTGAAACATCAATCGACGTGAAAATGACAGATTGCAACCCAATCAATAATGGAATTAGTTCCACCCATGCCAACCAAATCGTTTGGCATGGGCGGTGCTCAGTCAACAGACTGCACCGGTCCGTCTTTCCTATTGGTGAGTTTTTCAATATGTGGCAATTATCTCACTATTGGCTTGGCTCGAGTGTCTGATACCACTTTAAACGCCTTGTGCGTCTCCGGTGTTCTCGGTCCAGTTAAACAAATTATGGATAATATATTGCGGCTAATCAAATCGCCTGCCCATAGGTACTGATACGAACACAAAATAAATAATTTTGGGCTTATTCACCGAAAATCTATCTGGGGGAACCGTGTAGTCAATTTATGTACCCATGATTTAGTTCGCACGGCTGTCGGCGGAAATGGATCTTTGTAATACGATACTCTAATGCTCGTGTTTTGTGATATAATGTAATGAGTAAGACTTTTAAGTATACAGTATATTCACATTTATAAACAAAGTTAATTGTTTAAACAATATGTGACCCAATTTCTTAGTTACTGGTGTTTATGTAATACGATACTCTAATGCTCGTGTTTTGTGATATAATGTAATGAGTAAGACTTTTAAGTATACAGTATATTTACATTTATAAACAAAATAAATTGTTTAAACAGTAGGTGACCCAATTTCTTAGTTACTGGTGTTTATGTTTAACAGTGACGTTCAGTATTTAATTTTGAAAAACTCTGAAAAATGTGTATGAGTCAATATAAATGAAAAATTGGTCAATAATACTCACAAAATGTTTTTATTTCAGATGCAGTTAACAGTCCATCCCCAGCAGGAATTGCTCCGCTGGGCCAAGATGGCACACATGTGGTTTTTGGAGTGAAAGAAGATGTCCCTCTGCTGGGGATGATGAAGCGTTATGCCGAAGAATTGGTAAATACAATATATTATATGTAGACTATAATTGATTTCGGGGAATTAGGCCTATGTAGAGTCTGAAAGTGTTCTTAGCAGATATTATGAACCGATATGTTAACGAACTGCTTAATACATTATAATGATTGAACATACCAACAAAGTGGTAACTATAAAGAAACTGTTTTAAGAAAGTAGTCGACGATATATATGAAGTCCCGCTGTATATGTCGATATATATCCATGTGAGAGACTAGGGGGTCACTGGACAGCACCCCCACCCCACCTAGTGGTGGGATACAGTACCCAGTGACTCCCACTCCTGCTGACCACTGGACTGGTCCTACATATACCTGAACTGAACCTTGGTTTTTTGGACCGTACATTTAATTCTGTCGACTCTCTATTCATTATGAACAAGTGCAAGGCGTGTAATTATTGTCACCCTGATCCTGGGGATAAAACTCACAAATATTTACGGGAATCTGTGGAGAAATGTACTGCTGCCACTGGAGATGGTAATGAGTGTGATAAATAGTTGGATTTCGTTACTCTTAATAAATTCGAACAGGAGGATTTTGGACAAGCTTCAGGTGGGCACTCAGACACAGAGGTGGAAGAGTTACGTCGTTTGAATAAATGGATAACATTGCTGACTTAATGGACTCTTTGACTACCTTATCAACTGATTTTCGTGCTTATCTTGGTGTGGGAATCTTAACGGTCTCGGCTGCCGGCATCAAGCAACCTGCTGTTCTTGTTCCCTTCTTTATTAGATCTTCGAACTCAGTTATATGGCGAGATATATGAAGCCCCACTGTATATGTCGATATATATCCATATGAGAGACTAGGGGTCACTGGCCAGCACCTCTGTTTTAATATATTTTAAATTGATTTCGGCAAAATATTCTAAGATTGTAGTACGTTAAATTTTTAGTGTTTCATAAATTGTATTCTCTTCTTCAGGAAGAGCCTCTTGAACTTCTACGGTTTGTGTCCGGGGGTAGAGTATTGGCCCCAACCGATACTCTCATAAAGGTTTGTTTTTTGAAGAATATTACAGTCGATACCTATAACTAAATGTAAATAGAAGTATATTATTTATTATTACTTAACTATATACATATAATATTCTATTTGATATATTATTCAGATCGTTGTACTGGATCCGCGTGGAATAATTGAATTTATTTTATCTATCCATTTTCTTTTGTGTTTGTCTCATTTGTATATTATAATTCTAATAAATATTGTCTTCTTTTTTTAGGCTGGCGTTGTAAACGGAGAATATATTACCGTCTTCAAAATTTCGGTGTAAAGACAAATAGATATAAATAGAAAAAGGTTTGTTTTCTGAAGAATATTACAGTTGACACCTATAACTGAGTGCACAACATAAACCAGAGACCGACGCCCAGGTCTCCACAAAATTTTCGTCGGTCTTTGATATGGATATTTGGGAGGGCCCGAAGATCTCCAATAAAATATCCAAGTGATATAATGTTCAATGTACTCTGAACCATGGGAACCCTGTTTAGGACGCAGACTTTTTTTGGTCTCTGTAAAATATTTTCGGTCTCCACATACAATTTGGCAGAGACCGACGATTTCTCATCTCCAAATTCAGTATGTTGCACACTGTTAACTCAATGTAAATGGAAGCATATTATTAACGATACTAGTTTAATGTATTCAAAATATGACTACCTAATTTATTTATTTCACCCATAGTGATCTATCTATTTTTGTCTGATTTGTATATTTTAATTCTGATAAATATTGTCTTTTTTTTTTAGATGGTGATGTACAAAGAGAAAAGCCTGGAAGTTGGCGACGTAGATGGCGAACTAGTTTTTTGATTATAACTTTGTCTTTTATCAACGTCCCTATTTTTTAAATGCAACTAGTCATGATTTTATATGTTTCAATAATTTTATTTTTATAATGACAGACATGGTCATCTATATATGATTTTATTGATATAGTATGAAGCCTGGTGATTTTTTACCTTATATTGATAATCATTAATATAGTATAAAGCCCGGTGATTTTATTGATGTCCTACTGTTGCAGTATAAATGTATCATCTTTAAAATATGTTCATGTGAATTATTTTTTTATGAAAAGGATTCTATCGGCGAAATACGGTAATACTCATATGGCAGGATTTGTGGCTCAGCACTGCCTTCCTTATATTTTCAATTTTTTTTGCATTTTGTATTTGGTTCTATACTTCCCTATTACAGGGATGCTAAATGTGAGACTTAGAAAAAACATGGTTTACTTGGTTTAGATATTGTGTTAGATATGGGTTATATATACAGGCCAAATCCACTAAACTCTCCCCTATGTTGGCTTCGTCTATATTACCCCGACTATACCAGGCTGAGAGCAGTAACTGACATTTTTCTTTATTTGAATATAGTTCAGAATTTTTGATACAACTCAAGTAGCATATCCCTGCTATTATACAGATAACACAATTTTGTATATGATATAACCAAGAGTTTAGACTGACTCCCGGCACTATACTAGTTCTAAATTATTGCCTTACTTATAGATTTTGATATCCTTTTGTTAATATTATTCCAGTCGTGTATTCGTATGAAGCCCGGTGATTTTTTACCTTATATTGATAATCATTAATATAGTATAAAGCCCGGTGATTTTATTGATGTCCTACTGTTGCAGTATAAATGTATCATCTTTAAAATATGTTCATGTGAATTATTTTTTTATGAAAAGGATTCTATCGGCGAAATACGGTAATACTCATATGGCAGGATTTGTGGCTCAGCACTGCCTTCCTTATATTTTCAATTTTTTTTGCATTTTGTATTTGGTTCTATACTTCCCTATTACAGGGATGCTAAATGTGAGACTTAGAAAAAACATGGTTTACTTGGTTTGGATATTGTGTTAGATATGGGTTATATATACAGGCCAAATCCACTAAACTCTCCCCTATGTTGGCTTCGTCTATATTACCCCGACTATACCAGGCTGAGAGCAGTAACTGACATTTTTCTTTATTTGAATATAGTTCAGAATTTTTGATACAACTCAAGTAGCATCCCTGCTATTATACAGATAACACAATTTTGTATATGATATAACCAAGAGTTTAGACTGACTCCCGGCGGTATACTAGTTCTAAATTATTACCTTACTTATAGATTTTGATATCCTTTTGTTAATATTATTCCAGTCGTGTATTCGAAATTCTGCCACTATCATATTTCTAAATTCTATCTTTAGTCAAACATTTTGATAAACTTTATTAAGATTGTTGTAAGCCTATTTAACGTTTATATAAGAAACTTTGGAACTGATGTTACTTGCCATGTACATGTATTATATATATATCCATTGTCATTATTGTGAATACGATGAGATTATAACTATGATTTATTACAAAGAAAAATATATAACTATAATTTTTTACAAAAAAAATAAAAACTATTTTCATATTTAAACTGAATATGTTGTTCCGTCTTCTCTGAATATCTGGATCCCTTCCACTTAGATGGTCCATAACTATATTTCTATACCAAAATTTTATATATTAATCAAAGGAAACTGAATATCACGACAGAATCTGATGCCTAATAATAAATATCGCTGATGCCCATCGAAGGACGAACGCTTTCAAAGCATCAAAAGAACATTTACAATGAAGTTGGGATCGTTGTACTTAGACCAAAATGATGAGACCAAGGAAGGAAATGAGTAGATATACTTATATTTGTATTACTGAATGCTAAATCAATAGTGGAATTTGCTCGGGTTGTTGCAGTACTAGAAATATGATTTAACTGCAAAATATTACATATATTGCTTATAGTTGAGTAATTCATTGTATACTGACTATTTATATTAAAATCACCAATTAATAAATATGGCGTATCTGGAGAATGACCATATAATGATATTGTCTGAAGAGCAGTAGTTAAACTGTTAGTCAACGCCTTAGGGCATCTATATAAGACAGATACGGTATAAGGTTTACCACTATATAATAGAAATAGTGTTAAAACTTCCACTTTATTATATCTATACATTTTAGTTTTTATTATTTCAATTTTTTTATGTACATAAGCACATAGTCCATAAAATGATCGACTTTGGTTTACTGATTCATTCCATGTAATTAATTCGTAATTATTTATCATAAAATCATTATTTGAATCAAATTCATTAAATCTCGTTTCACAACATAGAATAACATCTGACATAAGGGAATGTTTACTGTTTCGCAGACATTCAATGTGATGATATAAAGATTGACTATTTTCATAATAAACTTTCAACCCATTATTCTCTAGTGAGATAGGATTAAAATTCAATTTACATGAACGATCACATTTTGCTTCTTCATTTTCTTTATATACTTTATTGTCGATCATAATATGTTTAGGATTAAAACCTACTATAAATAGGCCCTTTAAAGAAGTAACTCTACTAAGAGCAACATACATCATATGTTTTAGAAAATTACTTGGACGACCAGTCACATGAATAATAGCTTCAGACATAGTACTACCTTGTGATTTATGAATAGTTTTAGCTGACGAATGTTTCAATGGATATTGTGTTCTACTTACTTCAATATAATTTTTGCCAACATTAAATTTACGTGTTTGAGGAAATATAGGTACCCAATTTGAATCAATATCATCAGTATAATATTGACGATAAATAAGCCGTTGATTGTTTCCAATTTTTGGATCAGGAAACAAAAACCATAACATACTAGGTTTAGTAAAACCAGGCATATAGTGAATTTTCTTTAATATTCCAGTTGTTCCATTCGCTAAACCATGTTTGACATCAATATTCAAAATAATATCGTATGGTAAATCAACACATATTTTGATTTCTTTTTGCAAACAACCAGTTCGTTTAGGGTCTTTGGAAATATTTTCAATTAGAGCTTGCAATTTACCTTTTTCAATACTACTAAGAACTGTATCTTTAGCCACTATTACACATTTCTCATTTGTGCTATGATTATATATTTGGTCGTTGTAATCATCGACTTCCGTATTTCTAGAGCATAAGATTTGTGGTAAATTAGGCGTTTTCAAATCTAATATATAGGCTCGTCCGTGCAACAATTTTATATCTTCGTCATTATGAATTCCTGTCCTTACTCGATTTAACATTTCGGCAAATGATTTATCCTCATTCTGCCTCATTATTTCAATTAATTCATACATTAAAACATGTTCTTTCCACAAGTTTGTACCTAATGATTGGACTACACCTTTTTTATTTTCAAATATCCAGTTATCAAAAATTGGGCTAAGTTGGAAAAAGTCACCAAATGTAATTACGTGTAAATTACCCATGAATTTCTTTTTCCCTAGAATCTGCTGAAGTCGTTGATCCATAAAATCAAACATAGTGCTACCTATTAATGATATTTCATCAATTAGAATAACTTTTACGTCTTTCCATTTATTTCTCAATTTATTTAACATATCACTTGTTGGACTAGAATATATATTTAGGGATTTAGATGGCTGAATACCCAAAGCGGAATGTACAGTTTCCCCATTAATAAGATAAGCAGCTTTTCCTGTATAACTAAGACAAATAACAGTTTCGATATTTGGGTCAGAATTTACACCTAAATTCATAATCCGAGATAATGATTGATATAGAGAACGTAAGACAACACTTTTTCCAACCCCGGCACCGCCACTAATTAACAACCTTAGAGGTTCGTCCTTATTTAATAATATGTGTTTCATAACATGTTCATAAATATACCTTTGTCTCAAATTCATACGATTCACGTCTTGTAATAATTTATTCTGTGGCCACAGCTTCTCCACTGTTTCATAAACATGTGTATGATTTATACTAGATTCTAGATTTACATTTTCTTCACTATTGACCATTTCGACATATGGATTAAAGGTTTCCTTCGGTACAAAGAAATCATTTATTTGATCACTTTGTTCCATAGTATCACATTCATCATTATGTTGGGTACTGGGAGCAACAACAGGATCGATTTCACTATTTATTAATGTATTTTCTAGTGATTCCAAAGCCGTCATAGATTCAAGATTATATTCTTTTATTTTATTTTGTAGTAATTCATATGATGTTTCGCTTAAACTTTTGATAAAATCAATATGAGATTCAAAATCTTCCACAAACTCCAGTTCCTTTCTCCAGGGATAAAATAAAGTCAAATTTATCCGAGCAATTTCTTCTTCCTGATTTGGTGAGGGACATATACGATAACTTAGAACTTTTTGTTTTTTCCGTAAGGTATATGAATATCTTTTAGTAGAATAAACAATTTCGTCCTGTACAGATTCTGGATCATCCAAATCCGAATCATTACATTCCATTAAATCAGTATCTTTTCTTCTTTTATTTTTGATTGGAACAACATTTAATTTTGTTAAGAAATCGGCGAGACACCAATTTTCGAATTCTATAGGTCTCTCTTCATATTTTTCATATTTTGATTGAAAACATACATCAGTAGATTCAGGATCCATATTAGCCAACACATCGTTACCTTTTAAAACTTTCATCATATCCTTTCTCTTACCTGTAGGAACATATACAACATCTCTACTAAGATAGCACATAGGAAATCCCAGTATCATATAAATACATTCTTGGACACTAATCTCTGACGAATTCAGAAATATTTTACCAATTTGTTTCACTTGGTTTCTTAACGATTCAGGGCTTTCTTTAAATTCCTCCATGATTTTAGACAAAGCTAAACTGAGTCCTCGATCAGATTTCTGGATATAACTAATAATATATCCAATTACAGAATATGCATTCAAACAAAATTGAATATCATGGTTGGCCCGCCATATGTTTATTAAATTTCTACTATATGCATTGACTCTACACTCATTTGGTTTTCGTTTCAAAAATAATTTATCTTCAGTTAAATTACTCCTCACGGCTCGCATATATTGATCCTCATTTAAATGTAAGGTTTCCAACATACTATCGAATGTATGATCATCGAGATTGGTTGTTGTATCTAGAAATTCTTGTACTTTTGTATAATTATTTTTATCGTCATCATTAAGCTGTACCAGGGGTTCTAAAATAATAGTTTTAACCATAGGCGGTAATGGAAACCCAAACCGACAAATATTTTTTCCTTTTTTCCTGCATGTACGAGAGTGCTTATGTGTTTGATATTTAATTAGTTCTTTTATGTCGTCATTTTGGTCTAACGAACAAGAAACATATTTATCGACAAAATTTATTATATCATCATTGTTTCCACCTGCTTTATAAGTAAGACTATCTTCTGTAAACAGAAGTAGATGCGCATGAGGTGAACCGCGATGCTGGAATTCTATCTTAAATGAATAATCGATTATCTTCCCTATTGGACACGATTCATGACATAAAATATCTTGTATAAAGACCTTCATTCGGTTGTCAAAATATCTAGCAGTTGTCACAGGATCTTTATTAAGTAATGAACATTTTTCAGTAAATGACATATTTTCAATATCGTCATTACTTATTTCACAATTATTGATTAGTTTAGACAAGCACTTTAGTAATTCATACCATTTAAATTCAGCAGATGATAAGGACATGAACCAAGTTGGAATACCACATTGACGGATTGTTGCATAAAGTTCTGTTTTCCGATCCTGAAAATACATAGGACTATTCCTCAAATGCTTATATAGGAAAAATCCATTATCTAAATCGGCAATATTTTCTAATGAATCTCTATTACGTACATCTTTACATTTATACTTGTTATCCTTTAAGAATTTTAAACCAAAATTTTTTTTCTTGTTAATATAGTTGTTTTGGTACTTTTTATACATCAGAAATATTTTTTGAGAATGTTGTGCCATTCTACGATCTCTGTGTCTTAGCTCCCATTTCATACGATCACATAAGTTAATATTATCAGGATACATTTCTGATACTCGTTGCCCACCATACAACGTAGGAAATGCTAAAGATTCAACATCTACGTCATAATAAACATCTTTTGGAAAATTGTGCTCTCCTGGCGCTACATCTAAATAAGCAGTATCTAATTGGGAATCAATTAATGTACGGTAAATCGCACTATATTCATCTGCATCCACTTCTGAGAAATTGTCAGAATTTGACTCATTATTTAATGTGCTATCATCAATTTCGACAACGGGAACACAATCAGAATCATTATTCTCTTCTATAGAGTCAGAATATTCAGAAAGTAAATTGATGGTTGTTTCCAACCACCTACTATCTACAGTAACAGGATTGTCTGAATAAATATCTGAATTAGCCATTAACCATCGCAGGGCAGTCATGACACGATCTGGCCTTACATTCATTTGTCTATAAACTGATTTATAAGCCAAGCGCCTCTTAACTCTGACACTAACAGTACCTTCAGAATTAATAAATCTTGGCAAAGAAGCTATAGCATATTCAATATCAGTGGGTACATTTATAACGTTTCCCATTAAAATTAATTGAGATCCCATTGGTCGAACTAAAATATTTAAGAATAAAATACGTGGAGTAATCAACATTTCTTCATATTGATTAATCTGTAACTCAGATGGGATTATTGGAAAAACCATACCATTGGTCCAACTTAATTTAGGGACCTCTCCTTTGCGAATATGGTTATTACATGTATTGCATACATACACTTCTGAATTAGTATAATTGACACCACGCACATATTTCTGAAAGATAGGTAAACGATGCTGAGAAACTATATTTACAGATCGTTCAAAATATATTTGTTCACAACAACAACAAATATAATCACATTGGCCATTTAACTTAGAAATAATAGCCTCACTAAAAGAAATAGGTTGATCTCTTGTAAAATCTACATTACATGAGTCAGGCTGCTCATCTATATTCAAATTTATAATCGCATCAGTACCTCGTAAATCTTCTGTTCCCTGGGTTTGTTCTATACTAATATCATTAGAACATGATTCACTATTTTTATTTAAAATCTTTTTTTCCTTTTTATTACGTTTTAGTTTCCTCTTTGCCTGCTTCTTCTTTAGTTCGTTGCACACACTTTCTGTTATATTCTCAGAACCTAATCCTGACATAACAAGCCGTTTATTCTTTTCACGTAGCTTTCTACGTTTCAGATTCTTTTCTTTTTTCTCTTGAAATATTTTCTCGTCTGTCTTACAACTGTCTTTATTACCAGTATCTTTTGTATATCTGTTCTTCTTTTTTTTAGGGTTATCAACAAAAACTACCTTTGTCTTTTTGTTTTGTTTAATAGAACTTACTTTCCGCTTTTTATGTGCAGAAGATTTCTTCATTCCTACAGAAGAATCATATTGATCACTATAACTTTTTGTAGGTATATCGTCCAAAATAATTGTAGAATCATGTATCACATCAGTTATATTTTCACTGTTGCCACTAACAAAAGGATCACACACTTCAGATTGTTTAGACCTCTTGCCTTCCTGTTTCTGAATATTTTTTTTCCGACCTCTGACAACTGTCCAAGAGCTACTAGATTTACCTGAAGTATTTGACATAAAAATAGATTTCTTGGCACTAACTTCTCTTCGTCTCATAACTACATTCACATCAGTCATTATCTTCACAGGTATACTTCCATGTTTACCAAGAGAACTGATATCTATTATAACTTCGTCACGTAAACGACTGAAATTATTCTGTACACATTTTATTTCACAGGTAGTGATTTCATATGCAATAGATCTGTGTCGGTCAAATTGTATTTTCAAATAGTTGCATAATGAATCAAAAGCATGGAAATGAATCAAACATGACAATCCATTACTATTTGTGAACCCACGATGATCACGAGCATGTGAATCAAACACATAATAATGTCCCTGATCAAATTTGATGCCGACACAAATACCATCACAAATCAAAAATAATTCGGAAGATGAACTAAAGGCCTCAACTAAACCTTGAATAATTGAATCCGAATTTCGACTCAACATACCAGTCACTAATTTCGTCATATTCAAGTCATAATCAGTTACACCATATCCTATAGATGTCGGTAACTCTGAAGGTAAAAGATATGTTTTATTGAAATGGTGAGCTACGGATTGATAAATTACGTCACCTCTGTCAAGAATGAAATCCAAGTCCCATTTCATCATATTATTCACCATATGATCTCTTGAATATAAAAAGAACGACAACACATTCCCAACGCACTGTTTCCCTGATGATTCACCATATTTTATATCACCCTGGTGATACGAACCGAGCACAATACGTTTATATAGGCCTATAGACATTTTACTTGCTATGACTACTTAAATGATAAATCAAAATGCACGCACCTCAATCAATACCAAAACCAGCAGAAAACAAATTGCAATAATCAAATCGTATCAATCCAATATTAGGTAACAAGTAGCAGGTAGCATGTAGCAGATAACAATTAAACAAATAACTTTATTGTACGTTCACTACGTTGATACAAATCATAAGTTAAGCTGACATCCATTCATGACCAACGATGCGAAACAAAGACAAACATTCGGCGTCAAGCTTCAGCATTTATAGGTGTCATCTAAGTCAAAACTAATATGCATTCTAAAATACCGGTACATAAAAACCCAAAATTTTGTACCCAACTGGATCAAACCAGATTCTCATCCCTCCCAAATTTACAAAAATTTTCCACCCATCTCTACTTCAGCCAATCAGAATACCCCTCAACCATGACGTAAGCTTCGGCGACGTGAAACGTCAGACCAAATCTTGTACCCAGCTCGATTCAACTGGATCAAACCAGATTCTCATCCCTCACAAATTTCTCATCCCTCACAAATTTACAAAAATTTTCCACCCATCTCTACTTCAGCCAATCAGAATACACCTCAACCATGACGTAAGCTTCGGCGACGTCAAACGTCAGACCAAATCTTGTACCCAAATGGATCAAACCAGATTCTCATAGCTCACAAATTTACAAAAATTTTCCACCCATCTCTAGTTTAACCAATCAGAACACAGTTCAATCATGACGTATGCTTCTCCGACGCCAAACATCAGATCCAAATTTTTCCGTAAACACAGCTTTCATAAGAGGAACTTCCGCCCAAAAGTCACCAAAAGATCAGTTAAGACCCAGACCTCAAACAGAACAGACATTATTCGAAAATCTCTTCATTACCATTGCCTGAAACCCGATCAGATGGAAATGGATACAGACGCTGTTACACCAAAAAAGACCCCTCCTATAGGAAAGATAGCTACCAGGAGACAAAACTTGGAATCGTCTTCGGATTCACCCCAAAAAATGAAGAAGAAACTGGTTTACCAGACTGATATACAATCAAGGACATTAGCTGAACTAAGAAAAATGGTATTAGCCAACGAATACTCACATCACAACTTCTATGCTAAAATTCTGATTCTAGAAGAAGAAGGAGCATCAGACAAAGATCCGCGGGTGGTCTTCCATCGACGAAGAATTCTCCTGGCCGATGGAACTGGATTCCTAGTAGGATTTGTGAAAACCAAAAACGACCAAAAGCCTAAACATCTCCAAGTCGGAAATTCCTACTTAGTGACGAAATTCAAGATTTTCAAAAACGCAGAACTCCTAATGGACCAGAACACTATCATAGCAACGTAAGTACTTTTTCATTATATATACAGCATATATATTTACACTTGATTTATACTATACCCAAAAGTGATGTTGAGCATCAAATATTAACCATAAATTAAAACCAGTTAAGACTTATATTAATTATTAGCATTTTACTTTCAACACTCTAAGAATTATTATAACAGAAATATTGATTTTCTTTTTAGTATGACATAATTCCGATACGCGAATCTCATACTAAATTACATTGAATATACAAATTGAAAATAAACCATATTAGATATGTACATTTCCAAACTTCTCTTACTAAAGACTGTCCACTTTTCCAGATCTCTGGATATACAGGTCCCACCTGCCCTCGTCATAAGTTCCAAAGCCGCCTACAAAGCACCATTCCACCCAGAGGGAGATATAAATAAGATGATAGCAGTAAAAGGTACATCGCTCTGCTGCACTGTGGACATTGTCGAAGTAAGTATAAATGCATGAACATACCCATTACAATAAAGTCTCTTATTTCAAAAACTTCATTTCAATTATATTATATACTAATGTATTTTGGCTATTATTAATACATCATATTATAATTTCAAAATGCATTAAAATCATTGTGATTAATTAAGATATAACACGTAATGATATAGGCAAAACAGATACTTTCAATAATGACTAATTTATGATTTATTATAGGTCAAAGATACGAGAGATGTGGAAACTAAGACGAACGGGAAACTAAAGGTTAAAGAGATAATGGTAAAAAACGGAGGCCAGGACATACCCCTGACGTTATGGGACAACGCAGCAATATATGGCCAACAGAACGTAGGAGATCAAGTCCATTTGATCGACGCAATAGTCAACTACAACTCATATTATAAGAAGAACCAAATAGTACTATCATTCGCCGATCAAATAAAGGTAATTTATCTATTTTTGTCATATGTATCTTTTTATCAGCTCTCTCATATCCGTTTATCACTCTCCCTTTTGCTAACAAAATCGACCATATGTCTACCTTTTACAATCAGCAACTGGACCATACCTATTAATATTATACGCAAGACGCTACTGTTACAGTTTCTATGGGAATTATTTACTTTCGGTCCAATTATCAAGTACTTTGTAATCTATTATAGATATCTTCAAAACGTTATAATATATCTTCAGAACTTTTACAACGAATCTCTATATCACCCAAATATGTACATCACATCTGTATTATATTTATAACAAGTCTTATACATTAATACAAACTATTTTTCAGCCTGTTCAACATGAAACCAAAATGTGCGTCGGCAAAGTGACAGCTGTATCAGAAACCGAAAACTGGCGACGACTCCAACTAATTTGTTTCATCGATGACTCCCTTCGTTACTTACAAGTGGACAGGGACCTACTTCGAGAACTCTTGGACATAAAAGAAGAGGAAACAACGACCAATAACATAGCTGATTATCTCCCGTTCACAGCCATTCTAGAAACCCTTGGCCAAGATCTAATCAGTATGAAGACCACCGCTTCAATGGAAGAGGGTCAAGCTCTCCTGAAAGCTTCTCCAACAAAATAAACACCAATATTACTTCTACATAATGAGATCATTATGATACTTGAACATTTCTAACTTCTTATCAACAAACTGGACTTAACATTTTACAGTCTCAATATTTTGACTATATCAACGAACTGGATTTCAAGTTTAAAGATGTCAACTATTCTAGGTTTTAAAGAATAGACTGTTCTTGTGCATTACCATATATATGGTTTAAAATACCATTTTATATAGTCTCAACATTTTGACTATATCAACAAACTGGATTTCAGGTTTCATCTTTAAAAAGTTCCACTATTCTATGTTTTAAAGAATAGACTGTTCTTCTGCATTGACAAATACGGTTTAAAATACCATTTTATATAGTCTCAACATTTTGACTATATCAACAAACTGGATTTCAGATCTCAGTGACAATAAAAGAGTCTCATGTTCATCACAATTTATAATAAAGAATTGTGATTTATTTCAAATCGAATAAAATGTTCTTATTTATTCTTTTAAATTGCCCATTAATATAGTATTCATTCCTCCATATATAAATTGAATCAAATAAACGAAATAAAGAAACCAATAAATACTTTATCCTACCTACTTATCCTGGATAAATTTAACCAAATGAACCAACGAATAGTCGCAATTATAAGCCTTTCCCTATCTAATTTTAATTAAATCAACATATTTACATTGCCCCACTCAATCAAATGAACCCCACTAATACTCTACCCTACATAGTCTATAGATAATACTGAACAATTTAATAATTTATACCCAAATTATTCCCGAATACTATACATATAAAAAATTCAAAAATTAGTTATAATTGCTTATAATTGCGACTACACCCCAGAATCATCTTTCTGACACGTCAGAAGATTGTCACTTGTTCATTTACTATTTCTTGAATTCATTATTTCTTGAACTCCTTATAACTCCTGAACCTTAATATTATCGACATTTGCATATATTTCTTAAAGTTATTAGATGTTTTGGGCATGTTAATGGGCAAGTAGTAGATGTTTTGGGCATGTTAACGGGCAAGTAGTAGATGTTTTGGGCATGTTAACGGGCAAGTAGTAGATGTTTTGGGCATGTTAACGGGCAAGTAGTAGATGTTTTGGGCATGTTAACGGGCAAGTAGTAGATGTTTTGGGCATGTTAACAGGCAAGTAGTAGATGTTTTGGGCATGTTAAAGCTCCATTCCCAGAAGTCTGGGATAAAAATCTCAAAGTTGACATCTATCCCATTTCTTTAGCTACCTATGACCCTGCCTCACCTTATCCTAAAGTTTGGTTTGATTTGATAATGTTTTGAAGACATTAAACAGAGGTTCAAATCCGCTAATCGGGCATCGGTGACGTTTTATAAAACCCAAACACATGTGGCAGCCATATGGTGGCAGATGGCAGCACTGAGTAGTGGTTGTTGCTCTATATTCTCTATTGTACAGACTCCACTCAGTGCTGCCACCTACCACCACCATAAAAAGCAAAACGGCCAAACAAGTTTGAAATCGAAGGCAGGATAATCTAATAAATCCTTGAATTTACAGCTTTAGCAAGCTTGTCATTATGTAAGAGACCCCTGATTGTGAGTTTTGGTAACTAATTTGAAGGTAATTACAAGAAAAATGGGTAAAACCAACAATTGTGTCAGTTGGGAATGCAGCTTTAAAGTAGTAGATGTTTTGGGCATGTTAACGGGCAAGTAGTAGATGTTTTGGGCATGTTAACGGGCAAGTAGCAGATGTTTTGGGCATGTTAAAGGGCAAGTAGTAGATGTTTTGGGCATGTTAATGGGCAATGGTTAGAGCGGGCTATGTTGTTACTTTCAGTCTAGGCTCAGAGCCTCTCAGATCAGATAAGAATGTTATGTCTGTGATTGGACGCCTCCTGCGCTAATATCGTTTGTGGGCTAGGAGTAGGCGTCCTAATGGGATTATAATGGCGTTTTGCTGTTCGGAGCGAGAGGCTTTCCCTCAGTTTAAAGGGACTCTCAACATTGGGCCTAGACTGGTTTGTTGTTTTCTGGAGCGTTTGTGTATTAGGCATAGGAGGTGCCTCTCCCTTAGTTGTTCTAGCTTCTCCAGTCCTAGTGTTGGAAGCATGTCTAAGACAGAATGATATTTCCTTGTTTTTGTGATGATACATATTCAATTCAATTCAAGTCAAGACATTACATGGTGACTAAAAAAAGGAAGGCCCAGTTTTGAAACCTAGATCCCAAGTCTTCCAATGGGTTCCTGGGTATGTGCTGCGCTGGTGTATTTGTATATGGGTCAGATTTTCAGAAAATGTACAATTCACCTTCACCGATCCTCTCAAATAACCCACATTTAAGACAAAAATGAGCTTCAAAATGCAGTTTAACAGAACAGAACTGATACTTAAAATCAACGCAATACCAGTATTCTTGTTATGTAACATTGTGTAACCTCATTATCTATCTAATTATCACCCATTAATTATAATATCTCATTATTAAATTCGCTAATTATACTTAGCTATCCAGTACTGTGCAAGTCTACTTATTCATGCTAAGCCATAGGTATTACGTAAGGGCTCCGCCCCCTACTCTTTCACACATCCTGTATGGACATATGTACAGATGCTAGATCATTAAATCAGTTGCTTAGTTCTTCTCACGAAGACCACACGTTCGTTTGCTATTCTTCCATTCATACCTTAACACTGGTGGAGAACCCGGGCATCGATCCCGGTACCTCTCATTTCTCAGCCTAATTTTCTTAATGTGTAGAGCTGCCAATTGTACATTTTCTGAAAATCTGACCCTTATATATTAACTTTTATTTTCCATATCACAAACTTATTCTACATGTAGAATGGGTCTCATGTCTGTGTCAGAGACAGTTCTTTCGACAGAACCCTCTCCCTATAACTTCTGTTTATCATATGGGTGACATTTTCAGAAAATGTACAATACACCTTCACCAATTCTCTCAAATAACCCAAATTTCAGACGAAAATAAAGTTCAAAATACAGTTCAACCTAACCAAACAGTTTGTTAGAATCAATGCAATGTCGAATATCCTTGAATTTACCTAGTATTGACCAAATTACATCCTAATTTAGCAGAATTTACTATATGTGTAACTCTGCCATTGTACATTTTCTGACAATCTGACCCATATAACAGACAGGTTGTAAACAAGATAAATACAATAAAAATAAAACAAAGCACATATGGGTCAGATTTTCGGAAAATGTACAATTTACTTTCAGAAATTCTCTGAAATAACACACATTTCAGACGAAAATAAAGCTTAACATACAGTTCAACTTAACTAAACAGATTGCTAGAATCAATACAATGCCAAATATACTCGAATTGATCTAGTATTGACCAAATTGCAGCCTAATTTATCAGAATTTACTAAATGTGTACAGCTGCCAATTGTACATTTTCTGAAAATCTGACCCATACATACAATCTATTATTGTATCCAATAGTTATACTTTAAGTGGTTCAATTGTATTGTCATCTCTTTCATCAGGAATATTTATATTTAAAAACTCTTTTTAATCGATGTAATATAACCACTTAGATCAAAACAAATAAAGAACAACTATTTAATTTGATTAGAGCTCCTAGTTGTATGTTTTGTATGAGTAATTTCATTTCATAACAGCAAAAAGAAAAATCTATGAGCATAAAAAAACAAAAAAAGATCTATGATCCACTCATCCAGTGCAGGAGAAAAGCAATGGCTTTCCATTGTCAGAGAAAGAAATCGAATAAAAAATAAAACAAAATAATAAAAACTGGCATTGAAACCGCGAGATCTGAGAACGTGAGAGTCGGCCTTGATGTCTCTGTTACTGGATGGTTCTGATATGCCATGCACACTGCAACCATTGAGAAGGAAATAGTGATAAAGTATGTGTCACCTTCATAAGAAGGTTTTTCCATAATCCATTTCAAGAGATATTGAGACGCGAGCACCGCTCAGGTTGTAATCGAAGATCATTCATAAAGTTATTGACACTGAAAAAGTTTTGACGGTTCACATTGCTGCTGATATGGTTCACATAGTCATGCACAATGGATGCATTGACTAGAAAAGTTGGTCTGATGATTTTCTGTCTGGATTTTTTTTGCTGTTGCGTTGCTATTCACCGTTAAAGGCTGGGTTCCACTGGCCGGCTACTTCTCCCGCTACTTTGACAGTCTATTGCTCCCTCTTCTTTAGAAACGGGAGCAAGCAACTGAGAGTAACCAGAATGGGTGCTACTGGGACGTTTATACCATGATCGGGGGTTGTACATGCTGCAAATGAGTGAATACATGCCATCGTGTTTTGTTGAATGGATTCACATGTGAAAATATGAACATTTTTTTGGCCTAAATCTAAGAAGCATTCTCATTGGTTGAGGTTAAGCTTGCTCATGACGTCATGCCTATTCGTGACGTCATATGCCGTATGTTTTGTCGTAGGTTAGCCAATCAGTTGTATGCTTGTCTAGCGCTTTGGTATCAAAAAACCAATATGGCGGGTCATCGGAGAGAAGAGAGGTAAATAAATAGTTTGTTTCTTCAATTTATTTTAAAATATCAGATCATGGTATAAAAATAGGATGTAACTCGGTTAGTTTCTGACTTACTGTACACGTTGCCCACTCGTTTTTTTTGACCAGGGATTTCACTCGAAGCCTGCGGCTTCTCGTGAAATCCCTGGTCGAAATAAACTTGTGGGCAACGTGTACGGTAAGTCAGATACCAACCTCGTTACATCCTATCATATACTTCCACCACTACTTCTAACGTTACTCAGAAATGTGAGCAGACGACATTTTATTTTCACATGTAAATGAACACATCAACCAAATACCCATGTACCAAATATCTTCAAATACATTCATATCGGCAATGTGGACCGTCAACACTTTTTCAGTGTCAATAACTTTATGAAGGTGGAGGAGACTTATGACTAATTTTCCTGAAACACATAACATTTATCCATTTGTTAGGACTATGTTGAGAAAAGCAAACTCGTTTGCAAAGCACTGTTTTCCTGAATGAAGATTTATTCATTACAAACCAGTACAACTCGAATATTCACGATATTCAATTCAGATGTTTGATAATTCTTGGAATTAACAGAGTGGTATAAACTTTCCCATTATTCTACCTTTCACTCTACTCTCACAATACATGAGATGATTATTCAAATGAAACAAAAAAACATCTCTCAGAAGAAAACAAAACTTTGATGTAGAATAGAATTTGCTTTCCATACAAACCCTAAGGAACACATACAATTCATCCTCATTGATTAATGTTTCCTGTAGGTTTGAGAGAAAAAAGCCTTTGATGTGGCTTACACGGCAGAATCAATCGCAGAAACTCGGTTTTCAAATGTAACAAAGCAAGTAAATTTTCAGTTGGCCGGCACTCTGGGAGGATTTATTCAATAACGTACTTGCTTTCACAATGCTATGTATCTGCGGTATGGGTCCTATAGGGGAGTTTGCACTGATGCCATTTTGTGATGCGTTTCAGGAAAAGTCGCAAAATTGGTGTTTTTCAAAGTAGTTTACTTACAAGATCTCTTTGTTGGAATATTTTCATTTTTGGAGTGTCTAGTCCTTGTGGTTGTATGAATACATCTACCAAATTTCAAAGACTGTTTATTAATTATATCAGTGCGTTTCTTACATCATCCCATTGAGTATATTTAGCTACTTCACTGGTAATTATCCACCCAGAAATATTGCAAACGTTTTGGTTTTTTTCAAAAATAAAAATATCTAACTAAAAAGATAAAAGTACTTATTAGATGTCCTTAATGTTTACATTCATTGGAATCGGGTTGGTCTCATCTTTTCTAATATGGTGATATCTCAAAATCCATATTTTGCGACTTATGACTCATTTTCCTAAAACTGATGCCATTTTGTGTTCACAGTTTAAAACATTAATTTTAGTTGTATTGTGAGAACCGTAACAAGGTCGAGTCCAGGTTCCCCTTCACAACTGTAGAGTGCCATTTGGTATTTATTACATACTCATTTGTTGATTTATTTAGTTGATTTATTGATTCATCAATGCTATAATCTTTGTGGTATAATCATAACACTATCTGGCAAGTGAGCCCAAAGAGGGCAGAGAGCCTCCCTGTCCCCCGCCCCTTCCCTACACAAACCCGAACCAAGCACCCAGTATATGTCCAAACCTTCAGATCAGATAAGACTGGTATGTCAGTGGTTGGATGCCTACTTCGCTAATCAGTTTCCTGGCCCAGGACTAGGCATTCTAATTGGAATATAAAGGTATGTTGTGGTCTTAATGGAATTATAATGGCACTTTGCGGTTTGAGGCAAGAGGCTTTCCCTCCTTTTGAAGGCACTCTCTCATCTTCGGCCTACACTGGCACCAGCAGGCCAGAAATGGAGACTATTAATCCTTTTAGTCTCTGTCAGAAGTGGTTATAGATCCTGAACCGGGGTAGGGACTAACCACCCATAATCCTTCACACAGTGAACAACACAATTGTGATCCGTTTTAGGAAAATGAGTCACAAGTCGCAAAATATGGATTTTAAGATATCACCATATTTGAAAAGATGGGATCTACCCGATTCCAATGATAGTAAACACTAGGACACCTAATAAATATTTCTATATTTTAAGTTTGATATTTTTATTTTTGAAAAAAAAATGTTTGCAATGTTTCTGGATGGGTTATCATCAGTAAAGTAACTAAATATACTCTGTACAAAGGCTTTCAAAACGCAAGATATATTCAATACAATGTCCCGAAATTCCTTACATGGATTTATATGACTATAAGTACTAAACCCTCTAAAAATCAGAACATTTCAATAAAGAGATCTTGTGAAAAAACACCTTGAAAACTATCAATTTTGCGACTTGTGACTCATTTTTTTGGAACACATCACAACTGCCCTATTGGTTGCGAGTATATTTGATCTAGAGGCAATGGGACATGCAGGAGACGGCGTGAGAAGACTGATTGAGTTTCCAGTTAAGATCAAGGCTTGCAGGATCTGTCAGCGGGGAAGAAGCGCGGTGTAAACTAGGTTCTAGAGACTGTTTCAATAACTAGAGATAACGCTAGATTTCCCCTGTGTGGATGTAGCTTAACTGTGTTAGTCTGAGAGGGTTATACCGTCCAGGGATTATTTATAATGGTTTTATTTTATACACACCATCTCCTTCTATTCCACCATCACCACCTTCTCCTCCACCTTCACTTCCTCTTCTTTCTCCACCTCCACCCCTTCTCCTCCACCTCCACTTTCTCTTCTTCCTTCACCGCCACCTTCTCCTCCACCTCCACTTCCTCTTCCTCCTCCTTCTCCACCTCCACCACCTTCTCTTCAACCACCACAACTTCCTCCTCTTCCTCCACCTCCACTTCCTCCTCTTCCACCACAACTTCCTCCTCTTCCACCACCACTTCCTCCTCTTCCTCCACCACCTTCTCTTCCACCACCACCACTTCCTCTTCTTCCTCCACCTCCACCTCCTCTTCCTCCACCTCCACTTCCTCCTCTTCCTCCACCTCCACTTCCTCCTCTTCCACCACCACTTCCTCTTCCACCACCACTTCCTCCTCCTCCACCTCAACTTCCCCCTCTTCCACCACCACTTCCTCTTCCTCCACCTCCACTTCCCCCTCTTCCACCACCACTTCCTCCTCCTCCACCACCACTTCCTCCTCCTCCACCTCCACTTCCCCTTCTTCCACCACCACTTCCTCCTCTTCCTCCACCACTTCCTCCTCTTCCTCCTCCTCCACTTCCTCCTCTTCCACCACCACTTCCTCCTCTTCCTCCACCACCACTTCCTCCTCTTCCACCACCACTTCCTCCTCTTCCTCCTCCTCCACTTCCTCCTCTTCCACCACCACTTCCTCCTCTTCCTCCACCACCACTTCCTGCTCTTCCACCACCACTTCCTCCTCTTCGACCACCACTTCCTCCTCTTCCACCACCACTTCCTCCTCTTCCTCCACCACCATTTCCTCCTCTTCCACCACCACTTCCTCCTCTTCCACCACCACTTCCTCCTCTTCCTCCACCACCACTTCCTCCTCTTCCTCCACCACCATTTCCTCCTCTTCCACCACCACTTCCTCCTCTTCCACCACCACTTCCTCCTCTTCCACCACCACCTTCTCCACCACCTACTCTTCCTCCTCCTCCTCCACTTCCCCCACCTCCCCCTCTTCCTCCTCCTCCTCTACCACATCCTTCTTTTCCTCCAACTCCTCGTCCTCCTTCTCCTCCACCACCACCACCTTTTTCACCTCCACCTCCTACTCCTCCTCCTCTACTTCCTCCTCCTCCACTTCCTCCACCACCACCACCTTCTCATCCACCTCCCCCTCTTCCAGCTCCTCCTGCCCCCCCCCCTATTCTCCTTCTCCTCAATCATCTCCACTTCGTCCTCTTCCTTCTCTTCCTTTTCCTCCTCCTCCTCCTCCTCCTCCTCTTCCTCCTCATCATCCTCCCCCTCCTCCTCCTCTTCCTCCTCATCATCCTTCTCCTCTTCTACCTGCTGCCCCACCTCTTCGACCTCCCCCACCCTGCTTCTTTTAATTTATACTTCACCTCCCCCTCCCTTCCCCCTCATCAACTTTTGACCTCTTAGGATATGGAATATTATGAAGATCCGTCCCCCGGGGAAATCTGTTTAAGTGGATCCGTGAACTTCTAAATAAAGAAATGAATTCACAAACTAACAAAAACTGAATAATATTATTTCTCAACACCCATACAACGCCATTGATCAAGGAATTGAATGCTTCCTTTTACAACCTGTGGAGTTCTAGTGGTGATTTAATTATGATTCATATTTTATTTTATTGTAATTCAGTTCCTGTCGGAGAGAAAATTTAATGAGAGCTGTTTAGTATTACCTTTTCATCCTACAATTGCATTTGAAATAATCTCAGGACTCAGCTGGTATTTGCTGATTAGATTAAAGGAATTAAGTCCTTCCTTCACGAATAGGATTAAATTTGAAAATAAATATTTATCTCTTTTACTGAGTGGAATATAAGTCTGCGATTGTTCCAAGGACAAATGTCCCCTCAGACTCTTTCTTGCAATGAAATTGGATTCCCCTTGACAGTTCTGTCTTATTTTCTCTGAATTTCAATTATTTCCTCAGGGAAATTTAGAGCAACGTGACAGGTTTCGCGCGGTCATAGAAAGTTTTGGAAAATTCTGCGATTTGACCGAATTAATTTCAGGCTTTGGAAAGTCATTGGAAACATGGAAAGGAGCTTAGGGACTGGGATTTCTGGTGCAGCTTTGAATGGCGATTAACCTACAAAGGGGTAAGATTTTCAGAAAATGTACAATTGGCAGTTCTAGACATTTAGAAAATACTGCTAAATTAGACTGAAAAATGATAAATACCGCGTTTATCTGAGTATATTTGGTATCACATTGATTTAAAGTATCTGTTCAGTTATGTTAAACTGCATTTTGAAGCTCATTTCTGTTTTAAATGTGGGTTATTAATTTGAGAGGATTGGAGTAAGTGAATTGTACATTTTCTGAAAATCTGACCCCTAGGCACTGGGATGCAATGAATGCCAGAAAGTGGTAGCTGAGATAACGATGCGACACAGCAATTATGTATGAATTAAGAGGTTAATTGGTTCCGATTATTTTGCTAAGGAACGCAGATTTATTCTGTTAAAATTCACCATATATGTGGTGTGCTACAGAAAAATGATTCACAAGTCGCATAAATGATATTTTTCAAAAATCACCAGAACTCTTTATAGGAATGTTTTTATTTTTGACAGTTTAGTCTTCTTAGTCGTAGCAAATTCCTGCAAGACTCTGCTAAATGTATCTATGCATTCCTGAGGCTATCCTCAGCCGTATATTGAACTAACCCACTAATGACTGACCGATGAGATATGGGTGAAATCGACAGAAAATGTACAATTGGCCTTCACCAATCCTCTCAAATAAACCAAAATTAAGACAAAAATAAAGTTCAAAACTCGGTTCAATATAACCAAACAGGTTGCTAGAATTCATGCAATGCCGAATATACCCGAACCTACCATTTTCTGAAAATCTGACCCATTTATTGATAACCTTTATTAGTACATAAAACTATATGACTCATTTTCCTTTGACACATATGGGTCAAATCGCCAGAAAATGTACAATTCACCTTCACCAACCCTTTCAAATAAACCCAATTTAAGACGAAAATCAGGTTCAAAATACAGTTCAACCTAACCAAACAGATTGCTAGAATCAATGCAATGCCATATATACTTCAATTTACCAAGTATTGACCAAATTGCAGCCTAATTTAGCAGAATTTACTAAATGTGTACAGCTGCCAATTGTACATTTTCTGAAAATCTGACCCATATATGAAAGAAATGTAAGTAACATGTTGTGACGATCTGACCCATCATGTACCACTAGTACCTGAGGTAATTATCCCCAAATACGGCTTACTGTAGGCTCTATAGCAAGGTGGATAGACTTATATAATTAGCCTTATTATCCTGGCAGTAACAGTATTTCTCTTCTCTATATATGCTCATTTATTCTGTCATACCCGAAGCTGTATGATATCAAGCTATATGAGTATGGGTCAGATTTTCAGAAGATGTACAATTAGCAGCTCTACACATTAAGGAAATTCTCCTAAATTAGGCTGAAAAATGATGAATACTGGGTATATCTGAGTATATTTGGTATCAAATTGATTTAAAGTATCAGTTCTGTTATGTTAAAATGCATTTTGAAGCTCATTTCTGCCTTGAATGTGGGTTATTTGAGGGGATTGGTGAAGGCCAATTGTACATTTTCTGAAAATATGACCCATGATATCAAGCTATATGCATATAGCTATAGGCCTGTGCAGGGGATCTTGTCCTTGAATGCTGCTACATAAAGCACTTGCTCCACTAGTTCCTGATGGTTCAATACTGTGTTGCCTGAATTCTAACCTGTTGAATTTACTTGGGAAGGCTCCTAGAACCATATAATATACCTGTTTCAGACTACAGTTCTGAAAGTGTTTTCTAGAGGTCGGGTCTGTACACACTGCACCACGGGAGAGGGAGGAGGAAGATGTGGTGGTGGTGGTAGAGGAGGACGTGGTGGTGAAGGTGGTGGTGGAGGAGGTGGAGGTGGTGGTAGAGGAGGAGGTGGTGGTGGAGGTGGTGGTGGAGGAGGTGGAGGTGGTGGTAGAGGAGGAGGTGGTGGTGGAGGAGGTGGTGGAGGTGGTGGTAGAGGAGGAGGTGGTGGTGGAGGAGGTGGTGGTAGAGGAGGAGGTGGTGGTGAAGGTGGTGGTGGAGGTGGTGGTAGAGGAGGAGGTGGTGGTGGAGGAGGTGGTGGAGGAGGTGGAGGTGGTGGTAGAGGAGGAGGTGGTGGTGGAGGAGGTGGTGGTAGAGGAGGAGGTGGTGGTGAAGGTGGTGGTGGAGGAGGTGGTGGAGGTGGTGGAGGAGGTGGAGGTGGTGGAGGAGGTGGAGGTGGTGGTAGAGGAGGAGGTGGTGGTGGAGGAGGTGGTGGTGGAGGAGGTGGAGGTGGTGGTAGAGGAGGAGGTGGTGGTGGAGGAGGTGGTGGTAGAGGAGGAGGTGGTGGTGAAGGTGGTGGTGGAGGAGGTGGAGGTGGTGGTAGAGGAGGAGGTGGTGGTGGAGGAGGTGGTGGTGGAGGTGGTGGTAGAGGAGGAGGTGGTGGTAGAGGAGGACGTGGTGGTGAAGGTGGTGGTGGAGGAGGTGGAGGTGGTGGTAGAGGAGGAGGAGGTGGTGGTGGAGGAGGTGGAGGTGGTGGTAGACCCGACCACACACACCCCCAACCACCCACCTACCCACCCACCCACCCACCCAACAATACACTACATGCAGCACGGTAGCAGCTATCCCAACCCACACACCCCCTCCCTTTAACCCACACACACACACACACACACCCATACACACGGTAACAACTATACATTAATAATTTTTAATGGGGAGTATCTTTATTAAAACTTAGCATCATCATTTTTTTAGTGAAAGGTATTTAGCTTCACTCTTTAGGTTTAAAGAGTTAGTAACAACATTCGCCAACGTGGAGGCAGCCTTTCATTGAATGTTACTTAAATTTAAAACCCCTTAACCTTACAACCTGTAACCAACCTTAAAACCTGTACGCAGCCAACTACAAACTAATATTATTAACTAAGACTTTTTTACGCATGCATAACGCGTAACTGCAACATCTGAAATAGATACAAGATACATATGAATATTAAAAATAAGTACAAATATAAGATACCAAATATGAAATACCAATTATGTAACAATTAAAAATATTACCTTGTATTTACGACGTTGTTGTGTCTTTGGGAGCTTTTTTAAAAGCTGTAGGAATACCATACTTTATTTGACGCATGAACCGACCGCTTGACATGGTACGTCGAGGTCCAACCTTTTTTTATCCTTTTTTATAATGGGATCTTCTAAAAGAACCAGGTAGCTCACAAATCCTTTTTGCTGTGTGCTGCATTGTAAAGAAGTCTAAGGGTTTTAGCCCATAGGTTCAGTGTAAATGATGAAGTCAGAGAATCGGTTGTAGTTGTCAGCTTGGCCCAGCACAGAGAAGTCTGTGTGAAACCTCACATCAAGCTTTATTTATGCCCAGCATTTTACTCATTAAACATCCCAGGATATTCCCCTCCCTGCGCGTGTTCCATTCCCATTGGCTAAGGGAGATCCCTCTCTCCAGCTAGACTGACCTGTCCTATTCTAATTGGACGAGGGAGAGTTGCCCATGGTTACATGGACCAACCTCACTCCTATCATGCTAAAGCCATGTGTTGGAGGGATGGCCCTTGCCCTCCCCCCTCCCTCCTTGCCCAACCCAAGATTAGTCCCCTCCCTCCCTTCATGCACCCTCCCCCCTACCCACTGATTACATTAGCGCAGGGAACCATGGTGGTGGCTGGGGGAGTGGAGTGCTAGGTAAGCAGATCCCTCCCTCCCAACTGAGATCATGCAGGGGTGCAAGTCCCAGATGTGGCCAGTCGACTCATTTGGTCATTGATTTAATCCAAAAAGAATCCAGTTCTTTACATTCGTCCATAATTTTTTCTTTTGATTGAAATATACAAATTTTCAAACAAAACACTACAAATTATTAGTCGACTGACCAACCCTGCCAACCAATCAAGAAATAGTAAAAATAATACATAAGGTTACACAATTACAGAAATCAATGGTAAGAGGTACCCTAATTTAACTAAGGGGCTCCGTGGACCAACTGGCCTGGAGAATTATAAAAATGGCTCAATTTAAAAGAATGTTCATTAATGTGAGTCCATTATCCAGTTACTAAAAAGTCTTTTTAGTGAAATAAGTTCAAAAAGTCTGTGTGTGGAGGTGTGCTTTTGAACACCTGTTGAATGTCTTAACCTCTCGTAGGAAATTCAATACACAAAGGTCCACATGTACGGTCGTCACCGTTTCCTCCTCTGTCTGCCCGGCCAGCCGAGGCCCCCGCTGGACCTCGTCGCTGACCGACAGGACACTTGTCTTGCCCCGTTCTCCTAGGTGTTGGAGCAAGCACAGGTTGGTAGTCAACACTACAGTATTTCCATAATAATGTGAACAATAACAGACCACAAGTCGACATTTCTGCATTGTTTCACCACCTCCCTCCTGTATGGATAATACTTCGGTCAAAGCAGCAGTTGAGAGTAGACAAGAAGCACTGGTCCTGTGGTGCTTTTTGCAGGCCTCTCTATCTCGAACTAACTGTTTGATAAAACAACGTCTCATAAAGAGAGTTGGATAAGATAACCATTGGGCTGGATCCTTGTCCATGGATTCCACCATTGTCTCCAAAAAGGGGAAATGGATTTTACCCAAGGTATGGATATTCGTTTGTTCATACATGTACATCTCTCGCACCCGAGGAGATTACAGAACAAATACAGAACAATATCTAAAAGTGTATAGGAAAAATACAACATACGAGTTTATAAAGTGATTGTGTCAAACATTGAGAAACCAATAAATCTTAAAACTTATGATGTCGTCCTGGTCAGTCTGGATCTGGCAGTGTGATAGGGTGAGGAAAAAAAGGGGGCGGCACGGGGTGGGAATTCAAAAGAGCAGGAGGTGGCCACTCCCACACTCTCCCTTTCCCAAGATTGGAGGGGTGGGTTTTCAGGGGCAGAGTTGGGGGGGGGGGGGGGGTTGCAGGGTCTCCAAGGGAGAGATCTTTCCTTCTATAGGCCTTTAAACAACACCAACAAGGGTAGCTAATCCTCAGATAAAGTCTTTAGGCCATGGAATAAAGGAAATAACTGCAGGGAAAATGTTACCATAAGTTAAGTTAAACCGTCAGGGGCATAACTTCAGGGGTGGGGACGGCTATATGGGACTTATGGCCTGGTATGCTTCTCGCACGCCAATCCTTCCAGACCAGGGGACAACTGCCCTCTATTATTATTCTAGCAGGTTTTAAAATAAAGACATACATAAGGACAACGTCCATGCGGTTCTCCGTCATATAAACTCTCGTTTTGATCTGATGGTACATGTAAAATACTCTCTCTAAGTTAACTGAACTAACAGGGGACCACCTCTGACTGCCAAGGGCACTTACTTCAAGATACTGTGAGTGTTAACCCTCTTCCCTGGCTCATCTTTAAAAGAGCATATACAATATTAAGAAAGTCATAAAATCCTAATACACCCAAACATTGTTCATCTCAAAATTAAAATTACACCAATGAACAGGGAGTTGGCTTCTTCCCTCGCTGGTGAGTTCATAGTGTTGAATGGAAGCCTTCTCCAATTGAGGATAGGTTTCCCTCTGTGTCCTCCCATTGCTTCCCTGTCCCGGTCCATGCTGGAGTGTACCTCATCAATGGGTAGGACAGTTGGGCTTCCAATCATCCTTCGGCTGTAAGGGAGTTAGAAAGGGGCTCTCCAATGGTTTGTTGTACCCCTCTCCAGCTGGTATCTTTGATGCCACAACCACAAGATTACTGGTGTGGTATCCCATGGCTGGCATAACTCCATGTTGACTTGGTTTAGCTGCAACAGATGGTGCAGCAGCAGATGGGATGAGCTGCAAGAGTACCCATTAGGGTGTTGACTGGGCTTGGAGTAGCAGATGTCACAGCAGATGTCACAGCAGTGATCGGTCATCCAGCAGCAGATGTTGGAGTAGCTGGCAAGAGCAGCAACTAGAGTGGTAACAGGGTTTGCAGTAGCAGATGTCACAGCAGATGTTGCAGCAGATGTTGGAGCAACTGGCAAGAGTACCAACCAGAGTGGCAACTGGTGTTGTAATACAGATGGGCACCAGCCACACAGCAGATGGTACCACATGCCCCTCTGCTCCAGCTGTGGAAGAATTACATGCACACACAATCCATCTGCTTTGCAGGACAAAAATAGAATAGGGGTTGTCCATTATATATAGGGTTACAGTGTAAGGGGAGTGGGACTGCCAGTAGGACGGGGAAATGGCTTGCAGAACTAGGTATCAGGTTACCCAACTTACCCACTAGTAGAATATACATTGATACTGGGGAAAATAAGTGTAGGATAATCCCTGCTTTAGCTAGGCTCCTGGGGCCTTCCCTCCATCTGTCTATGCCCATCCCACCCACCCACACCACACCCTCCCCTCCTAGGATAATTAATACTCAGGTTTGAAAAAGAAAAGAAAAATAAGTAAACCAACAGATGTTAATGGTTGAAAATGTTACATATCAACGCATCCCACAATCTTGACCTTTTCCCCCAGACCAGATCCCAGATCTGAATTTAATTTACTGAGGCCAATAATATATTGATGCTGGCTTGGGTGGGAATGTGTTCCTGTACAGTCATATAGTCGTGTTCCAAAAGTATAAAACTAGCGTTCCAATCAAAACTATATGACCTGGTTGCATCATCCCCATCCCAACCATTATGCAGGTCAATTCATTGGAGGTACTGAAAGTGGTGGTCAGTAACTATTTTCCCTTACTGCCAGAATACAAATTAATCAAGATCCCTCCCAACACTAGAAGCAAATCCCCGGTAATTTACCAAAAATATACCCCTGCAATCAACCAAACCCATTCCACAGTAGAGGCCGTGCCTCCCACAGAAACCAATAAAGAAGAAAAAATATAGGGGTTGTCTATCATAGGGTTATAGGGTAAGGTGAATGGGAATGCCAGGAGGATGGGGAAATGCCTTGCAGCACTAGGTATCAGATATCCCAACTTACCCACTAGTAAAATACCAATTAATACCGGGGAAAATAAGTGTAGGATAATGCCTAAGTTAGCTAGGCTCTTGTGGCCTCCCCTCCATCCATCCATGCCTATCCCAGCCCCTCCCAACATACCCTCTCCTCCCAGGATAATACTCCAGCTTGAAAAACAAGCAACCAACAGTAGAGTCTGTGCTTCCCACCAAAACCAATAAAAAAAACCCATTCTGCCATTCTACTAAAACTTGCAGAATTTCCAAGCACTAACCCTTCCCTTCAAATCTGTCCAAATATAAAGTGTTTACTATTAAAACGGAGCTGAGCTCAAGGCGAAGCGGCCTATGTAATCCATGTTTGTATAGCATTAACCATAAGAGCGGCATCGACGACGGCGCGTGATCGCCGCAATCGTAACCACTTGCACAAATGCAAAAATATTGCTTCCCACTAGATTGCTCATATCTCCCTCCAAAACCATCCGATTTGAATATAAAAAATATCCCACAACTCCCTAGACTGTCAGGAAGACAGCCCCGCTTTTAGATTCAGAATCGGATTGCTAGTTCCCCCGTAATGAATTAATCTACCCGGCCGCATCCAGTCGGCCGACTCAATTTAAATCACCCGTCTTTGTGCCCCACATTACAAACCAACCCAACCTCCCCCAAGTAACTGGAGATATTCCTCCCTCCATGTATATTAGGAGGAATACCCAGATCCGGACTAATCAGTGGGGGTTTGAGGGAAGGAAAATGGGAACATTAGGGTGATAAGCAGATGAAAAGTATGTACACACAACCTCCCACCTACCTTAGCATTAGGGCAGCTCCAAGCCCAGCTGAAGTGAGCCCCATCCTTCTCTTGCTATTCTTCAACCTAAAGGATCTAGGTTGAAGCTAGCATTTCTGTGCCTGCCTAGGCTATCTCTGACTTCCCTCAGAAGATTGGAGTTGTTGCTATTTAGCAACTTAGTCCCTTGAAGTGGTCAGCCAGTGTAAAGAAGTCTAAGGGTTTTAGCCCATAGGTTCAGTGTAAATGATGAAGTCAGAGAATCGGTTGTAGTTGTCAGCTTGGCCCAGCACAGAGAAGTCTGTGTGAAACCTCACATCAAGCTTTATTTATGCCCAGCATTTTACTCATTAAACATCCCAGGATATTCCCCTCCCTGCGCGTGTTCCATTCCCATTGGCTAAGGGAGATCCCTCTCTCCAGCTAGACTGACCTGTCCTATTCTAATTGGACGAGGGAGAGTTGCCCATGGTTACATGGACCAACCTCACTCCTATCATGCTAAAGCCATGTGTTGGAGGGATGGCCCTTGCCCTCCCCCCTCCCTCCTTGCCCAACCCAAGATTAGTCCCCTCCCTCCCTTCATGCACCCTCCCCCCTACCCACTGATTACATTAGCGCAGGGAACCATGGTGGTGGCTGGGGGAGTGGAGTGCTAGGTAAGCAGATCCCTCCCTCCCAACTGAGATCATGCAGGGGTGCAAGTCCCAGATGTGGCCAGTCGACTCATTTGGTCATTGATTTAATCCAAAAAGAATCCAGTTCTTTACAGCATATTGGCTCTTTTAGATAGCTCTCTTAAAACGTTTTGATATTCGTTAAAACATGTGAAAAAGTTGGCTTTGCTTGACTCGGATTCCAACCAGCCATCCGAGTCACAAACATTTGTAATACGCTTTTCACGTATTAGCTGGAAGTTGGTAACCCCCCGACGCATTTCCATTTCCAAAGATTGAGCAATTTTTAACAATGCCCTGGAGTCATTGTGTTGGTAGTTGTTTTCCAGATGTAAATTATTGTCCAACATTGAGTAGTCAGATAATGATTCGGTGTCACTACTAGACATGTTGTATGTATTTTGCTTGAGGAGTCCTTTGTTTTGTAATAAATTCTATATATATAGTGAAGATACCAGAACCTTACACAATGATAAACTCATGAGTGTTACGATTGTTCATAACCAAATCCTCATCACGACTGCAGAATTGCTATACACACTAGACCGTATCAAATCATCCATCACCCCATTTCATCTCATCACATTAAACATCACCACCCTATCACAAATTTGATATAATGTATTAAGAATATTGTAATTTAATCTATGACTATTAATGCTTAGGAAACTTATGTTTGTATTTTGTTTGTATTTGTATAATGTACTTATAAAGGTAATATAGAAAGTACTGCACCGATGTACAAAATTGTAAGTAGCAATGCCTCTACGCTATGAAAATCACCTCCGGAGTGAGAGTGGCAAGGCACCCCTGAATAAAAGCTTTCCAAAAAAAAAATTCTAGAGGTGTACACCAACTAACAGCTGCAGAGATATACGACTTGTGATATAATAAAGTTGTACAACTTCCTTTAACATGTGTACCCAATGTGTATTTGATAAGACAGGTCTTTGGCCGACCGCTTTATTACATAATATTAGGACGCCTGCTTTATTACGCAACATCATACAGCTGCTATGAACTCCTTAGATCTATGTAACAAAAGGGTGTCAACCCATACAGCTGATATGGTATTTTCGCGAGGAGAGGGTATTCTTTTGATTCATGTAATGAAAGGTTGCAGGGCCAAACAGCTGATAGGATTATTCTTGTGATCTAATTAAGCCAAGGGGAAATGGTTAAACCAAGGCTATGATAAGGTCTATCACTAAGCGTTTAGACCTGTACAACACAAGGGAAAATGATAAAACGAAAGCTGTGCTTAGTGTTATCAATAATTAGGGTTATCAGTAATCGATCACTAATCGTTTAGACCAGTACACCATAAGGGAAAATGATAAAACGAAAGCTGTGCTTAGTGTTATCAATATTTATCAGTAATTGTTTAGATCACCTACAACGTATGGGAAACATTGGATTGCAGTGTATCGCAGACATGTGGGCCCCTTTGCAACAGGCTCTGCAATAGGCTTTGCAACAAGCCTCATGATAAGAATTGCGTCGCCGTTTATCGCAGAAATATTAGACATGTTTAATATTTGTTGGCGATAAGAATTGCATCGCAGACGTCGCCATTCTACTGCGATTAATTGCAAAGCTCTGTTGCAAAGGTGTGGCGACATTTGCAACAGGCCTTCCCGATAAGCCTCTGCAATAGCAAAACCTATCGGGAAAGCCTGTTGCGAAGCCTATTGCAAGGCTTATTGCGGCTAGTGTGGCGCCGGCTTAAGTAACATGTTGTGACGATCTGACCCATCATGTACCACTAATACCTGAGGTAATTACCCCAAATACGGCTTACCGTAGGCTCTATAACAAGGTGGATAGAATTATATAATTAGCCTTATTATCCTGGCAGTAACAGTATTTCTCTTCTCTATATATGCTCATTTATTCTGTAATACCCGAAGCTGTAGGATATCAAGCTATATGAATATAGCCCTATGGGTCAGATTTACAGAAAATGTACAATTCAACTTTGCCAGGCTAATTTAGCGGAATGTACTAAAATTGTAGAGCTTTCAATTGTACATTTCTAGGCGAACTGACCCATAATTATATAATGGGCCAGAATTTCAGAAAATGTACAATTCAACTTCGCTAATCTTCTCAAATAGCCCAAATTTCAGACGAAAATGAAGTTCAAAATACAGTTCAACCTAACCAAACCGATTGCTAGAATCAATGCGATGTTGAATATACTCGGATTTACCTACTATTGACCAAATTGCAGCCTAATTTTGGAGAATTTACTAAATGTGTACAGCTGCCAATTTCTGAAAATCTGACCCATATAGGCCTGTGCAGGGGATCATGTCCCTGAATGCTGCTACATAAGCACTTGATCCACTAGTTCCTGATGGTTCAATGCAGTGTTGCCTGAATCCAAATGGTGGAGGTGGAGGGGAGGTGGTGGCGGTGGAGGAGGGGGAGGTGGTGGAGGTGGTGGAAGAGGGGGAGGTGGTGGCGGTGAAAGAGAAGGTAGTAGAGGGGGAAGTGGTGGTGGAAAAGGAGGCGGTGGTGTAGGTGGAAGGAGAGGTTGAAGAGATGGTAGAGGAGGAGGGGGATGTGGAGGAGGAGGGGGATGTGGAAGAGGTGGAGGAGGAAGATGGTGTGGTGGAGAAGGAGGGGGAAGAGGAGGGGTTGGTGGAGGAAAAGGAAGAGGTGAAGAAGGAGGAGGGGCAGGAGGATGGGGTGGAGAAGGAGAAGGTGGTGGTAGAAGAGGAGGGGTTGGTGGAGGCAAAGGGAGAGGTGGAGAGGGAGGTGGATGAGAAGTTGCATGGTGGTGGTAGAGGAGGGAGAAGAGGAGGTGGAGGAGGAGGAGCTGGAGGAGAACTTCCAAACCAGATCTAAACCAAAGCAAAGTGACTTCTACAATCCATCCAGTGTAGGCCAATTCAATTCACTTTACATCACTTTCCCAATGTTATTTTAGATAGTCTCTACCAAACTGAAGCGAATCAAATCAGTTTCTGATGGCAAAAGTTGGGTCCTGTTGATATAGACCCGATGCGACCCCTATACAACACAGAGTCGCCTTGTAGCGTGAACACAACCAACTCAAAGCACTTTCTGCTGCAATGTGTAGGCGTCAGCTCTATAAAACGGTTTGCAATGATGTGATTCAGTTTGGTTTGATTCGCTTATGTAGTGTGAATGGGGTATTACCAAGGCACGGTCCCTATCCTAGTGGCCCCCTCACACTATACGACAAACGACGAGTCGGGAGGTCTAAGACGGATTTTCCCGTCGGGAGGGGCCGTCGGGAGCAGTTTCAGCCGACAAAACGCCAGATTCAAATGTTGAATCGGGTCTGATAGTGTGAGCGGTCGTCGGGAGGCCTACGACGAGTCGGGGGGCCTATGACTCAGAAAAAAGTAAAAGAACAAGCTGTACTAACCGTTACAACCGTTGTTGTAACGGTTACGACGACAAAAAACACTCTTTTCTAGTCGCCGTGCTCCCGACTCAAGTCGGCTAGTGTGAGCGGTCGTCGGGGACCGTCTCCCGTCTTAGACCTCCCGACTCGTTGTTTGTCGGATAGTGTGAGGGGGCCATAGGTATGACCATAAAGTGCCTTTCTGTTTCTTTTCTCTGTCTCTCTCTCCCTTCTTCTCTATCTCTATTTCCTGGGTATGACCATAAAGGGCCTTTCTGTCTCTTTTCTCTGTCTCTCTCTCCCTTCTTCTCTATCTCTATTTGCTGGGTATGACCATAAAGTGCCTTTCTGTCTCTTTTCTCTGTCTCTCTCTCCCTTCTTCTCTGTCTCTATTTCCTGGGTATGACCATAAAGTGCCTTTCTGTCTCTTTTCTCTGTCTCTCTCTCCCTTCTTCTCTATCTCTATGTCCTGGGTAAGATCATAAAGTGCCTTTCTGTCTCTTTTCTCTGTCTCTCTCTCCCTTCTTCTCTATCTCTATTTCCTGGGTATGACCATAAAGTGCCTTTCTGTCTCTTTTCTCTGTCTCTCTCTCCCTTCTTCTCTATCTCTATTTCCTGGATAAGATTATAAACTGCCTCCCTCTTAGCTCTCCCGCCCTTGATATAACCATATTAAATGTGTTGATAAAGGCGTAAAGCAACCAATGTCACTCACTCACTCCCTCTCAGCTCTCCCGCCCTTGATATAACCATATTAAATGTGTTGATAAGGGCTTAAAGCAACCAATCTCACTCACTCACTCCCTCTCAGCTCTCCCGCCCTTGATATAACCATATTAAATGTGTTGATAAGGGCATAAAGCAACCAATCTCATTCACTCACTCACTCCTTGTAGCGTGAACAGAACCAACTCAAAACACTTGTTGCTGCAGTGTGTAGGTGTGAGCTCTATAAAACCGTTTGGAATGATTCGATTCAGTTTGGTTTGATTTGCTTATATAAGTGTGAAAGGGGTATTACCAAGGCAAGGTCTTAAAGCCCTGCACACACACAGCCGATTTGGCTCCCGATTTGGCTCCCGATTGTCCCCCGATTTAGGTTTTCTGGTAAATCCTATGATTTTATTTGTAATCCTTGTTTATGTTTTTGAAATTTTTTGACATTGTAGCTACGTAGAAATGTAAATACAACGTAAAATTCTTTTTCGTTCTTTTTTTAACAAAAATAAATAAATTAAAAAATAATAAAAATATTTTAAAAATAATTTCTACGTTGTATTCAGGTTTTTTCTTCCATATATTTCTACGTAGCTACAACGTAAAAAAAAAAATAGACAACAACGTGGATACAACGGAAAGTTGGGAAGAGAATGCCTAGAAACGAATGGACATGTTTGAGTATGTTATTTGTTTGTTTTTTGTTGTTGTTGTAACTTTTATTTGCCCAATTAACGAAGTGACACTATCGGTGGGTACTGAGTTCCCTACATAGGGAGGATTTCAAGCCCTACCGTATAAATTTTAGGTTTAATAGTGCAAAGGTAACAATGCTCACTAGGGTCGACGACACTAGGGAGGCCTTTGCAACGGTTGGTTTACAAAATTATATAAATTCGGTGCAAGCAGCACCACGCGCAAGATTACTGTAGACAATGTAGATTAATGTAGAAAATTAATGTAGTTGTAGTTATATTCTTGTGAGAAAAAAAAATGTCTGATTTTCGCATGCATAGCTGATAATGCATTTTAGGATTTCTATCTGCAGTCATTCTATAGGCAAAGATGACTTAGAAGTATGTCTTGTATCTGCTAAATGCAGGATTTAACAATACAAATAATAGATTAAAGGGATTGTGCAGGGTCGTTGAACCTCTTGAAAAACCTGACATTTGGAAAATCAATCCGGGGCCTGGGAATAGCTTTAGAAATGGTCAGATTGTTTTGAGTGAAAATCTTAAAATTGGCCTTGACATTTTGAATTGGTATTGACATTTGCAAAACTTCTCAAATCCCCTGAACTGCTTGTTCTTTGTTTCCCTCCTTACAAGTAGTGTTGTAAAAGATTACAGAATAACCTGTGTTAATTTGTGTGTTTAATAGTTATTAAGATGAGATTAGAGTTTTTTATTTGTCTTTAAAGCAGTACAACGATATTTTGCTTATGAGGAAGAGAAACTGGTCGATATACCTTATGCGAAATGACGGAATTCAGGCATCGGAATTCGGAATTGGGGGTTCGGAAATTCGGAAATTTACCGATGTCTGACACCAGTTTTTTTAGTCTCGCTATGTTAACTCTATGGCGATGTTTGTGTTGGCTTTGGGTCGGGACCGGGACGGAGCGGTATGTACCAATACCGTCTTCCATAATGTATAGGGCCATTCGCACGCTTATACCTCCCATTATCATCTCATTACTAGCAGATTCCAACCCACCTACACCTACCATTTGTTATGTAACAGGCCCCTGGATTCTATATGGGTCAGATTTTCAGAAAATGCACATTTTGCAGATCTACATATTAAGTAAATTCTGCTAAATTAAGACAGAAAAATGGTCAAATCTAGGTATAACTGAGTATATTTGGTATTGAGTTGATTTAAAGGATGTGTTTGGTTGGGTTAAACTGAATTTTGAAAATCATTATTGTCTGAAACTTGTATTATTTGAAAGCATTGCTGAAGACAAATTGTACATTTTCTGAAAGTCTGATCCATATTATCATGTCGGTGGTAATATGTCACTACAGGAATGCTGAAGAGTAATTTTCCTGGTAGTGGCTTAATGAAGACGGTTAGGTTGTGCAATGACAAGCTCTAATTAACAGCCCTTAATCAAGCAGGCTAATGGAAAATCTTTATTATATGGGTCAGATTTTCAGAAAATGTACAATTTATCTTCGCCAATCCTCTCAAATAACCCACATTTAAGACAAAGATTAGCTTCAAAATTCAGTTTAACATAACAGAACTGATACTTTAAATCAATGCGATACCAAATATACTCACATGTACTCAGTATTCTTCATTTTTCAGGCACATTTAGCAGACTTTCCTGAATGCGTAGAGCTGCTAGTTGTACATTTTCTGAAAATCTGACCCTTATGGGTTCATTAACCCGTCCCTGTGTTTCGTCCCCATTTCTGACTCGCTGGTCAATATCAGGGTCATATTTTCAAAAATTGTACAATAGGCAGCTGTACACCTTTAGTAGATTCTGCTAAATTAGGCTACAATATGGTCAATACTAGGTCAATTCGGGTAAATTCAGCATTGCATTGATTCTAGCAATCTGTTTGATTAGGTTGAACTGCATTTAAATATTTTCGTCTGAAATTTGGTTTATTTGAGAGAATTGGTGAAGATGAATTGTACATTTTCTGAAAATCGGACCCATGGACTCAAGGCTATATTGTTGTTTACGACTCAGTCTAGGCTCAGAGTTGAGGGAGTTCCTCCAAACTGAGGGAAAGCCTCTCACTCAAAACAACAAATTGTCATTAAAATCCAAATTAGGACGCCAAAAACGTTCAAAAATATTCAGACTTGATTGATGGAATTTGATATTTGGGTCAGATGTTCAGAAAATGTACAATTCGCCCTCACCAATCCTCTCCAATAACCCACATTTAAGACAGAAATGAGCTTCAAAATGCAGTTTAACATAACAGAACTGATACTTTAAATCAATGCGATACCAAATATACTCAGATATACCCAGTATTCATCATTTTTCAGCCTATTTTAGGAGAATTTCTTAAATATGTAGAGCTGCCAATTGTACATTTTCTGAAAATCTGACCCATTTATAGTCATCTCCCAAATACAAATAGGAGATGTGTATGCATCTGGGTGATCAGGATGGCAGATCTCATAAGTTATAATGAAGTTTCAATAGGGGATTTGCATGTGCCACTGCACATGTCTGTTAAAGTGCATCCTGGGATGGATTCTGTTGAAATCTGACATACAAATAGTTGGCAATATTTTATCGAAAATTGCAAGAATGTGTTCACCAATATCGTAGCTTGTGTAAATGATCTATGAAAACCAAATGCATGATGGGAAAGATAAAGTCTTGTGTTATGGAAACATGTATAACACATGGATATTGACATTAGATCATTGATAAATAGTCCATGCTGAACATGGCATGTTTTCTATAGATTTAGACTATACCATTAGTCCCATAATTCAATGCGAATCAAGATTCAAAATGGCGACTCTGCAAGTCCCCTATTGATTAATTGATATATAATCTTCATTTAGAGCGTCACTGATTGGCGTAACTAAATTTATGTAACCAATTAGAGCGCTCCGTGGTGTTTGTAAACACTAGTGAAATCTGCCAATGCATATGGAATGTGATAATCTGTCTTTTGGTTTGTTTTTTTTCTTTTTATTATTCAATGAAGTTTAAAGGTTCCTTTATTTGACAAAATAACACATTGAGTTAATACTCATATTTTGAGATAAATGAGTTACTCATCTTGAGTTACTCATATTTTGAGATAAATGAGTTACTCATCTTGAGTTTTTAATATACAAGAGAAGATACTAATACAAATACAAGAAGATACATTTACAAAATTTCTAATGTCGATTATTACATACATACATATGAGATAATATAGAACAGTGACATCAATATTTTTTTTATTTTTTTTTCCTCAACAAGAATGATAATGTATATACTACTCGACAGTACATAAGGCATTATATACATTTCATTTCAATATGTGCAGCTCGTTCGATACTATGTCAGGACAAGATTAAGTTATCGAGGTTGTTGATTGTTGATTGTCTTCAGATAGGATTTTATGTCAGGCCAAGATTTCTTGCGGATAGGTGCTGGCAACCTATTCCACAGACCTGGACCAATGAAATGAGGTGAATTCCTCACTTTTTCAATTTTTGGTAGATTTGCCTTTAACACAGGACCATCGTTTATCCTGGTGTTACTCATATTTTGAGATAAATGAGTTACTCATCTTGAGTTACTCATATTTTGAGATAAATGAATTACATTTCTGGCCCCAGGCTCTTGTTTTATCTAATGTTATAAAGATATGTGAATATCTAACACGTATAAGAATTACCAAATCAACTTCATGCCTATCACTTATATAGATCGGCGTGTATGAGTGGTAACCTATCATAACCAAGTTCATAAAGCTATAGTCAAGGTATTTCTCATTATTGTTCAACTCTGTATTAGGGTCAAATCGCAAGAAAATGTACAATTCACCTTCACTCTCAAATAAATCAGATTTCAGAGGAAAATGAGGTTTAAAATACAGTTCAACATAACCGAACACATTGTTTGAAATCAACACAATACCAAACATTTTTTTTTTTTTTAAGATTTTATTTACACTTGGTTACCGACTCCCCTTTTCGGGGTTAGTTCTGTCGGGCCAAGCCATACAACTTCTGTTACATAGTTTTCAATTTAGTTAGTTTGATATCTATTTACAGCACTATATGTAATACATAAATATATACATGTGTTTCCTTTAGGAGAGAGTCAAATTTACGTTTATATTGGTTAATTAACCGAGTTCAATCTTGTTTTGATATGAGTTTATAATTGGTAATTGACTTCACTGTGCCACTCAGACTTTTGTGGAGTGTTAGTGTCGTCTATGGGGTAAATTGCTATATAGTAAAAAAGGAGAAAAAAACACAATAAAATAGCAGAGATAAAAGCAGAAAAAATGAGAAATAAAAGAAATAGAAATGTAAGAACCAAGTATGCCGTATATACGCGGATAAGGTTGGTGATAATGGTAGTGGTTGCCAAACATACCCAGATATACCTAGTATTTATAATTTGTCAGCCAAATTTACTAGAATTTCATGAATGTGTAGAGCTGCCGATTGCACATTTCTAGGCGATCTGACCCATTTGTTTCTACACTTCTTATCTATGCTATATACTATCTGGCCCTGTTGTAGTGGATATACCTACCTCTTATATATCTTAATATTGGTACTTCAGTAGCCCCTAACTCATGGTAATATATATAGAGAGAATTTTTATTCAGTAAACAATTTACAGAAATGGACACATACATCTACTGATAGCTCTTCCAGTAAGCCCTTAATAAAGAAAATAAATACATAATGATCTGTCATAAGATAGACATATTAATCAATAATATTACAACATGTTGCTTCAATTTTCCGTGGATAACTCTACAGTGTATAGTATAGTATAGTTAGTAATAGATAGGAAAGTTGTGTTCTCAAGTGAAACATTATGGCATTGTTTGCATCTAGGCGTGTATGGTAAAGGTGAATTTTTCTTGCAAGGGAATAGTACAGAGGATCAGAGGGTGTGGCGAAGCATAGTATACATAAATTGATGACGTATGGGAAAGCTGCTGCACACCTTTCTTCCTCTATTGCCTTATTTTGCAAATATGATGCGTCACAGGAACAGAGTCTCAAAAGGAATGTTGAGATAAAATCATATTTTCAAAGATGGGATCAGGTAGATTGGAATAGTTTTAACCTTTAGCCCATCTAATAAGTACTTTTATATCCTTGTCTGTTTGAAAAAAAAATATTACTGGTGTGTCTGGATAGGCAATCACATGTGACGTAGTTTGACATATTTCTTTAGGTTATTTCAAAAACATAAACCAGGACTTGAAATTAAATCATAGGATTTATCGGGAGACCAAAATCAAGGTAATCGGGAGCAAAATCTGCTGTGTGTCCACGGCTTTACCATATTAACTCATATTATGACTTATAGGGCTTATGTATTGAATTGAATTGAAAAATCTTTTATTTGTCAATAATATAGTAACAGGTACATTTGAGAAGAGAAGAAAATGACAAATTGGTCCACTGACTTCTGGGATAGTCCCAGTTCTTCCAGTCGTTACCATTATTTTTGGAAGAATAATTAAGAATAACTAAACTAGACGTAACTAAGAGGCAAGTTTGCGAATAAAAGACATAAGTAATGGGTTAATAATCCACATTAATTAAGTACATAATTATGTGTTAACAGTTAAACTTATTATAATAATATGACTACATAGTTTGCTATGCTTTATCGTATAGTACAGTACGATTAATTACATAGTATGGCAGTATAATGAAGTTATGATATAATACAACATCATTTGAGAAGGTATAACGGTATTTAAGAATGTTTTCTACATAATGTATCAATATTATGCTGTTGTAATATGTTTATACAAGAACTTGAAGGGGAATCAGTCAAGCAAAACCAGCCGCTGGTGAGCGATAATAAGTGAAGTCATCATAGGAAAGGATTCGAGCGCATCCTCCAAATACACATGAGGAAGTTTTAGAAGCTCTGTAGCAAACACAGTCAGAAAAAATGTCGGTCTGTTATGGGTTTGAAAAGAAGAAGAAAAATAGAATAGAATTTTTCTACCGACGATAGCTGAGAAGGCCGATTTCAATAAGCCAGATGTACCAAGCTCTTTGATACAACCTTATTTTGGTTCAATTAAACTTGAGCAACAAAAGTACATCTTCGTTGGCCTAACTCAGATGCCCATATGGGTCAGATTGTCAGAAAATGTACAATTGGCAGAGTTACACATTTAGTAAATTCTGCTAAATTAGGATGTAATTTGGTCAATACTAGGTAAATTCAAGGATATCCGACATTGCATTGATTCTAACAATCTGTTTGGTTAGGTTGAACTGTATTTTGAACTTTATTTTCGTCTGAAATTTGGGGTATTTGAGAGAATTGGTGAAGGTGTATTGTACATTTTCTGAAAATGTCACCCATATAAGGAGACTAGTGACCTCACAAGAGTAAGTGGGAGGGGGGGGGGGTGTATTATTCATGGAATGGCAGAGACGCTCAAGCTTCTCTGAGACGCCATTACTTCCTGTTAGGAAAAATACTTGGTATTACTTCATCGTTTTGCCCCGAGTAAGACTTGACATCTTTCACTTGTGAATCGTGGAAGGAATTCCTGGGAAAGTTTATGGTTAGAAACATCTGGTTGTAGTTAAGAGTGGTATGAATGAATGCAGAAAGACGGCCATATGGGACTTCTGCTATATATGGTCAGGTCGTCAGAAAATGTACAATTCACCTTTCCCAATCCTCTCAAAAAACCCAAATTTAAGTGAAAAGTGACGTTCAAAATGCAGTTTAACACAATAAAAGAGATATTTTTAATCAATAAAATACCTAAGATACTCTGATATACCCATTGTTTATCATTTTTCTGTCTAATTTAATAGAACTTGCCAAATTTGTAGAGCTGCTGATTGTACATTTTCTGAGAATCTGACCCATATAAGAATACTACACCAAGCCTCTGACAACAACTTATATATGTGATGTGTTACAGAAAAATGACTCACCTGTCGCAAAATTCACATTTTTCAAAGCGTATAATCCACAAGATCTCTTTGTTGGAATGTTTTCATTTCTGAGGTGCTTAGCGCTGGTAGTAGCATGGATATGTGGGTCAGATTTTCAGAAAATGTACAATTGGCAGCTGTACACATTTAGTAACTTCTGCTAAATTAGGCTGCAATGTGGTCAATAATAGGTAAATTCGGGCATATTCGGCATTGCATTGATTCTATCAATCTGTTTGGTTAGGTTGAACTGAATTTTGGACTTTATTTTCGTCTGAAATTTGGGTTATTTGAGAAGATTGACGAAGTTGAATTGTACATTTTCTGAAAATCTGACCCATGTGTACCAAATCTCAAGACTGTGTTGAATGCATAGGTCTACACATATATCTGCTGTTATCCTAAGGGTATATTTTAATATATCTACCAACTTTGCTATAGTGAGTGGCCATTCTTTGAGACGGAAAGTCACGTGATTGCAGGTGGCGCTGCGAACCAGGGGTTGACTTTTGAGCGGTAATGGGTGCATGTCCCATAGAGCTCCATAGTAAAAATTTGAGATTTAATCCCCCAAAAAATATAGAAAACATTCGTAAAAAAATTAATTGCTTTCATTGACTTAAAGTTTGATATTGCAAGTGTCACATATGTTGAGAGCAGAACAATTTGTCATCGTTATCATGTAGAACCAGGAGTATAAACTTTGGGATTTTAATATGGGAGTCTATGGGGGCCGATGTCAGTATGCAATCCCTGCCGTATCTGTTACCTTTTCCAACGCACTTCATTCAAAGTTTAAATTCTCATCTTTCTTGGACAAACTATGTTGAAATTAAAAGTTATCTGAAAAGGGATATTCTTATAAAGATATATGCAAAAGAATTTGTCCTGATGACACCATAAATGATTTGTAAAATCAAGAATTAGTTTTATGAAAACAGTACCCGTTGCACCCGTACTGCTACCGGAACCAGCTTGCCGTCTCAAAGAATAAACAAGTATCACAAACTTTTATTTCATGCATGGAATAAAGAAGTACTTATTAATGTCCTGATATTTTTTACGGAAATTCGCTGGTAATGCAGCTTTAACTTAGAGAATATATCTAGGCAGTGCTATCTAATATGGGATTTGCATGTGGCACTGCGCATGTCTGTTACAACAGTACATCATGAGATAGATTTTGTTGAAATCTGACATACAAATGTGATACGTTTCAGGAAAATGAGTCATAAGTCGCAAAAAATAGATCTTGAGATACCATTAGATTTGTAAGATGAGATCAAGGGGATTCCAATGATAGTAAACAGTCTAATAATCTTATGAGTATTTCTAGATTTTACGTTTGATATTTTCTTTTTTGAAAATAATTTCCAATATTTCTGGGGGTCAATAAACAGTAAAGTAACTAAATGTAGTCCATATGAGGACCTTTAAAACTAAAGGATATATTACATAGATTGTCCTGAAATTTGATACACCGATTGATATATGTCTAGGTGATGAACTCCCCAAAATTCAGAAGATTCCAATGATGTGATCTTGTGAAGAAAACACTTTGAAAAATATCAATTTTGCTACTTATGACTCATTTTCCTGGAACACATCACAAATATTTGGCAAGGTTTTTTGCATGGAATATTTATGCCTGATCCAATGACAATATCCATGTTATACATACCATCCTTCATATTTGTAAAAAATATTCTTGCAATTTTCGATAAAGATTTTGCTAAATTTTGAATGTCAGACCTGAACTGAATCTATTCCAGCATTCAATGTAACAGACATGCGCAGTGGCACATTCAAGTCCCCTATTAGGCTTTAAGAATGATAAGTACAAGTTATATTTGAGTACATTCGGTGTTATTGTTATGTATTTCACCCATATAAAGTATTTAGAGCTGTTTCTAATCTTTGGTTACAGAATTACCAGCTTGGGTCAGATTTTCTGAAAATGTACAATTGGCAGCTGTCCACATTTAGTAAATTCTGCTAAATTAGGCTGCAATTTGGTAAATACTAGGTAAATTCGAGTATAGATTCTAGCAATCTGTTTGGTTAGGTTGAACTGTATTTTGAACTTTATTTTCGTCTGAAAGTTGGATTATTTGAGGGGATTGGTGAAGTTGAATTGTACATTTTCTGGTGACATCACCCACTTGCGTTACAAATTAGATTAACAATCAAAAGGTTTTGTGACAAATCTAATGATATTTAGCAGCTTTAGTCCGAGCTCATCAGCCATTTTGAACTGAAACAATAAAAGATAAGAGACATGAGCCCACAGGGGTATTTTTCATTTACATCTGTTGCCTCTATCACTTTGAGATAATTTCAAATCTCCTTCGCCTTCTGGTTCCAATGTCTCTCAAGAGACAAGACAAGAAAGTACTTAAATGGGTGAGATTTTCAGAAAATGTACAACTGGCAGCTCTACACATTTAGGAAATTCTCCTAAATTAGGCTGAAAAATGAAGAATACCGGGTATATCTGAGTATATTTGGTATCGCATTGATTTAAAGTATCAGTTCTGTTATGTTAAACTGCATTTTGAAGCTCATTTTTGTCTTAAATGGGTTTTATTTGAGAGGATTGGTGAAGAAAAATTGTACATTTTCGGAAAATCTGACCCAAATGGAGTGTTTGTGTGGGGGGGGGGGCGACTAAGGGGTAAGGGTTTTCGATCAAGTGTTTTCGATCAAAGTCTATGTAATGAATGCCCTGCTATTTGTTGCAAAGTTTCGCATTGATATATAGATGTTGTTTGGTTGGGTTTTTTTTTGGGGGGGGGGGGGGGGGATTTGGTTAGATATTATTTTTGTTTTACTTGTATGCTTGAATATATTTGTTTATATATGGGTCAGATTTTCAGAAAATGTACAATTGGCAGCTCTACATATTTAGAAAATTCTGCTAAATTAAGCTGCAATTTGGACAGTGCAAGGTAAATTCAAGTATATTTGGCATTGCATTGTTTCTAGCTATGTGTTTGGTTAGGTTGAACTGTATTTTGAACTTTATTTTCGTTTGAAATTTGGGTTGTTTGAGAGGAATGGTAAAGATGAATTGTACATTTTCTGAAAATCTGACCCATATATATCTGATTTTTTACCTTATCTATCGTAACTTTTTATTATTTTATCTTTTTATTATGGACTTCCTGGAAGATCTAGAAGTATCCCCTTTTGTTGCACATCAAATAATTTATGTCTTTGGTTGCATAATGGATTGAATTAGAACGCCTAGTCCTGGGCCAGGAAACCGATTAGCGAAGTAAGCATCCAATCACTGACATACCATTCTTAACTGATCGGAAGGTTTGGGCCTGGACTGAACCCCTTAGACCCCCTTTTCCCGCTGCCCCCCTTCTCACTAAGTACTAGTATATAATTGGTGAAACCGCCAGAAAATTCATCTTCACCAATCCTCTTAAATAACACAAATTTCAGACGAACATAAAGTTCAAAATACAGTTCAACATAACCAAACACATAGCTATAATCAATACAATGCCAAATATACTCGAATTTGCATAGTATTGCAGCCTAATTTAGCAGAATTTACTAAATGTGTAGATCTTCCAGTTATACATTTTATGAAAATCTGACCCATATATAGCAGGAGCGCCTGGAGTGCCAGACCGCCAAAACAGATAAGGCAAATGACCTTGCTGATAAGCGTCCCATCTACTCCCAGTCCGCCAGACTGTGTTCTTTTCTCAAGTTAAAAGCAGTTCAGACCTTATCAGTCCATTGTTCACCATCTCTCCTCCTCTCTCATCACTCTGACCCCACCCAAAGTGCTGCTGGGTGAAATCACCAGAAAATGTACAATTCACATTAACCAATTCACTCAAATAACCCAAATTTAAGACGAAAAGGTTTTCAAAATGCAGTTCAGGATAATCAAACATTGTTTGAATCAGAATAATATCAAATATACTCAGTTATACCAAGTTTTGGCCATTTTTTAGTCTAATTTAGCAGAATTTACTAAATGTGTAGAGCTGCCGATTGTACATTTTCTGAAGATCTGTCCCTACCGCTGCGACAGCGGATGATGATGATGAAAGTGTATTGTCATTTTTCCTCAGTTTTTTCCTCAGATTTTCTTCACGATGGATGTATTTATAAAGATGGCGTGTGTGGTGGTCTGGGTGTGGCGGCGGGACGTATCACCTTGAGACCTGAACCCAGTGTCATGCTTCATATTTCTCCTACCAAAGTACTTGTGGGAATTTAGTTGGTTGAAAGCTTAAAGTGGCTGATCCACTAGTGACTGATTTGGTACAGCATTGTGAATTAAAGCTGCACTCTCAGTTAAAAATGCACTCTCACACAGTTAAAGCTGCACTCTCAGTTAAAGCTGCACTATCAGTTAAAAATGCAGTCACAGTTAAAGCTACACTCTCACACAGTTAAAGCTGCACTCTCAGTTAAAGCTACACTATCAGTTAAAAATGCACTCCCAGTTAAAGCTACACTCTCACACAGTTAAAGCTGCACTATCAGTTAAAAATGCAGTCACAATTAAAGCTGCACTCTCAGTTAAAGCTGCACTCCCAGTTAAAGCTGCACCCTCAGTTAAAGCTGCACTCTCACACAGTTAAAGCTGCACTCTCAGTTAAAGCTGTAACCTCAGTTAAAGCTGCACTCTCACACAGTTAAAGCTGCACTCTCAGTTAAAGCTGTAACCTCAGTTAAAGCTGCACTCTCCGTTAAAGCTGCACTCTCAGTTAGAGCTGCACTCTCAGTTAAAGCTGCACACTCTCAGTTAAAGCTGCACACTCTCAGTTAAAGCTGCACTCTCAGTTAAAGCTGCACTCCCAGTTGAAGCTGCACTCCCAGTTAAAGCTGCACTCTCAGTTAGAGCTGCACTCTCAGTTAAAGCTGCACTCTCAGTTAAAGCTGCACTCCCAGTTAAAGCTGCACTCTCAGTTAAAGCTGCACTCTCAGTTAAAGCTGCACTCTCAGTTAAAGCTGCACTCCCAGTTAAAGCTGCACCCTCAGTTAAAGCTGCACCCTCAGTTAAAGCTGCACTCCCAGTTAAAGCTGCACCCTCAGTTAAAGCTGCACTCTCAATTAAAGCTGCACTCTCAGTTAAAGCTGCACCCTCAGTTAAAGCTGCACCCTCAGTTAACGTTGGTAAAAACCAAAATATTGTCTACATAATCTTCCACTCTTTTCCAACCAATCTTAAAGTCACTTGACCGAAATGTTGGACAATTCTCTCAGATTGTTTTTGCAACAGGGCTAAACGTCCAATTTTGAATTTAGGAGGACCCGCCTAAATCCTTTCCTATATCGCTCACCAGAGGGCGTTTTCCCTGGACCAATTCTACTTCACACTCCTGTGTTTACAGTGTTACCCCTCATAGTCCTGGGTTTTCTTTGGAACTGTTTTAGAGTTAAAGCCACTTTTATGCCTTGGCAGCGTGTTTTTGGAAGGATGGGAAAGCTGTTGCCCTTTTTCTCGCCCCCGCCCTCGCCTCTGATACAAGTGGGCAATCAGATATGTTGATATTAATCTGACGCATATACGATAGTAAATACCCAAGCAGATGTTTACCGTATCTCATATACCACCATCAGGGTGTGAAGAATATGTTATGTGTTTTAGGAAAATGTGTCATAAGTCGCAAAAATTAGATTTTGAGATACCATTATATTTGAAAAGATGAGATCAAACCGATTCCAATGATAATACACAATCTAACCTAAACCACAGTCTAATAATCAAATAAGTATTTTTTTATTTTAAGTTTGATATTTTCGTTTTTGAAAAAAAAAGGCTCCAATAATTCTTGGGGTCAATAAACAGTAAAGTAACTAAATGTAGTCCATATGAGGACCTTTAAAACGAAAAGATATATTCTATAGATTGTCCTGAAATTTGATACATCGATTGATATAGGTATAAGTGATAAACCCTACAACAATTAGAACATTCAAATAATGTGATCTTGTGAAAACAACAGTTTGAAAAATATCCATTTTGCGACTTATGACTCATTTTCCTGAAACACATCACATATATGCCCACAGACCCACAATAATAAATTCCCCAACAGTCCCTCGTATTAAACCCTAGGTTGCAATGACATACCAGCACATGTCATATATTGCATATCTCCCAGCGAAACTAATAAAGTTTCCTCATGTTATGGAGATATATGGGTCAGATTTTTAGAAAATGTACAATTCAACTTAGCCAATCTTCTCAAATAACCTAAATTTCAGACGAAAATAAAGTTCAAAATACAGTTCAACCTAACCAAACAGATTGCTAGAATCAATGCAATGCCGAATATACCCGAATTTACCTAGTATCGGCCAAATTGCAGCAGAATTTAGCAGAATTTACTAAATGCGTATAGCTGCCAATTGTACATTTTCTGAAAATTTGACCCATATAATAGGCTATCATGGTGCATTCCAAGTGCTAGAGGGGAGGGGGAAGGATGAGATCCCAGTGTCAATATATGGGTCAGATTTTCAGAAAATGTACAATTGGCAGCTCTACACATTTAGGAAATTCTCCTAAACTAGGCTGAAAAATGAAGAATACCGGGTATATCTGAGCATATTTGGTGTTGCATTGATTTAAAGTATCAGTTCTGTTACGTTAAACTGCATTTTGGAGCTCATTTTTGTCTTAAATGTGAGTTATTTGAGAGGATTGGTGAAGGCAAATTGTACATTTTCTGAAAATCTTACCCGTATAGCACATTGTTAAGTGTGATGTATATCATAATGATGTTTGAGAGGCAGTCCTGGATCCTGGACCTTATTTATTGAACACATCCATCAATTCATTAGAGGATGGTGGGTAGGTAGTGAGATTGGTTGCTTTACGCCCTTATCAACACATTTAATATGGTTATATCAAGGGTGGGAGAGCTGAGAGGGAGTGAGTGAGTGAGATTGGTTGCTTTACGCCCTTATCAACACATTTAATATGGTTATATCAAGGGTGGGAGAGCTGAGAGGGAGTGAGTGAGTGAGATTGGTTGCTTTACGCCCTTATCAACACATTTAATATGGTTATATCAAGGGCGGGAGAGCTGAGAGGGAGTGAATGAGTGAGATTGGTTGCTTTACGCCCTTATCAACACATTTAATATGGTTTTATCAAGGGCGGGAGAGCCGAGAGGGAGTGAGTGAGACTGGTTGCTTTACGCCCTTATCAACACATTTAATATGGTTATATCAAGGGTGGGAGAGCTGAGAGGGAGTGAGTGAGTGAGAGTGGTTGCTTTACGCCCTTATCAACACATTTAATATGGTTATATCAAGGGCGGGAGAGCTGAGAGGGAGTGAGTGAGTGAGATTAGTTGCTTTACGCCCTTATCAACACATTTAATATGGTTATATCAAGGGCAGGAGAGCTGAGAGGGAGTGAGTGAGTGAGATTGGTTGCTTTAAGCCCTTATCAACACATTGAAGGTTATATCAAGGGCAGGAGAGCTGAGAGGGAGTGAGTGAGTGAGATTGGTTGCTTTAAGCCCTTATCAACACATTGAAGGTTATATCAAGGGCGGGAGAGCTGAGAGGGAGTGAGTGAGTGAGATTGGTTGCTTTACGCCCTTATCAACACATTTAATATGGTTATATCAAGGGTGGGAGAGCTGAGAGGGAGTGAGTGAGTGAGATTGGTAGCTTTACGCCCTTATCAACACATTTAATATGGTTATATCAAGGGCGGGAGAGCTGAGAGGGAGTGAGTGAGTGAGATTGGTTGCTTTACGCCCTTATCAACACATTTAATATGGTTATATCAAGGGTGGGAGAGCTGAGAGGGAGGCAGTTTATGATCATACTCAGGAAATACAGATAGAGAAGAAGGGGGAGAGAGACAGAAGGTAGGATAGGGGGGTTAGTATATAAAGAAGTGGTAATTTATAGTGCATTCCACAGTAACAGGTGGGAGGGGGGATCTCCGTAGAGGGTTATATGTCAATATATGGCACATTATTTTTAAAAGATATCATAGAGATGATGTGTAACATTATATCACATTCTCCAAACCATTATTCGAAAATGTCCAGTAGTAATCAATCGGATCCCTTAAAGTTGCACTCTTAGCTAACATCGGTGACAAACTAAAGATTTTCTACTTTAATCCAATAGTACATCCAATATTCCTGGAAAACGCGGCAATAACAATTCTAGGTATATGTTAGCAATGATATCAGGTAATAAAGCTAATCTGGGTAGATTAAATCTCCGTCGGGCCTTGTCATTATGGACCGTTGTGAATATGATGGGAAAGATCAGGACCGAGATAGTTAAACTAATTGATGTTGATATCATTGCTAAGGCCAAAAAAAAAATAGGTGTGTTTCCGATTTGTCGGGCTGAAAACTAGGTAGGGGGGGTGGTAATTTTTTTTTTTTTTGGAAACCATTTCGCAGGAACTGAGAAAAATGTCTTTTTCATAACAATAGTTGTTTTGAACATGGGAAATGTGCTTTTTGACAGTTTCGGGTTAGGAAAACCCGTTTTCCTGCTTTTATAAGCTTTTTTTGTCAAAAAATCCAAAAAAACTAAGATATGATGGGGAAAAAATCAGGAATGGTCAAATTTTTTTTAGGTAGGGTAAGGTTTTTCTAGGTAGGGAGGGTAAATCGGAAACACACCTATTTTTTTTTTGGCCTAACATTACTCATTTACCTAGAATTGTTATTGCCGACTGTTCCTGGAATATTGTACAATACTAGGCGTTGTGGACCGTTGCGGACTAACCCGATACTGAAGGATTCTGTTATATGGGTGAAATCGCCAGAAAATGTACAATTCACCTTCAACAATCCTCTCAAATAACTCGAATTTAAGATAAAAATCTGGTTCAAAATTCACTTCAACACAATCGAACAGGTTGTTTGAATTAAGGCAATACCAAATATACCCAGATATACCAAGTTTTGCCCATTTTTCAGTCTAATTTAGAAGAATATACTAAATGTGTTGTGTCTGCCGAATGTACATTTTGTGAAGAACTGACCCATATATCCTATCCGGATGCTGTGCCATTGTTACTTGAATCCGAAGATGGCCTCTCATAGACAAGACATGAGTCTATTGTTTTACATGAGTGAAACCGTCAGAAAGTGTACAATTGTGATATGTTCCAGCAAAATGAGTCATAAGTCGCAAAAAATGGATTTTGAGATAGCATTATATCTGAAAAGATGAGATCAAGCTGATTACAATGATAGTAAACAGTCTAATAATCTAATAAGTATTTCTAGATATTAAGTTTGATATTTTCGTTTTTGAAAATTTTCAATTATGACTATAATTTTGAAAAATTTCAATATTTCTGGGGGTCAATAAACAGTTAAGTAACTAAATGTAGTCCATATGAGGCCCTGTAAAACTAAAGGATATATTACATAGATTGTCATGGAATTTAATACATTAATCGATATAGCTATAAGTGATAAACTCTCCAAAAATCAGAACATTCCAATAATGTGATCTTGTGAAAAAAAACACTTTGAAAAATATCAATTTTGCGACTTATGACTCATTACATCACAATTGGCCTTCACCTATCCTCTCAAATAACCCAAATCTATGACAAAAATGAGGTTCAAACACAGTTCAACACAACCAAAGAAATTGTCTCAATCGTGAATCAACAAATATGCTCATATAGCAACAATTTATCACTTTCTGGTCTGATTTAGCAAAATTTGCTGAAAGTGTAAAAAGCTAGTGATTGTACATTGTCTGATGATCTGACCCACCTGCCATTGAATATGAAGAGGGAGAGTGCAAGTGCACTTAGAGATGACATATTCTACTTGTGCAATATTAGCCCAGGATCTTTAGCCTGCATATCACCGTATAGACAGTGGTAGCATAGCCTAGACAGGTGCTTGGATGCAGCGGCACTGGCAATAGGGGAGTTGCATAGCCGCCATTTTGAATCTAGATTTGCATGGAATTATAGGACTAATGGTACTATAGCAAGAACAGCATAGTATCGTGTATGAGGGGGGCTATATTCTCTGAGTATGGCCGAAAACTACGAGGCCGTAGGCCGAGTGGTTTTTCGGCCATACAAGGTGAATATAGGCCCCCAAAGACGCGATACTGTGCTATTCTTGCTTTTATTCCATGATACTTAACTTATTACAACTTTATTTGATTTATTTCATCAAATTGTGTTGACCGATAGTCACTGTCCTGACGTCACTATACAATACACAGAGTTTATATTGTCCACCTTGTGAGCGGCAAGTATATCGATTATATTGTACGCTCACGGCCAAATCATGGAATAAAGTCTAAAATCTAAAGAAATCATGCCATGTTCAGCATGGACTATTTACCAATGCTCTAATGTCAATATACGTGTGTTATACATGTTTCCATGACACAAGACCCAATCTTTCCCATCATGCATTTGTTTCTCATAGGTCATTTATAAAAGCTGTGATATTCGTGAAAACATTCTTGCAATTTTTCATAAAAATGTTCCCAAATATGTCTATGTCAGATTTCATCAAAATCCATCCCATGATGCACTATACCAGACATGCGCAGTGGCACATGCAAGTCCCCTATTGACAGAAGCACAATAATTCAGGTTGCCATGGACACTGTCAAACAAAGCCCTGAATGCTGTATATTCATTCCCCTTAAGTGTCACCCCAATTTATGACGGGAAGGGATGTACATATAGAAGGGTCAGATTTTCATAAATGACAGCTCTACACATTTAGGACATTCTGCTGAATTTGGCTGAAAAATGATGAATACTGAGTATATCTGAGTATATTTGGTATCGCATTGATTTAAAGTACCAGTCCTGTTATGTTAAACTGCATTTTGAAGCTTATTTTTGTCTTAAATGTAGATTATTTGAGAGGATTAGTTTAAGCCAATTGTACATTTTCTGAAAATCTGACCCAGAAGTGATTTGATGACCGTTGTCAATTTCTATTCCGAACGAAGAATGATTGTATGACATCTTTTAGATAAACGTATCAATTCCGGGTACACACAAAGGGACCTGGGACTGCAATTTCATATATCTATTACCCTGTCACTAATTAAACGATCAATAAAAGATTATTCATCAATCCCACAAATGGCAGGAGTTGCAATGCCATTCAAAACCAGCGCATTTTCTGGTGAAAACCTCCAGTTCGTTTTCATACGTGGGTCAGATTTTCAGAAAACGTACAATTAGCAGCTGTACATATTTAGTAAATTCTGCTCAATTAAGCTGCAACTTGGCCAATACTAGGTAAATTCGAGTATATTAGGTGCTGACCCCTGATGGACATTGGGGTAATTAACAGATAGGGGAATAAATGTACCAAGATCGACCACACTGTTATATATCTGGCGATTCCAACACTAAGGCTGCGTTTCCACTGGCTCGCTCTTTTGGCCCGCTCATGGACTGCTCTTTTTTATTGTCTTGAGCGCATAACAAGCGAAGATAGAGCGGTCTAATAGAATCGGTAACTGCGCTTTCTATACGCTCTTAAAAAATGCTATGTGCGCTTCTTTAGAAGAGTGCAGGACGTTGCGCTAATATCTGACGTGTTTGATTTGAGCGCAACTACACAGCGCTCTTTCTACCTGTTAAACTAGCGGACCAAGAGCGCAGTAAGAGTGCACAAACGCATTTACCATTGATTTCATATAGGAAACAAGCGCAGCAGTAGAATCTCAGTAGAATCGCTCTGCGCTTGTATTGCGCTAAAAATATTAGCGGATGAAGAGTGACTGACAAGCACCCCATAAACAAGCGCAGCAAGAGCGAGCAATGAGCGCAGATACAAGCGAACCAGTGGGATCCCATCTTAAGGCTGCGATTCCACTGGCTCGCTCTTTTGCTGCGCTCACGGCCCGCTCTTTTTTTCTTCCCCGAGCGTATAACAAGCGAATTTAGAGCGAAACCAGAGTGGTCTAATAGAATCGGTGACTGCGCTTTCTATACGCTCTTAAAAAATGTTATGTGCACTTCTTTAGAAGAGTGCAGGACGTTGCGCTCATGTCTGACGTGTTTGATTTGAGCGCAACTACACAGCGCTCTTTCTGCCTGTTTAACTAGCGGACCAAGAGCGCAGTGAGAGTGCACAAACGCATTTGCTATTGATTTCATATAGGAAAGAAGCGCACCAGTAGAATCGCTCTGCGCTTGTATTGTGCTAAAAATATTAGCGGATGAAGAGCGAATGACAAACGCACTATAAACAAGCTCATCAAGAGCGAGCCATGAGTGCAGATACAAGCGATCCAGTGGAAACGCACCTTAAAACACCACCACTTGTTGTATATGGCGGCTTTTCTATTATGTAAACATTCTGAGGGGACTTTATGCCTGTTTTATGCGGGCTAAATGTGAAGTCTGACCCTACACTGATAGGTGCAAACATTTTATTACACTGCACTTAGATCCAGATAAGATCGGCTCTCCTATTTTGGCTTCTTTTTCTTTTTTTTCTTTTCTTTTTTTTTACTTTTTAGGTGGTCACCGTAGAATAGTGGACCAAGCCACAGGTCGACATATGAAGAGTGCTGAGATTGAATCACATTGCCATGTCGATAAACATTTTTACCTTTGGATTTGGTTGGCCATGTTATATTTCAGGTATAGGAGGTTGAGGAGGAGTGAGTGAGTGAGATTGGTTGCCTTATCAACACATTTAATATGGTTATATCAAGAGCGGGAGAGCTGAGAGGGAGGCAGTTTATGATCATACCCAGGAAATAGAGATAGAGAAGAACGGAGAGAGAGAGACAGAGATAAAGAGACAGAAAGGCACTTTATGGTCATACCCAGCAAATAGAGATAGAGAAGAAGGGAGAGAGAGAGACAGAGATAAAGAGACAGAAAGGCACTTTATGGTCATACCCAGCAAATAGAGATAGAGAAGAAGGGAGAGAGAGACTGAGTGCTGAGATTGAATCATATTGCCATGTCGATGAACATTTTCTTTTTACCTTTGCTTTTGCTTTGAATTTGGTTGGGCTATAATATCTATTATATTTCAGGTATATTGTTGAGGAGGAGGAAATTTATACTTCAAAAGTTTTTTGGCATGTTGTGTTTATGGTGATATATCTCGGTGATGGGGGAATGTTTACTATGTAACAGAGTGAAATCTGAATGAACTTATCTTTCCATGTCAATATTCATTTGATATACATGATTCCATATCCAAGCCTCAATCATGCTCATCATGCATTTGGTTTTTATAGGTCGTTCATAATAGCTGACAATAAAGATTTAGCTTTCATTGTTATTGTTGAACCTTTAAAGCAGATAATAAAATCTGTTTTTTTATTGTTTTTAATTCATTGAATTTATTTCTCCACAGGTTCTGGTGATGAGACTGATGGGGACGGTAGTGACAGCGGTACCGCGAGTGATGTCCTGGCCGACGTCCCTGTACGCCGCGGCCAAACCGAAGACTATTCGCGACAACCTCTCTTCACTCTCAGGATACCCTCCCCTTCCTCTTCTCCCCTCTCTTCCTCTACCAATACCACACACACCACTGGTCAGGAACTGGAAACGAAAGAAGAAACAGAAAAAGGAGATATGTTGATCTGTGTCGAAGTGGTTAGTTACTTCTGTGACGATGAGGGCGCATGTAGAATGCGGGGTCTTGTCTTTCAGCTACCGTTAGTGATCGGTCCACCTGAGGAGGCTCTTGAAGGAGACAGTTTCACTAAGGATGAGTCTTCTGAACATCATAAGCAACACTCTTTGAAATACTCAATTACAATTTAATGACTAATTATCTGGAGTTTTTATTATGTGTAAAGCAATTCATATATGTTCTATGTTTCAATTAGAAATGCTATGCAAATGGGTCAATTACAGGGGCCTAAATCCTTGACAGGCTCTATATCTTTCACCTATAAATTCCAGGCCTCCATAGCCTGGAAAATTGTTATAGTTTTTGAAGTGTTTGGCCTTGAAATCCATCAATGTGAATGATGTTCACTTGCCAAATACCTTTGCAAATTGTCAAACTACCTGCTTTTGGTCTCTCCCTGTTGCTGTTAGTGTTGTTGATTAGATATTTGACAAATAATAGTCAGGAAATGAACAGATAAATAAAGTAATAAATCAGTTTAGGCAAGGACATGGATTGGGAGTTTCTTCTCACTAAAGGGTGGTCTCCACTGGCTGCGGTAAGCTCTGTGGTAAGCCTTGCGATGGTTTGTGCAGGTTCTGTAGGTGGTGAGGAATGACGAAGTCCTTGCCTACATGGTCAGTTTATCATGTAGGCAGGACCTCACCACTTCTCAGGAACACAGCACTGTCGCAAGGCTTACCGCAGAGCTTACCGCAGAGCTTACCGCAGCCAGTGGAGACCACCCTTTATTAACTCAGTTTCAGACCTGGTCTGTGTGTGTAGGCTCCTATCAACATTATAATCTAAGTTATAGTCTAGAGGTTGTCACCAACAGACCAGCAGGTACATTGCAATAATACTGCATAGAAGAAATTGCATAGAAGCCAAAAAGGACTAAAGTTCACATGTGATGTGTTACAGGAAAATGAGTCAAAATGCAAAAATTATACTTTTCAAATATGTCTTCCACAAGATATCTTTGTAGGAATGTTTTGATTTCTGGGTTTGTTAGTCTTCCTAATCGTGTGACTACATGAGCACGATTTCAGGACTGTATGTAGAATATGTCTTTGTGTATCCACAGTCTTCCCAAAGATGTATATTTAACTACTTTACCAGTAATTGTCCATTCACAATATCAGTAACTGTTTTCTTTTCAAACGTAAATCAAACATTGATCAAACAAAGATATGGGTCAGATTTTCAAAAAATGTACAATTCACCTACTCCAATCCTCTCAAATAACCCACATTTAAATTAGAAATGAGCTTCAAAATGTGGTTTAACATAACAAAACAGATACTTTAAATCAACGTGATGCCAAATGGACTCAGATATACCCAGTATGTACCATTTTTCAGTCTAATTTAGCAGTATTTCCTAAATGTCTAGAACTGCCAATTGTACATTTTCTGAAAATCTGACCAATATAAAAGTACTTATAAGATATGCTAACGGTTTACGTTGTGGAGTCTGCCTAATCCCATTTTTTAAAATGTTATCTCAAAATCTTGTTCTTCAAATTCATTTTCCTGTGACACATCCCTCATTAGCGATTTTGCACTTCCTCAAACTTCAGCGATTTTGTGGTTTGTTAGCAACAAGTGCGTGCAATGTTAGGGCACTAAAAGGAGTGCCGTTTTGTCGCTAACACCCAAATCGCTGTTGTGACAATGCTGCTTAACCATATCACTGCATGAAGTCGGTACATGAGCGATGGTAATTGCGATGTGAGATTTAGGAAGGTCCTATATTCGACCGCTTGCATTGTAAACATTAACTTTGATCTTCGGTTTGAATCCTTGCTTACCATTTGCTTTATAAATGTAAAAAATATAATTACAGAGGTAACACAAAAATAAAGAAGAGTTGTTAAGACCATTTTTAACTACATTTGTCTAAAAGTTTGTACGTTCAAATGAGTTTAGCCTTATATCCATGTTTATTTGTATTAGTTGATTAGAGAGTAGGTATTATATATAGAAAATTGCAATATATATAGAAAATCGATATTCTTATATGAACTGCACTGCTCTTTTTAACATTAATTGTGTGTATACTTCTTATCTCGCATGTGCGATAAATCCTGCCAATTTGGATACTCATGTTATATACTTGTAACTGCCTTTACGCCTGATTGATTGCAAACGTAGCGGAACCACTGTCATATGGGTGAGATTTTCAGAAAATGTACAATTGGCAGCTGCACACATTTAGTAAATTCTGCTAAATTAGGCTGCAAGTTGGTCAATACAAAGTAAATTCGAGTATATTCTGCATTACATTATTTCTAGCAATCTGTTTGGTTAGGTTGAACTTTATTTTCGTCTGAAATTTGGGTTATTTGAGAGGATTGGTGAATGTGAATTGTACATTTTCTGAAAATCTCACTCTCATATGGGTCAGGTCGTCAGAAAATGTACAATTCCACTTCACAAATCCTTTCAAATAACCCAAATTTATGCCAAAACAAGGTTTAAAACATTGTTCAACTTTATAAGACAGGTTGTTAGGATTAGGTTAATACCAAGTATACTGAGATATACCTTGTATTTATCATTTCTTAGACTAATTTATTAATATTCCCTAAATGTGTAGAGCTGGTAGTTGTACATTTTCTGACGATTTGACTCATATATTGAATCGTTGGGTAAATCAACTGTAACTCACTTGATACATCTAGTTTGATTAGACATTAATATTTCAGTTATTTTAAATCTAGACTTAAGGGTGATGATAATTTATATTTTGCATGATTCCTACCTCATATGGGTCTGGGCACCTGTATATTATATACTCTATGTTTATAACTTTTTAAAGATAGGATATTCTTTTTTAAGGGTGGTCTCCACAGGCTGCGATAAGCTCTGCGGTAAGCCTTGCGATGGTTTGTGCTGGTTCTGTAGGTGGAGAGGAATGACGAGGTCCTGCCTACATGGTTCACTGGCCATGTAGGAAGGACCTCACCACTCCTCACCAACACAGCACCATCGCAAGGCTTACCGCAGAGCTTACTGCAGCCAGTGGAGACCACCCTTTAGACTGCACTTTAACCTATTGCAAACGTTGCTGAATAGCTGTAACTACTGTCGATCATAAACTGAATCGCTAATTTTACGCACATATTTTAGTCATTTCATTGTAGGTATATGCCAATTCTTATAAAGTGTAATGATACTCATTTTATGCATAGCCTGTATGATATATGATTTGTATTATATGTAATCTTATATGTGAGATTTATGCGCTAAAGTATGTACCATCAGGTATTTTACTCCAATTTAAGATTTTTACCAAGTTAATGAATCATACAATCTTGTTAAGAACTTAAGAAAGTATTGGGAATCTTTCAGAACGTTTTTAAGTTGATGGTTTTATTATATATTTTTCAAGGCTTTGAAAGGCCTTGCGTTTTGTCACTCTTATACACTATCACCAGTAAAATGTGTGATCCGTTTCAGGAAAATGAGTCATAAGTCGCAAAATATGGATTTCGGGATATCATCATATTTGAAAAGAAGAGATCAAGGTGATTCCAATGATAGTAAACACTAGGATACATAGTATGTATTTCTATATTCTAAGTTTGATATTTTTATGTTTGAAAAAAAAAAGTTTGCAATCTTCCTGGATGGGTAATTACCAATAAGGCAACTAAATATACTCCATACAAAGGCCTTCAAAACGCAAAGATATTTTAACACAATGTCCCGAAATTTCTTGCATAGATTCATATGCCAATAAGTGCTAAATCTTCTAAAAATCAAAACCATCCAATAAACGATCTTGTGAAAAAAACACTTTGAAAAATATCAATTTTGTGACTAGTGACTCATTTTCCTGAAACACATCACAAATGTTGTCTTGAAACACATCCACTGAGTACGTCTCACTCCCTCATCACATACATTATTAATGTTTTGGGGTTTTTTATTCAAAACATTTTTATTCAGGGTAGAAGTACACTACACATCACATTCTATCAAATGCTAACACATCTTATTCTATCGAATGTTTACTCTAGTACTATGATCTGTACTGTTATAAAACTGTTAATTATTATCAATAAAGATGATGTCCTGATTATAGAAAGGGTTTACTTTGTATTGAGGTTATTGAATGCACCTCCCGCTGCCGTTTTGAAATCTGAGAGTACATTTTTTATTGTAATTATAAAACAAAGGTACCAATACACTTAAACTTCCTTGTGTATTCCCTTCATTAATCCAGGACCCCCGTTGTACCCTCTCTAATCCAGACACCTCCCCATTATGGACAATTAGTTGAGCCAGTGTCTTTACTGCACATTTAAACTATAATACAGCACCAGTGTCAACTTTTACAAAGATCCTGAAAATATTTTGATTTGTTTTTTTTAAAGAAATTAAGGCCTTTAAAAGTCTTATAGTGAGGGTATATAGTCGAAGGAGTCTTAAAAAGTTAAATTTGCCTTCTGGGAATTCGGATAAGTGACTTTTCCCATTAACAATTTTTTTTTATTTGTGCCTAATCTGCAATTTGTAGGTCTTAAAAGGGCTGAAATATCCTCAGCCCATATCCACGTGAACCCTACATAGTGCCCCTTCTCCAATCCAGAACCCAGCTCTTGTTACATACTCGGTAAATGTACAGTCGACAGCTCAACACATTTGGGTCAGATTTTCAGAAAATGTACAATTGTTAACTCTACACATTGAGTAAATCCTGCTAAATTAGGCTGAAATTTGGCCAATACTAGGTAAATTCAAGTATATTCGGCATTGCATTGATTCTAGCAATCTGTTTGGTTAGGTTGAACTGAATTTTGAACTTTATTTTCGTCTGAAATTTGGGTTATTTGAGAAGATTGGCGAAGTTGAATTGTACATTTTCTGAAAATCTGACCCATTTAGTAAGTTCTGCTAAATTAGACTGCACAATGATAAATACTAGGTATATCTGAGTATATTTCGTATTGCCTTGGTTCAAAACATTGAACTGCATTTTGAACCACATTTTTGTCTTAAATTTGGGTTATTTGAGAGGATTGGAAAATGTGAATTGTACATTTTCAGACGACTTTACCCATATAATGTTATGTCTGCAATAGATGGGTCAGATTTTCAGAAAATGCACAATCTACAGTTCTACACAACTATCAAATTCTGCTAAATTAAAGTGAAAAACGATAGATACTGAGTATATTTGAGTGTATTCTGTATCGGATTCATTCACTAAACGTGTCTGGGTAAGTTGAACTGTATTTTGAACCTGATTCTCCTCTTAAATTTGGGTTATTTGAGAGGATTGGTGAAGGTGAACTGTACATTTTCTGGCGACTTGACCAAGATAAGTATTACCGTACCACGGTCAAGCAATGCAATGCTTCTGCTCAAGGTCTAAGCAATCACTTAATGTGCTAATTATCTGTATGGTATTAATTATCAGCACTAATTAGTGTATGTGATTAATGAGTTTGCAATATTCCTCCTCTGACTCATTAGGATACATTGTCGCTTATCGAGTATGGGAAAAGGTGGTAGAAACTCGAGTACATTTTACCCTAAGGTGGAAGTGACAATTAATCATAAGTCGCAAAATTTATATTTCTCAAAGTGATTTATTCACGGGATCTCTTGGTTGGAATTGTTTCATCTTCGGGGTATCGAGTGCTTGAGGTCTCATGAATACATGTATCAAAATCTTAATATATCTATATATTTAGAAGTTATCTTATAGCAAGTATATTTAGCTACTTACTAGTTATTGTCCATCAAAAAATATTGCAGTTTTTTTTGTTGTTTTTTTCAAAAATAAAAATGTCAAACCTAAAATAAAGAAATGCTTTAAAGCCTCACTCTAGGTCCAAACCCTCAGATCAGATAAGAACGGTATGTTAGCCTACCTCGCTAATAGGTTTCTTGTCCTAGCACTCAGCGTTTTAATGGGAATAAGATGACATTTTGCGGTCTTAATGGAATTATAATGACTCTTTGCGGTTTGAGGCAAGAGGCTTACCCTTCGTTTGAAGGGATTCTGTCAAGTTTGGGCCTAGACTGGCCTCATCACCTTTGACTATAGACAAGTAATATTAACTTTAAAGTGCTAGTATATTTGTTGTGGAAAGGACGGAAGGGACCATTCTAAGATGACGATTAATATGTGTAATTAATGGTAATTAAAGTGCCTGAGCCTTGAGTGTCTAACTATTATATGCCCAGGTGGTAAAAACTTAGCTCTAATCATTGCACGGCGTAGGTGGTTAGAATAATACTTAGACAGCAAATTTTATATCATATATTTCTGATGATTTCTTCTGAATCTTAAAATAGGCATTTCGGTTGAAGGGCCTGGAAAATCATTATGGGTCTTGAAATCGGTTAAAATGGTTCAAATGGCCTTGAAATTTGCAAAGATTATCGCCACTCTCACACCTTCCACCGAGTGACTCATAGAGTTAAAAGTGAGATTGATATAAAACATGAATATATGGGTCAAATTTTCAGAAAATGTACAATTGGCAGCTCTACACATTTAGGAAATTGTCCTAAAGTAGGCTGAAAAATGAAGAATACCGGGTATATCTGAGTAGATTTGGTATCGCATTGATTTAAAGTATCAGTTCTGTTATGTTAAACTGCATATTGAAGCTCATATTTGGCTTACATGTGGGCTATTTGAGAGGATTGGTGAAGGTGAATTGTACATCTTCTGAAAATCTGACCCATATATAACTGGTTAAAAACATTATTAGCCTATAAAAACTGTTTATACTAAAACCCTTAGGACTGGCTAGGTCACATCATTAAGGTTCCGAAAGATCCAAAAGCACGAAGAATCTGATTATGTATGTACAGGAATCAGTCCCTGGTTATTATTATTGCACGAGGCAGAGCCATGTCAGTCATTAATCCCGGTATAGTATTAGTTTTAGCTTATTTAGTCATAATTATTGTATTAGCCTATTTAACCTCTCCGATGTATATTATTCATCCTATAATTTTATTGTATTTTGTATTTTATCGCTTTTCACTGCATGTAGGTTTGATCAATGTTATCACTGCTATTGCTGATTCATGAAACATGTCATTATTGTGATTATTGTTAAACTGCGGGTGTTATTTCCCATATTTCACTGAATAAAACCAAAGATTATTATACATCTGTAAATAGTTGTTGTTGAATAATTATATTAGATCCTGATATTAAAAGCCTATGAAAAACATTTGTTTGTGCTGGTTCTCTAGGTGGAGAGGAATGACGAGGTCCTGTCTCCATAGTTCACTAGCCATGTAGGCAGGACCTCGCCACTTCTCACCATCACAGCACCATCGCAAGGCTTACCGCAGAGCTTACCGCAGCCAGTGGAGACCACCCTTAACATACATTGTTAGGTGGATGTAAATTCCTCTATTGCAGATCTCCCTTCCTCCGGTGCTGCCCCCAATCCTTCAGTTACAGATGCTACCGCTAGGGGCAGTGTACCACATCAACCTGGATGTCATTGAGAGTAAATAAGATGGCGGAAAGTAGATGTATATTGCACCAGCCGTCCTCATCACTCCAGGATAGAGTATAACGATAATATCCTACACTCTACAGTGTACACATATGGGTCACATTTTCGGAAAATGTACAATTCAACTTCGCCAATCTTCTCAAATAACCCAAATTTCAGACAAAAATAAAGTTCAAAATACAGTTCTACCTAACCAAACAGATTGCTAGAATCGATGCAATGCCGAATATACTTGAATTTACCCAATATTGGTCCAATTGCAGCCTAATTTAGCAGAATTCACTAAATGTGTACAGCTGCCAATTGTACATTTTCTGAAAATCTGACCAATATGTGCAGGGTCTGAGGCAATAGACAGGAAGGACAGTGTACATATAATAGACAGCCATTGCCTGCAGATTATCATCAGGTGTACCTCAAGGCAGCATATTAGGACCAATTCTGTAACTAAAGGGCCTTGTCCACTAAGCCAATTCTCAATAGGAACTTAGTGGAAAAGGGTCCTCTGCAGTGCAAAACTGCATGAGAATCGGCTTATTGGACTAGGGCCTTAAGTTTTGTTGATGGAAGGCAAGATTTTAAAGATAAACTGAAGTTCTTCGCAGATGATGATGTTATTACTAGTACCGAGTTCCATTCACTATTTATTATATTATCCCGAGCATAGAAAAATTTCAGAAAATTTACAATTTATCTTCGCCAATCTGCTCGAATGACCCAAATTTCAGACGAAAATAAAGTTCAAAATACAGTTCATCATAACCAAACAGATTGCTATAATCAATGCAATGCCGAATATACTCGAATTTACCTAGTATTGAAAAAATTGCAGCCTAATTTAGCAGAATTTACTAAAAGTGTACAGCTGCCAATTGTACATTTTCTGAAAATCCGACCCATATATATATATATATATATATATATATATATATATATATATATATATATATATATATATATATATATTTTAATGTTGGAAACAATAGTTAGCGATATTTCTGTGCAGACAATCACTAGTAAAGTAGTGAAATATATTCCCTTAGAATGTCCTTTGAAATGCATATATAGATCTATTCAGTAGAACCTGTCTTGAAATTGAGTAGACATTTAGACGACTAAAAGAGCCAATCCACCCAAAAATTAGAATATTCCTACAGAGAGATCTTTTGAATAGCAACTTTAAAATATACCAATTTCACGACGTATGTCTCATTTAGCTGTAAGACGTCACAAATATGAGGGTCAGATCGCCAGAAAATGTACAATTGGCAGCTCTACACATTTAGTAAATTCTACTAAATTAGGCTGAAAAATGCTAAATATTCGGTGTATGTGAGTATATTTTGTATTGCGTTGGTTTAAAGTATCTGTTTTGCTATGTTAAACTCTATTTTGAACCTCATTATTGTCCTAAATGCGGGTTATTTGAGAGGGTTGGTGAAGGTGAATTGTACATTTTCTGAAAATCTGACCCAAGAGGACTTTGGCATGGACTCAGCTTGGTCTGATAATATTGTATTTTACAAACTGTTTCATTGGAATAAAATGTCTCTAAAACAGACCCAGGAAAGAGACAGGTCCTATCGGGGAAAGATCTGAGCGTCAATACAATCAATAGGGGATTTGCATAGCCGCCATTTTGAATCTTCTTTGATTCGCATCGAATTATGTGACTAATGGTACAGTGTACAAGCTATAGAAAACATGCCATGTTCAGCATGGGATATGTATCTTTGCTTCAATTGTAAATTATTATTTTTTTAACATTTTATTTATCCAGGAGGTTACAAAAGGGTTATGGCATTTGCCAGCCCGAATTTATCAAGAGTCAAGCTAATTGCCAGATTTTCTCCTCGAGCCTATCACTTCACTTTCACGTGTGGATATGGATATATAAAGAACAAGAAGGTTTCTAGGCGATAATATAATGGAATGTGATGAGATGAGATGGGATTTATACATGTGAGTAATGATGAGTTTGATCAAATACAAAGTAGAAAAGCAGGTAACAATAAATTCAACTTATGTTGATACATATATCCATGTGTTATACAAGTTTCCACAACACAAGTCTCCTTATTTCCCATCATGCATTTGGTCTTCATAGCTCAGTTATACAAACTAAATATTGGTGAAAACATTCTTGCAATTTTCGATAAAAATTTTGCCAAATATTTGTATGTCAGATTTCATCATAATCTATCCCAGGATGCACCTTAACAGACATGCGCAGTGGCACAAGCAAATCCCCTATTGGAATGTGCGGCGATGAACAGGCATGTTGAAAGATTGATGAAAATATTCAAACAAAGACAAACAAACACTAGAGGAGATATTTTGGGATCTTCAAACAAAATGGCGGGTTCATATTGTTCCGGACCAAACAGTGCCTGGGAGCTAACACCAAAGAGAGATTCCAATTGGGGAGCTATCTAAAGAGCGGATCTTCCCAGAGAAATTCTAATTTCTTTTCTTTGGTCGATTGCCTTTCCTTATGGTCCTTATTTTGCAAGGAACAAATTGCAAGAAATCTATTCGTGTAGGGATGGTAGAGGACATTATTTTACCAAAAAAAGGTCCCATGGCCTAAGCCGCTGCGAAGGTTCCCAAACTCTTCCACTTTTTATTTATAACTGCAGGAATATCACATTAATTTTAGAGCTTAGTTCATTTTAGACCATCTTTAGAGGACTTAATACTCTTCTGTTTGATATATCACATGTGTCTCTGCCCTTAATAGTCTCTGAGATAAGATGCCTAAAATATTAAGTTTTATTTTCGAAATATTTCCTTATCGAAAAGGCTTCAGTATGTGACATGCAGTAATGTAATATATTGGAGAGTGTTTAAAGTTTTGGGAGTCACACCTTAAAAAAAACATTATTGTCGGTGACCCGGTATCCACTTGTATGACTGTCGGTGGCCGGGGTGACCAACAATTGGTGACGGCCATGGTCACAACAATCGTGCAAGTGGATATGGGGCTTGACACATTATAATGTGACATATGTAATGTTAGAGGTAAAAGATGTGGAATTTGCATGGCTGCTTTGTTGAAATTGGATTTAATAAATTTGTATCTGCTTCCTAGCGCCGTGCTGTTGAATAATGAATGACAAAATAATGACTCAACTATTATGACAAAACAAGCACATTCACTCATATTATGACAAAACAAGCACATTTACTCATATTATGACCTGTAGGACTGAATTTATCAATATTCTGCTGCTGGTACACGTTGGTGAGCGATAATAAGTGAAGCCAACATAGGAAACGATTTTGGCGGGTCTCCCAACAATAAAATGTGGTCTTCTAAGAAAACTGTAGACAAAATTCTCCAAAATGTTGGTCATATTACATTTAGATTGCATGAAAGGAATCGAACAAAAAGAAGACAATCTTTAGTTTTTGACCGAATTTAACTAACAGTGATTGAAAAGAAAAAGAAAATGATCCACAAAACATGTCTGCAAGATGAAATCATGTTTTTTTTTTAAAAAAAGTCACAAATATTCACTTATAACCTCAGATCGATGAAAAGATTGTTAAGGAACAAAAAAAGGAACCAAACTTTTTAAAAAGAAGAAAAATAGAGGTAAACGTGATGAACAAAGGATGACAAAATAAACATTTAAAAAAAAAGGTTTGCTGGTTTGAAAATGTCATGATGCTTCAACACGGGACAAGAGACCATAAATAATTCTTATCAAAAGTGACACGGAGGGAAATGAAACTGAAAATAAAACAATAATCGAAAATGAAAGGATCAAATAATCAAGATTGACCTCGGAAAAGGGACCTGGCCCTCTTTCCCAATCCTAATGTAAATATTACAATGCCGCCAGTTTGATCAAAACATGGAATCTCATGTTTTCAAGCGGAGATAATTTCGGTTTGAACTTGAATGAGAAAATAAATAATTCACGAGTTTTGAATTGCATTTGGTGGGAAAGTTGGTTTGGTTTTGCAGGGTTGGTACAACAAGGCAGTTCTCAGTAACCAGTGGGTGAAATCGCCAGGAAATGCACAATTTGCCTTCACCAATCTTCTCAAATAACCCAAATTGAAGACCAAAAATGAGGTTCAAAATTCAGTTCAACATCACCAAACAGATTGTCTGAATCAAGGCAATATCAAATATACTCAAACGTACCTTGTATTTATCAATTTTCACTCTAATTTAGCAAAATTTGAGGGATGTGTAGAATTGTAGATTGTGCATTTTCTGAAAATCTGACTCCAGTAGTGGAAGGCCAATCAACGGCCAAAGAGGAAAGCTGGAGTAGCAGGATTTGATTAAACCTAAACATTAATTAAATTGAATATGCAATAAAGTATTGAATATTAATTATTTTTTCAGTTATCAAAATATTCGACTTCATATTGTATGCACATCCATGTATAACAGCAGCAGAATATTGATAAATTCTGTCCTATATTAGGGTCAAATTTTAGCTAATGTACAATTCACCTTCACCAATCATTTCAAATAACCCTAATTTAAGAGAAAAGTGACGTTCAGAATACAGTTGAACGCAATGAAAGAGACATCTTTTTTATCAACACAACGCCAGAGATGCCCTGATATACCCATTACACATTATTTTCAGTCTAATTTAGCAGAAGTTCCCAACTTTTTGTAGAGCTGCTGATTGTACATTTTCTGAAAATCTGACCCATTAAACACATAATAGTAAGAGAAAATTTAGTAAGATTTGTTTGTCATAATAGCTGAGAAGTCCTTTTTTATGGGATCATGTAAACCACATGGCTATTTACATGAGATCACTGATAAATATTCAATGCTGAACATAACATATTTTCTGTAGCTTTTACACTGACATACAACTACCATGCAAATGATGATTCAAGATGGCGGACATGCAAATGCCCTATTGTGACTTGTGAAGCCTGATAATTGTGATGAGTATCAGGAAAATGAGTCATAAGTCGCAAAATTGATATTTTTCAAAGTGATTTATTCATAAGATCTCTTTGCTGGAATGTTCTGATTTTTAGGAGGTTTAGCACTTATAGTCCTATAGGTCCGTGTAACAAATTTCAGGACATTATATCAAATATATCCTTGCGTACTGAAGGCCTTTGTATGGAATATATTTAGTTACTTTACTGGTAATTACCCATCCAGAAAAATTGCAAACTTGTTTTTTCAAACATAGAAATATCAAACTAAAAATATAGAAATACTTATTAGGTGTCCTAGTGTTTACTATCATTGGAATCAACTTGATCTCTTCTTTTCAAATATGATGATATCTCAAAATCCGTATTTTTCGACTTATGACTCAATTTTCTAAAACGGATCACATTATTTTGCACGTCGGGCCTGGCATGACATTCTCAATCATCATGCCTTCATGATACCTAATGAACTGGGTCAGGACAATGTTGATTTCATGTTGTCCTGTTCCAAGAAAAAAAATGTGAAAGTGAATGAGAGAGAGAGATAGGGAGAAACGCAAGTCTTCTTAATGGAAATATTCGTATGGAAATATTTAAAGGCATAATTATTCTTTCAATTGCATTATGAAATAAATATCAAACCTAGTGCTTCCGGCTTGATCAATTTGTCATTTCTCGTACAAATGTATACCCTGTTTTGTCCCCAATCGGAAAGGATATCTATAGATGTGAAATAGGAAAAATCCCAAATATCCAACATTTCTTAGAATATCCTTCTCCTTTTTGGAACATCCCCTGTATTTAATTAGGCTATTCTCAGTTCTATTCTCAAAATTTTGGTCAAATGACTTAGATGAGTTGGAAAAGAATTGAATAAAAAGTAGAAAATATTTAGTTTTTTACTGGCGTTGGCTGAGAGTGCACATTTAATCACTGGAAGCAAATCAGGCATGTGGGTCAGATTTTCAGGAAATGTACAATTCAACTTCACCAATCTTCTCAAATATCCTAAATTTCAGACGAAAATAAAGTTCAAAATACAGTTCACCCTAACCAAACATATAGCTAGAATCAATGCAATGCTGAATATACTCGAATTTACCTTGTATTGACCAAATTGCAGCCTAATCTAGCATAATTTACTAAATGTGTACAGCTGCCAATTGTACATTTTCTGAAAATCTGACCCATGTAATTTCTGCAACCTGGTATATTTACCTCCACCTTTCCCCACTATCCACAATCTGCAGAGCACCCCCACTACACCCCGTCCCTCGTCTCATATGTGGTATGTGTAATTACCGCTTGTCGATGCCTCATATGCCCACGGGCTAAATACAGCCTCATCTTGCGCGTATTCCAATCTATCAGCACAGATCCTTTTTCTATTCATGGGGTTGTGGATGATGATGAGATGATATCAATTATCATTTCATGCTATCCCTTCCCTCGAGTCTCTTAAGACTAGAAGGTGTGGAAAATGTGATATAGTCTAACCCCACCTTGGTGTGGACTATGTAATATAATCTAACCTTGGTGTGGACTATGTAATATAATCTAACCTTGGTGTGGACTATGTAATATAATCTAACCTTGGTGTGGACTATGTAATATAATCTAACCTTGGTGTGGACTATGTAATATAGTCTAACCTTGGTGTGGACTATGTAATATAATCTAACCTTGGTGTGGACTATGTAATATAATCTAACCTTGGTGTGGACTATGTAATATAGTCTAACCTTGGTGTGGACTATGTAATATAATCTAACCTTGGTGTGGACTATGTAATATAATCTAACCTTGGTGTGGACTATGTAATATAGTCTAACCTTGGTGTGGACTATGTAATATAATCTAACCTTGGTGTGGACCATGTAATATAATCTAACCTTGGTGTGGACCATGTAATATAATCTAACCTTGGTGTGGACTATGTAATATAATCTAACCTTGGTGTGGACTATGTAATATAATCTAACCTTGGTGTGGACTGTGTAATATAATCTAACCTTGGTGTGGACTATGTAATATAATCTAACCTTGGTGTGGACTATGTAATATAATCTAACCTTGGTGTGGACTGTGTAATATAATCTAACCTTGGTGTGGACTATGTAATATAATCTAACCTTGGGGTGGACTATGTAATATGATCTAACCTTCGTGTGGACTATGTAATACAATCTAACCTTGGTGTGGACTATGTAATATAATCTAACCTTGGTGTGGACTATGTAATATAATCTAACCTTGGTGTGGACTATGTAATATAATCTAACCTTGGGGTGGACTATGTAATATAATCTAACCTTGGTGTGGACTATGTAATATAATCTAACCTTGGTGTGGACTATGTAATATAATCTAACCTTGGTGTGGACTATGTAATATAATCTAACCTAGGTGTGGACTATGTAATATAATCTAACCTTGGTGGGGACTATGTAATATAATCTAACCTTGGTGTGGACTATGTAATATAATCTAACCTTGGTGTGGACTATGTAATATAATCTAACCTTGGTGTGGACTATGTAATATAATCTAGCCTTGGTGTGGACTATGTAATATAATCTAACCTTGGTGTGGACTATGTAATATAATCTAACCTTGGTGTGAACTATGTAATCTAACCCCACCTTGGTGTGGACTATGTAATATAACCTAACCTTGGTGTGGACTATGTAATCTAACCCCACCTTGGTGTGGACTATGTAATATAATATAATCTAACCTTGGTGTGGACTATGTAATATAACCTAACCTTGGTGTGGACTATGTAATCTAACCCCACCTTGGTGTGGACTATGTAATATAATATAATCTAACCTTGGTGTGGACTATGTAATATAATCTAACCTTGGTGTGGACTATGTAATATAATCTAACCTTGGTGTGGACTATGTAATATAATCTAACCTTGGTGTGGACTATGTAATATAATCTAACCTTGGTGTGGACTATGTAATATAATCTAACCTTGGTGTGGACTATGTAATATAACCTAACCTTGGTGTGGACTATGTAATATAATCTAACCTTGGTGTGGACTATGTAATATAATCAAACCTTGGTGTGGACTATGTAATATAATCTAACCTTGGTGTGGACTATGTAATATAATCTAACCTTGGTGCGGACTGTGTAATATAATCTAACCCCACCTTGGTGTGGACTATGTAATATAATCTAACCTTGGTGTGGACTATGTAATATAATATAATCTAACCTTGGTGTGGACTATGTAATATAATCTAACCTTGGTGTGAACTATGTAATCTAACCCCACCTTGGTGTGGACTATGTAATATAACCTAACCTTGGTGTGGACTATGTAATCTAACCCCACCTTGGTGTGGACTATGTAATATAATATAATCTAACCTTGGTGTGGACTATGTAATATAACCTAACCTTGGTGTGGACTATGTAATCTAACCCCACCTTGGTGTGGACTATGTAATATAATATAATCTAACCTTGGTGTGGACTATGTAATATAATCTAACCTTGGTGTGGACTATGTAATATAATCTAACCTTGGTGTGGACTATGTAATATAATCTAACCTTGGTGTGGACTATGTAATATAATCTAACCTTGGTGTGGACTATGTAATATAACCTAACCTTGGTGTGGACTATGTAATATAATCTAACCTTGGTGTGGACTATGTAATATAATCTAACCTTGGTGTGGACTATGTAATATAATCTAACCTTGGTGTGGACTATGTAATATAACCTAACCTTGATGTGGACTATGTAATATAATCTAACCTTGATGTGGACTATGTAATATAATCTAACCTTGGTGTGGACTATGTAATATAATCTAACCTTGGTGTGGACTATGTAATATAATCTAACCTTGATGTGGACTATGTAATATAATCTAACCTTGGTGTGGACTATGTAATATAATCTAACCTTGGTGTGGACTATGTAATATAATTTAACCTTGGTGTGGACTATGTAATATAACCTCACCTTGGTGTGGACTATGTAATATAATCTAACCTTGGTGTGGACTATGTAATATAATCTAACCTTGGTGTGGACTATGTAATATAATCTAACCTTGGTGTGGACTATGTAATATAGTCTAACCTTGGTGTGGACTATGTAATATAATCTAGCCTTGGTGTGGACTATGTAATATAATCTAACCTTGGTGTGGACTATGTAATATAATCTAACCTTGGTGTGGACTATGTAATATAATCTAACCTTGGTGTGGACTATTCTTTTTTTTTTTTTTTTTTACAAATCTTTATTGAACACTATCCTGCCATCTTGGCTTCTACAATGCTAAAGGACATTTTAAAAGTTAACTTGTTGTTCCTCGCTAGGGATGTATGAGATGAAATATCCGAGTAAACCACCAGGTGGTGTCACCATACGTAAGGCACAGCCTTTGTATTTCTTAAAATATACTATCAAGCTTTTTTTTAGGTTTTACCCAATCTCTCATTCGACACACATATACGGTGTTAATCTTTATTTTTATTATACTAACTCAATATTTTCGGTTATGTCCGCCTCCAGATATCTCCAGAGTCTGTTCTCCTCCTTGCTAACTTTTCTAAATTGATGTGAACTTATTACAACTCTACACCTTATTCTCAACTGATACAGTGCATTTTTGGCATTTAAATTACCATCGTCAAACAATTTCTGCCTGTGAACAAAGGCTTTAACTTGGAGGAATATCCAGTTTATGATTTTCAAATTGAGGTTAGTTATTTCAATTCCTAATAATATATCACACAAATCTGTCACAAAAACACCTCTTCTCTTGCGTATTATTGGTTCACCTTTTGTGTTTACATTCAAGTGTCCAGAATCATAAATCATGCGATACACAATCTTCCACAGGCTAGCAGTTGCTTTACATGTTACAAAAAAGTGGGCCAGATCGTCTTCATCAGAGCATCAAAGCATCTCCCTGATGCTTTAAGGCATTCAACCACTTCACAGGAATCGCACCCTTTAAAATTTTCCAATGAGCCCTTGAAGGGTAAAAAGCATAGTTCTGTATCAACTCATTCATAGACATAATATCTTTATGTTCATTTAAGATATCACCGACAGCCGATATACCTCTGGCTTCCCATTTTTCCCAATACAGTTGTTCACCTTTATTCTTGATTAATCTATTATGCCATAGCCTTTCTCGCAAGATTTCATCAGCATCTTTAGGCTCATAACGATAATAATATCTATTCCAAATCTCGAATAAGTCTGCATAGAATTCATTCAACACTTCTTTGGGCCTGGATCTCGACATGATAATATTTCCCACATTTCTTCCGTGGAACTCTTCCAGGGCTTTAAAACTTGACGAATCATGTTGGAGCATCAGTTTTTTTATCCACATTAACCTTTTGGTTTCATAAATCTCCTCTAGGAGTCTAAGTCCCAGACCACCATTCTCTATGGATTGAGTTAAAAATGGGGCACTGATTTTACAATGCGGACCCTTCCATATAAAATTCAATATAATACCATTTATCTCTTTTATAAGCGGTTTACCGAAGGCAATACATGACAAAGCATGTTGGAAAATGGGCATAAGAAACACATTACAGATAAGAACCTTACCTTTCAAGGTTAAGAATCTATTATTCCATTGGCTTATAATTGATTTAACACGAATAATGCTCTCTTCGCTGTTTATCTTATACAGAGTTTTCTCATACCTCTCTGTGACGGTTGTCAGTCAAAAAGAAACCAGTATTTTGAAAGGGTCTCTGTGTCTCTGTAAACGTAACGACTTTTCCACTTGATTGTTCATCCATACACTTTAGTAACTTTATTTTTCAAACATACAAAGATATAAAAGTACTTATGAGATGGACTAACGTTTAATATCGTTGGAATCCACTTGGTCGAATCATTATGAATAGGACCTTTTGTCACTGGAGACACATCCTGTGACACATCACATGAATTGGACGGGAGTAAATTGGGTAAGATTTTATTTTGGTAATGGGGATTTGCATAGACAATAGTACAGTCTAAAATCTATAGAAAACATGCCATGTTCAGCATGGACTATTTATCAATGCTCTAATGTCAATATCCATGTTTTATACATGTTTCCATAACACATGCCTCCATCAGTCCCATCATGCATTTGGTTTATACAAGCTATGATATTGGTGAAAACATTCTTGCAATATTCGATAAAAATGTTGCTAAATATTTGTATGTCAGATTTTATCAAAACCCATCCCAGCATGCACTGCAGCAGACATGCGCAGTGAGACATGCAACGCCCCTATTAAAGCTGAGAATGCTGCTTTAAGATAGTCCAAGGTGGTGAAAAAGCGATAGAAAAACAGTATGTAAAAGTGTAGGGAGCATTTTGTATACATCCAGCCACCTTTCAGCAAGAACATTGGGTGCCTCAATTACATATGACAAATAACTTCTGTTAGAGGTAAAATAAATGACAGAGCTAGCTTGGTGTGGCCGTCCTCAGCCCCGTTCACATTCCACACATGCGCAATAAGCCATATATTATGGGATGGTTTGATGGGATGCTGGATACGAGAACGAGGCTGGTGTGCCCTCAAGCAGAATGAAATCACACAGGACTATATATCTTCCTGAATATCTCAACGTCAGAAAATGTATACAATTCGCTTTCACCAATCCCCTAAAATAACTGAAATTTAAGACACAAATAACATTCAAAATACAGTTCAATCTAGCTGGACAGATTCCTTGTATCAAGGCATTAATAAATGTACTCATATTTTCCTATGATTTATCATTTTCCAGCCTTATTTAGCAGAATCTATTAGATGTGTAGAGCTGCAGATTATATGTAAATGCGGACTGGCCCATATGGGTCAGATTTTCAGAAAATGTACAATTGGCAGCTGTACACAATTAGTAAATTCTGCGAAATTAGGCTGCAATTTTGTCAATACTAGGTAAATTCAAGCATATATTCAGCACTGCATTGATTCTAGCAACCTGTTTGGTTAGGTTGAACTGTATTTTGAACTTTATTTTCATCTGAAATTTGGGTTATATGAGAAAATTGGCGAAGGTGAATTGTACATTTTCTGAAACTCTGACCCATATACAGAATAGCGTACGTTAGGGAGGTTTGTTATGCATCTACCTCCGCCAAAATATGTGATGTGTTCCAGTAAAATGAGTCACAAGTCGCAAAAGGGATATTTTTGAAAGTGCTTTTTTACAAGATCTCTTCATTGAAATGCTCTGAATTTTAGAGGGTTTAGCACTCATATAAATTCATGAAACAAATTTCAGGACATTGTATTAAATATATCCTTGCGTTTTGAAGGCCTTAGTATGGAGTACATTTAGTTAGTTTACTGGTAATTACCCATCGAGAAACATTGCAAACTTATTTTTTCAAAAATCAAAAAATCAAACTTAAAATATAGAAATACTTATTAGGTGTCATAGTGTTGACTATCATAGGAATCGGCTTGATCTCCTCTTATCAAATATGGCTTAATATCTCGATTAAATTCTATATTTTACGACTTATGACTCATTTTCCAAATAAAAAACGGGACATTTTAGAAGACCTGTAGTAAAAACAACTCGACAAATCCTCCAGAACCCTGCTCAAATGACTTCTAGATGGGTTAGAACAGACTGGAACAAAGAATACAAAATATTTACTTTTTTACCGACAGTAGCTGAGAGTGCAGCTTTAATAAACGTTTTTTTACAAGGAGTTTTATACAAATGGAGCGGATATAAGCGCTAGATTCTATAATAATGACACCCTGAATTTGTTTTCCAAAATCTGAAATTGTATAGGCATTTTGTGAAATTGGAAAAAAAAGTAACATCATTTGCCTACATACTATATGATATGAATAATGAATAATAATAATAGTTTTATCATTATTCATTTGCACCTATTTAGCATTTCTATATTTCACCACACATCAACAGATATAGAATTCATCTGTAACATTAGACTGCGACAAAATAACAAACTATGGCTACATTATACAAGATTTGGCTGAATCTCTGCAGAGAAGACACCAACATGGCGATATCTGCCTACTTTCTCAGCAGTATAAGTAAAATAAATTAAGTGTAGCTAGCAGATAGGCCTGCCTGAGGTTAAGATAACGGCCAGCCTTCCAAAGATAATTGTTCTTCGGTACACACCCTCCCACCATGATAAGCTACTGCCAGAAGCAGCAGCACACACTCTAACATCAAGTGGTTCATATTTATGTGGTTCTAGGACAGCTACCCGCCGGACATTGACCCGCCGGATATAACCCCCCCCCCGACTTTTTCGCTGGGATGGTAAATGTCCTAGCGGGGTGATGTCCAGGATGGTAATTGTCCAGGGGGTAAAAGTTGGCGGGGATATGTCCGGCGGGTAGATGTCCGGCGGTTAGCTGTCCTGACACCTATTTATGTATATACTCTCTTGCCATTTGTTACTATTATTCTATTATAACCTGAGATACCCCCTAGGTATTACGGTATATGGTGGTGCTGTACGGCTCGACTAACCACTGTTTTGTCATTTTCGTACCTATATGTTTTATTTTATCATATGTCTAAGTCATTTAATCTAGTTTACTCTTATATATTCAAAATTATGGTAACAGCCGGAAGAAATGTACTCTAGGTAGTCCATAAAGGTATGTCGACCCTTTTGTCTGTTTATATAGTGCTCGTTTGTACTCATTTGTACTCATTGAAAAGGCAAATAAAAAACATCTGATCTTATCTTATGTGATCGGTTAGCCTACTGGGAAATGAGTAAAAAAAAGCGATTTATTCACAACATCTCTTCGTCTGAATGTTCTAATTTCCAGCAGGATTAATGCTATCAGCCATGTGAATACATGAACTAAATTGGAAGACAGTGTATTAAATATATGCCTGCATTTAAATACATCTCTGTGGTCATCCTATGGAGTGCATTTAATTACTTTGTGTACTTTTTTATTTTTTTATTTTTATTTTATTTTTTTATTTTTTTCCCCAAATTAGAATTACTTGTAATCTAACCTATGTCTGAAATAATCAGTGATTTTTGACAAAAAAGCTTATGAAAGCAGGAAAACAGGTTTTCCTAACCCGAAACTGTCAAAAAGCACATTTCCCATGTTTAAAACAACTATTGTTATGAAATAGACATTTTTTTTCAGTTCCTGGGAGGTGGTTTCCAAAAAAAAAAAAAAAAAAAAAAAGTTACCACCTCCCTACCTAGTTTTTCAGCCAGATAAATCGGAAACACACCTATTTTTTTTTTGCCTTATGTATTGATTATTCATTTTCTAATGCCCGGACCTACATATGCAGAATATTAGTATTGTAAATATCTACGCCAGAATCAAAAAAGATATATACAACAATAGTCATTCAATCAAAATGGGTCAATAAAGAGGATAATAAAATGAATAATTGAAAAAACATGATCACTGAGAATCAAGTGTATTCTAATAGTGTATCCGCAGTACTTTTGTAGTGACGTCATAACTCCATGGATGGCCTTGACCTTCCACTCCAGACAAGTAAGACAATGGGCAATCCAACCTGGCATCAGTCATGAAGACTTGCCAAAAAGTAGAAAAGAAAAAAAGAGAATGGCCGCTAACAAGTCTCAACCCATGTATTTAGCCAGTTCGCAAATGGAGTCACTATTTTAGTTGACATTGAAGAGTAATATAATACGGCAAGGTTGAGGTGGTGCGTTGGGTATGGGTCCTAGAGCAGAATTGATATTGAGGGTGGTGGGTGGTGGGGGGGGGGGGGGTCGTTTTAAAATACGTACCAGGAAAGCAGTTGGTGATATGTTATAGCAAAGAAACTATTTACCTACTAAACAAGTTAAACATACTTAATATACAATAGGGGGTTTGCATGTGACACTGCGCATGCCTATTACAGTGCATGCTGGGATGGATTCAATTCAAATCTGACATACAAATATTAAGCAACATTTTTATTGAAAAATGAAAGGATCTTTTCACTGATATCGTAGCTCGTGTAAATGAAAGCTTGTACTATAAGGAAATAACCTAAATGTCCAAATACGATCTTTAGAAAACTTTAACGATTTAAAATAAACATCAAATTTAGCCTAAGTAGACTGTAGTAGGCCCTACCGTCTGTTTGTTTGTTTCTATATACATGTATGATCTGAGGAATTTATAATGGTTTGTCCAAGTTAAGGGACCAAAAAAATTGAATTGTATAATGCATAACTTAGAAATCCTAGTTTCTTTTTTCTCTCTGGCTCAGGGCCCAGTGGTATTCCACCTTAGGGTGAATTGGGGAGCCATGATTTAACTCATAACTATCTTACACTGATGTAACTGCTCGTTAACCTGAATAACAATTATTCAAAAAAAGAAAAAAAAAAGGAAACATGCAAAACACATGACCATTGACATTAGAGCATTGATAAATGTGATGTGTTTCAGGAAAATGAATCATAAGTCGCAAAATATGGATTCTGAGATATCATTATATTTGAAAAGAGGAGATCAAGCCGATTCCAATGATAGTAAACAGTCTAATAATCTATAAAGTATTTCTAGATTTTAAGTTTGATGTTTTAAGTTTTGAAAAGAAAAGTTTCCAATATTTCTTGGGGTCAATAAACAGTAAAGTAACTAAATGTAGTCCATATGACAACCTTTAAAACGAAAGGATATACTACATAGATTGTCCTGAAATTTGATACATCGATTGATATAGCTATATGTGATGAACTCTCTAAACATCAGAACATTCCAATAATGTGATCTTGTAAAAAAAACACTTTGAAAAATATCAATCTTGCGACTTATGACTCATTTTCCTGAAACACATCACAAATATTCCATGCTGACCATAGATTTTACACTGTACCATTAGTTACTCGAATTTGTCATGATGTTGACACTTCACTGGTGATGGTTTTAAGAATTTATGTTCTTATCCTATGATAAATAAATATGTGATGTGTTTCAGGAAAATGAGTCACAAGTCGCTAAATTGATATTTTTCAAATTGTTTTATCTATAAGTTCTCTTAGAAGGAATGTTCTGATCATTAGAGGCTAGCACTTATAGTCATATGAATACATGTACCAAATTTCAGGACATTATATTAAATATATCCTTGCATTTTGAAGCCCTTCATATGGAGTATATTTATTTACTTTACTGGTAATTACCCATCCAGAAACATGAATAAAAATAAAAATATCAAACTTAATATATAGAAATACATATTAGGTGGCCTATTGTTTACTATCATTGAAATCAGATTGATCTCCTCTTTCCAAATATTTTGCGACTTGTGACACATTTTCCTAAAACGGATCACATATGTGATGTGTTCCAGGAAAATGAGTCACAAGTCGCAAAATTGGTATTTTTTAAAGTGTTTTTCTACAAGATCTCTTTATTGAAATGCTCTGATTTTTATAGGGTTTAGTACTTATAGTCATATGAATACACACATGTAACAAATTTCGGGACATTGTATTAAATATATCATTCCGTTTCGAAGGCCTTCATATGGAGTATATTTAGTTACATTGCAGACATATTTTTTTCTAAAATAAAAATACCAAACTTAAAATATAGAAATACATATTAGATATCCCAGTGTTTACTATCATTGGAATCAGCTTGATCTCCTCTTTTCAAATATGGTGACATCTCAAAATCCATATTTTGCAACTTATGACTCATTTTCCTAAAACGGATCACATATTGTCTAAAGGTAATTTACAGTAAACTTGATCAGCACTTACTGAACATATTGTACCCGTTACATAATGGAGTAGCTGAATAAGAATTAAAATACAAAATACATACAAAGTGCCTTCTATGTAGGCATACCCGACAGGCACTATAACAACATAAATAGAAAGATATTCAAGGACATATGAACCATCTATGAGCATCTTGTTGAGACATTTCTTATCCATTATTTAAGGAGATAGGAAGTACCAAGAGCTTGTTACGTAAATATAGGTAAATTGAATTATGGAATAGACAGTAATGAATTAATGGTTGTTTTTACTCTCCATTAGAGTGCTGAGTAATGGAACATGGGGACTATATTGGTAAGCTTTTCAGAAAATGTACAATTGGCAGTACACATTTAGTAAATTCTGCTAAATTAGGCTGCAATTTTGCCAATACTAGGTAAATTCGGGTATATTCGGCATTGCATTGATTCTGGCAATCTGTTTGGCTAGGTTGACATTTATTTTGAACTTCATTTTCGTCTGAAATTTGGGCTATTTGAGAGGATTGGTAGAAGGTGAATTGTACATTTTCTGAAAATCTGACCCATATTGGTAAGCAATAGCTTTCTAAATGCATGAAGGCTAAGTGAACCAACTAATGCTGCATTTTTGTCCATTTCGCATTTCTTTATTTTTAAGTATCCAATAGATGGTGCATGAATGTGGAATAGGCTCAGGTTGCCAGAAAATAGAAAATGTACAATAGGGGATTTGCATTGCCGCCATTTTGAATCCTGATTCGCATGGCATTATGGGATAAAATCTATAGAAATCATGCCATGTTGAGCATGGAATATCTATCAATGTTCTAATGTCAATATCTATGTATTATACATGTTTCCACAAGACAAGTCGCCATCTTTCCCATAATGCATTTGGTTTTCATAGAACATTCATAAAAGCTGTGATATACGTGGCAACATTCTGGCAATTTTTTATCAAAATGTTCCCAATTATTTGTATGTCAGATTTCATCAAAATCCATCCCATAATGCATTGTACCAGACATGCGCAGTGGCACATGCAACTCCCCTATTGACAGCTCTACGTTTCTAGTACATTCTGCTAAACTAGGCAGAACCATGATAATTGTTAGTACATTAGGCACGAGTACATTAGGCATTGCGTTGATTCATAGAATCAGTTCTGTTATGATAACATGTTTTTTAACATTTTTTTTTGTTTTAAATTTGTGTTTTCACTAGAATTGCTGGAGGTGAATTGTACATTTTCTAGCAACTTCACCCAATAGTGTGCAGTCAAACATCTTTTTAAATATAAATGTATCTATTGTTATGTAATACCTTTTTATGACTGTAGATTGATTATTTACTAATGGTTGATGCACAGTGTAAAACACATTCATTAGATTGGATTATGTTGAGAAAAACAGAATGTTAATTTTGTATTACATTTGTGATCCGTTTTAGGAAATTGAGTCATAAGTCGCAAAATATGGATTTTGAGATATCACCATATCTGAAAAGAGGAGACCAAGGTGATTCCAATGATAGTAAACACTAGCACACCTAATGAGTGTTTCTATATTTTAAGTTTGGTATTTTTATTTTTGAAAAAACAAAAGTTTGCCATGTTTCTGGATGGGTAATTACCAGTAAAATAACTACATATACTCCATACGAAGGCCTTCAAAACGCAAGAATATATCTAATACAATGTTCTTAAATTTAGTACATAGATTCATATGACTACAAGTGCTAAACCATCTAAAAATCAGAACATTTCAATAAAGAAAACGCTTTGAAAAATATCAATTTTGCGACTATTCCTGAAAAACACAGGTCCTTCCTTAGCTGTTTGTCCTGGCTAAGCAGCTGGTAAGGAATTTGCTACACAGCCAATGCTAAATAAATTTCGAACTTCGTACCTATGCAAGGCAGAATAGCTTTGATAGCAAAGGAACATTTTAGTTAAGGATTTCTTATAGGCAACAGGTCCCAAATCAATTCATCCCCACAATAAGGCTGCGAATATTGACTGCACAGTTTGTCCTTGTATCAGGACAAGATTTGCATAATGTAGTAGCATACCAACAAGATACAAATATGAATAATAGGGGAGTTGCATAGCCGCCATTTTGAATCCTGATTCGCATAGCATTATGGGACTAATGGTACAGTATAAAATCTATTAAAAACATGACATGTTCATCATGGACTATTTATCAATGATCTAATGTCAATATCCATGTGTTATACATGTTTACATAACCCTTGACTTCATCTTTCCCATCCTGCATTTGGTTTTCATGAATCATCTATACAAGCTGTGGTATTGGTGAAAACAATTTTGCAATTTTTGATAAAAATGTTGCCAAATATTTGTATGTCAGATTTCATCAAAACCCATCCCATGATGCACTGCAGTAGACATGCGCAGTGGCACATGCAAGTCCCCTATTGATCCTTGTGCAGACATAACCTCATTTGTCATGGGTGATCTGTTTAACATGCACCTCACACTGAGAATCTCTCCATGCCTGAATAGAGCCCTTCTGCTAGCAGGATGGGCATAGAATATAATATTCAGTTTCCTTTCCTTATATGGGTCAGATTTTCAGAAAATGTACAATTCAATATCGCCAATCTTCTCAAATAACCCAAATTTCAGACGACAATAAAGTTCAAAATACAGTTCAACCTAACCGAACAGATTGCTAGAAACAATGCAATGCCAAGTATACTCGAATTTTGCTAGTATTGACCAAATTGCAGCCTAATTTAGCAGAATTTACTAAATGTGTAGAGCTGCCAATTGTACATTTTCTGAAAATATGACCCATTTATTATTGTACATGTGGAAAGAATAGGATTGATTATGTTTATATGGCTATTGATTAAATACAAATGTTCTGACTCAGATTTGTCATCTGGTCTGTTATCTTTGTCTGTGAATTATTACTAAAGGAAGGGGTCTGGAATAGTGTGAGAAACTTTGATAGAATTTAAGAATGGAAATAAAGTTTCATTCATTATCTGGCAAGTCTGAAGTGAATCATTGTCATAACTTGACAATGGTTCTATAAATTACTACTGAAAGTTGGTATACAGTTATGATAATTACTGATTAAAAGATCACTAAACCCCAAAATATTATGAAAAAATCAACTTCTTTGCTATTATTCATATCTAATGGCCCCAGTATTTCTTAATGCAACTTAACATTTATTGAGTTTTACCCATTTAGATGAGGGGAAAAGTAGTTCCACAGTTTGTCATGGTAATTATGCTAATGTCATTACGTACTCATCTACACACCATTTGTATCTGTTTTTATTTGACAATATGTAACCTCATGTCTGTTGAATAAAGTCAGGGATGAGCAAGCTTACATCTACTTGGGTCGGATTTTCAGAAAATGTACAATTCAGCTTCACCAATCCTCTCAAATAGCCCACATTTAAGAAAGAAATAAAGTTCAAAATACAGTTCACCCTAACCAAACAGTTTGCTAGAATCAATGCAATGCCAAATATACTCGAATGTACCTAGTATTGGCCAAATTACAGCCTAATTTAGCAGAATTTACTCAATGTGTACAGCTGCCAATTGTACATTTTCTGAAAATCTGACCCACTTACTCTGTTCCCTTACTCTGGTACTCTGTTCCTATGCCGAGGTGAAGTACGATCACACAGACATGCAGGTTAGTTCAAGATTTATTTGACCTGTTCCAAATGATTTTAAACATATGAGATTGCTTTTAATTATGGTTACTTGCTGTGAGATACATACAGCAAGGGCATGGCATGGTTCCATTAACAAATAACTGGGTCGTCTGTTTCTTCCCTAGGGAGGAACGAGAATTGTTTCCTCCCGCTCACTTGCATATAGCAAGTTTATACAAAGTCTGAAATAAAGGTGAAATAAAAGACTTTTATATCCTACAATAATTCTAATATAGCTTGGGGCCATAGTCTCTCAAAACAAAACCATGTACAAGCAAACATAATACGACAGACTAAAAGGATTAACATCCTCCTTTTCTGACTTGCTGGTGCAAGTTGCATCTCTCACTGCGCATGTCTGTTCTAATGCATGCTGGGATGGATTCTGATCAAATCTGACATACAAATTTTGGCAATATTCTTATCCAACATTGCAAGTATGTTTTTACCAATATCACAGCTTTTATAAATGATCTATGAAAACCAAATGGGATGATGGGAGAGATGGGGACTTATGTGATGGAAAGATGTATGACACATGACTTTCGACATTAGAGCAGTGATACATATTTCATGCTGAAAATGGCATGTTTTCCATCGATTTTATTCTGTGCCGTAAGTCCCATTATTACACACGTGAGCAGTTAGAAAGGTGCAGTTTGGGGGTGCAGTTCGGTCGATCCGAATCGTTCACGTGTACAGTTCGGACAAAGACGCAATTTCATTGGTGCAGCGTAGGCCAGATGACGTCGTCCCGACCACGTAACTTAGGCCTACAAATTGCGGTGAATCAAGCTTCCTCGAGCTAAACTATAGGCTAAACAAGTTAAATTTACTTTTTAACATCCAAATAGAGTGTGTAATAAATAGCAAATGGCACTCTTTTTCGGGTTCAAACTGATCTCGACCCCTCAGAAAACAGGAACTCACCCCTTTGGGGTTCGTCCCGTTTTCTGAGGGGTCTCGATCAGTTTGAACCCTCCATCGTGCCATTTGCTATAATACTTCCATGTAAACCAAGATTCAAAATGGCGGCTATGCAAATCCCCTATTTTCTTTTTCTTTTTTTTTTTTTTATTCACTTACAGGCCAAAGACATTTAACAACAGTAAATCATGAATAGACTTAGCATTATGCTACTGAAACAAATCGGTCAGAATCCATATATTAAAAGATATTTGGTCCTAATAGGAGCTAAAAGAGCAAATTCATTTCCTTCCCTACAAGTTCCTTACCAGCAAGGAAAGGTAGCAAATTAAGATTCAAAATGGCGGCTATGCAAATCCCCTATTGATAAATCATGAATAGACTTCGCATTATGCTACTGAAAGAAATCGGTCAGAATCCATATATTACAAGATATTTGGTCCCAATAGAGCAAATTCATTTCCTTCCCAGCAAGGAAAATTGCAAGAATGTTTTCGCCAATATCATAGGTTGTGTAAATAATCTATAGAAACCAAATGCATGACGGGGAAGATGAAGTCATGTGTTCTAGAAACATCTAAAACACATGGATATTGTTATTGGACCACTGATTATATTCCAGGCTAAACATAACATGTTTTCTATCGACTTTATACTGTGCTGTTAGTCCCATAATTCCATGCAAATTAAGATTCAAAATGGCGGCTATGCAAATCACTTATTGATCATGCACCAGCAGTGCACCTGCAGGCCAGAAATGTTGGTCATGTAACAATTAAAATCAGGGAATTTAAACTTATGTCAAAGATCTGACCATTTGATTTAATTTCAATTAACCCCCTTACCCCCATAATGAAATCACCCACAAATGTAATAGAAAAGCTTTTACCCGCTCCCAATATTAAATTAACACATTCAAATAAAAACTGGGTCACCCATTTTTGTTTTTAGCTTCACTGGTGCCTTGACAAAAAAGGAGACACTGCCTCTTTGCCTGAAACACAATACTTTTGTCCCTGGCTCAACTAAAAAATAATCTGTGTCAAATGATTAACTTCTAGGTCAGATTTTCAGAAAATGTACAATTCAACTTCACCAATCTTCTCAAATAGCCCAAATCTCAGACGAAAATAAAGTTCAAAATACCGTCTAACCTAACCAAAACAGATTGCTAGAATCAATGCAATACCAAATATTATCGAATTTACCTACTATTGACCAAATTGCAGCCTAATTTAGCAGAATTTACTAAATGTGTACAGCTGCCAATTGTACATTTTCTGAAAATCTGACCCTTCTACATAACATTAATTGTTCGTCCCCAGGAACAATCAGGAATTACATCGTAATGCACTTAACATACATTGTTTTTTGTTTAATCACATGTGGGTTTTTTCTCTTGGCCTATTTGTTTTTAACCGTTGAATGCACTTATTGTTTATACAATTAGTGCGTTAAATGGAAATGGAAAAAGGCCATAATGAGATATGCAATAATGAATTGTCATGTCAAGAATCTTAATCAGCCATAATCAAATCAAATTGATGAAATTGTTGATAAATTGGGTGAGGAGTGGGGGGTATACATGTAGGTTGCTCATCTGTGACTTCTGATTTTGAGTGGCATTAATTCCTGTTGTTATGTTGACTTGGGATACCATGCTTCAAATAACAGTAATGATACCTGGAATATAATAAATCAGAACAGTTGTTTTGTCCCCAATCGGAAAGGATATTTATGTGAAATAGGAAAAGTCCAAGAGTTTTCTTTTTGGAATATCCTTTTCCTTTTTGGAATATACTTTTCCCATTTGGAATATACTTTTCCTTTTTGGAAAGTCCTTTTCCTTTTGAGAATATCCACTGTCCTATGCTTTTCTCAGTTCTTTTCACCCAAATGTACCATGATGTATTCCTATACCAACATGACTGGGAGGGAGAAGGAGGGTGAGAGGGAGAGGGAGGGTGAGAGGGAGAGGGAGAGGGAGAGGGAGGGGAGAGGGAGGGTGAGCGGGAGGGGAGAGGGAGGGGGAGAGGGAGGGTGAGCAGGAGGGAGAGGGGGAGGGGGAAAAAGAGAAAGGAAGAAAAGACAACATGCGGCTATATATAGCGAAATCAGTGATGCATGCAAGGATAGCTGGTGGGCCCACACTCACAGCTAGTAGATAATGTTACATAACACTGAGCCACTACTCATACATGTCTCCTTTTGTATGGGTAGAAAAGGAGTGTACCAAGGAGGACATGGATGGAAAACATGACCAAATCTTGACATAGGTGTCAGAGCAGCCAGACATGGCTTTTCATGTAGAGGAAATAACACATACCATAGGAGAAATAGGAAAAAGGTGCAGTGACATACTTTTCTGTGGTGAATATCTAAGGGAAATAGTGGAAAAGGAGGCTGACATGAAAAAATCGCCACTGACATGGAACTTTTTGTTCTGGAAATAGTAAAATCTACCCGGAAATAGGAAGTTAGCAGTTGGAAAAGAATTTGTAATATGAGAAATAGCTTGTACCACAGAGGAAAAGTCTGTATGGATGTCATCATTGGTACATATGTCTACTTTGGGACGCAACAACAGTCTATAGGAATCTCTAAAACTCTCAATTTTTGTTGGACTAAGAGGATATATAATAGGGGACTTGCATAGCCGCCATTTTGAATCATGATTCGCATGGAATTATGGGACTAATGGTACAGTATAAAACCTATAGAAAACATATTATATTTAGCTTGGAATATCTATCAGTGGTCCAATATCAATAACTATGTGTTTTTCGATGTTTCTATAACACAAGCCTTTATCTTTCCCATCATGCATTTGGTTTCTATAGATCATTCACATAAGCTATGATATTGTTGAAAACATTCTTGCAATTTTCCATAAAATTGGTGCTAAATATGTGTGTGTCAGATTTGAACTGAATCTATCCCAGCATGCACTGTCATAGACATGCATAGTGGCACATGCAACTCCCCTATTGTTAAGAGAACAATATTCAGGAAAGTGGTGGATGAGGTTTGAATCACATTCCCATGCCCCTGGGTACAAAGCGGGGACTACTCTGTGTACTATTTTTATTTCCATTAATAGGGCGACTCCACTAGAGAGAAAAATGGCGTCGACAAATTTTGTTGTTGCCCACTAATTTGGTGCAACAAATGTGATGTGTTTCAGGAAAATGAGTCATAAGTCGCAAACAATAGATTTTGAGATACCATTACATTTTGAAAGGTGAGATCAAGCCGATTCCAATGATAGTAAACAGTTTGATAATCTAATAAGTATTTCTAGATTTTTTTCGTTTTTGAAAAAAAGGTTTTCAATATTTCTTGAGGTCAATAAACAGTAAATTAACTAAATGTAGTCCATATGAGGACCTTTAAAACGAAAGGATATATCATATAGATTGTCCCGAAATTTGATACATTGATTGATATAACTATAAGTGATCAACCCACCAAAATTAGAACATTCAAATAGTGTGATCTTGTAAAATAAACACTTTGAAAAATATCAATTTTGCGACTTATGACTCATTTTCCTGAAACACATCACAAATATCCATACAGAAACAACAGTTCCCAGAGAATTTGGCAACACATCTGACACTCCTTCATTTGCGTTTTCATTGCAAACATGAAATGAACTGTTGTTAATGGGCAACAAGAAAATTTGTCGCTGTAGTTTTTCCTCAAGTGGAGTTCCACTATAATACAGAAGATACATTTCACCGGAAAAAAGAACAAAGATATACAATACGGGATATACTGTAAACATATTGAATTTCGCGCAGATACATTTTCATGCACTAAGCGCTTTGACATCTTTTCGCACGGATTTAAATTCGTGCAGCAAGGAAGTCTCACACCTTATTTATGCAGTAATTATACCTTTTGCACCAGATTTATTTTCGCACAGAAAGGTGGGTGCATGAAAATAGCGAAAATAAATACTGCATAAACATTAATATGTTTACAGTATACATAACTTTCTGGAATTCCAGATCTCCCAAGCCTCCCTTGAAATTTGAGTGATTAATATCCCAAGCCTCCCTTGAAATTTGAGTGATTAATATTGCTACATGTCATGAGCACGATTTAACAAATGTGATGACTCTGCCACCCTCTATCACCAATTTATTATTTATTATGTAATGCGCCCTGAAAAATGGTCTGCCTTAACCAGGAATTGAACCCGGGTCTCCTGCTTGAAGCGTGGACATACTAACCACTTTACCACGGTCCTATACCTAGTCGCGCCAATCCCTTACCGCGACGTCCTCTTCGCGCCCACCTTACCGCTACGCGCTCTATGGGCCTGGGCAGCCTGACCCCACCGCGACCTGGCCGCACTACCCAGTCAGAGCCTATGTTACCGTATACTGTCATAGATATTTGTTGGACCGAAAAATTAACATGCATATTCACATATGCGTAGGATATAGGTCTTAAATATTCTCAGAGATTAGTGAATTATATTTGGGTATTGGTGTAAGCACGACCTGCTATCAATTCATTATGGAAACAGAAAGTTATTTTTTTATTCCAAATTCAGCTTTGGTGGGTAAACATCTACTTGTCACCAACCAAACCCTAGCATATATAATATATTAATTATATATTTGAAAATGAAATATATACAATAGGTTTGTATTCTCTGTCCATGACAGCTCTTCATTTTGTACTTTTAAAAGAGGGGAGAGACAAAGAGGAGAGACAGAGGAGAGTCTAGGGCTAGGGAAGGGTACATAATTCCATTTGATACCTCAACATGTTTATTTCACTGCTCTAAATTCACTGAAATATTGTCTAGAATTACGTCTGAATACTTATGTTTATTACTCAAAATCTATCTAAGCCTTTTACACAATTTAAATTGTATTAAATATCCCAATATATCTATTCAACTGTCCTAATTTCATAAGATAATTGCGAAATTATTTGTACCTGTTTCCAATCGTTAGTAAAGTAGTTATAAAATATACCCTATAGGATGAGCTATTCGCCGAAATAGTGTCTAAAATTATGTCCGAATACTTATGCTCATTATTCAAAAACTATTTAAGCCTTTTACACAATTTAAATTGTATTAAATACCACGACATATTTTTTTGACTGTTGTAATACCATATGATTATTGAGCCATTAATTGTACCTCTATTTCCAATCGTTGCAATTTGTATTTCTCAAATGTTCAATGTTCTCAAGTGCCCATTCAAGACAGGAGGGGTAGTGGGGAACCCATAGTCACATACATGCGTGTGCGCATGGCCTATTTATATAGCTTTGGATGACTGCACCTCAAACTAAAGACTTCTGCACCTATATGCTAGGTTTTCATTATAATTGTTGGTTTAGGCCATAAATGGTTGTATTCGGAATTCTGTATGGGCTTCACTGAGGCTAAGTTCTTATATATCATACATAATGTAATCGGAGAAATACACAATCCTCACAACAGTGATCGTCCTGGTGGCCCCTCAAAATCACATTTAAATAATCGAAATAAAAAGTTCCATGAAATGCAAGTGTTCTTGTTTTTCCTTTGCGATCTTGATATGATTTTGTTGTAGTTACAAGTATAAAATTGTTATGGACAGTCCTAGTTGTGACTCCTCATCACTGCTCATTGATAATACCACTGTAATCATTATAAGGTTCAGTTTAACTATCATGAACGGAGCCATAATAAAATAATTCTATCTGTAAGGCCATATCCTTTTGTTGATAATATCTTTAAATCAACCCTCTATACTAGATAGTTGCTTACAAGATAGCAATTCCTTGGGTATTTAATTATCTTTTCTCTTTATATTGTCACTATTATGAAACGATCATCACTATAGACCTTCACTAACATAAAGATAGATAGATAATGACAGTTTTCATTCCTGTACTGGCTGGCTTTAACAAGTAGTATATTTGGGAAAACTCTATTCTATAATAATTACCTTCCTCTTTTAAATATTGGTCGAATTCCTGGGGATAGACATTAGTTGGGTAAGATCGAAACTCCACCCTGTTGGAAAGTGCCCTGGGTTTTTTAGGCAAATTGTTCAAAAGTGTGGATAATTTATAAATATATGATTTTTTGTGGGCGTTACAATCTGATGCAGTATGCACCTTGCTTCAGGATGCCTGTGGGCGGGAGCTAGGAGGCCCTGCCTCGGTCTAGTGGTCACGGGAAGGCCGGGGTGTCTTGTAGCAGGCAAGCGCCAAAGCTTGTTCGCGGAAGGGATTGGTCGCGGTAGGGGTTGTGAGCGGTTCAGTCTGAGCGCGGTAAGGGATTGGCGCGGAAAGGTCGGCCCCCCTTTACCACCAGGGTTGATTACTTGAGCCATTACTATGAGTCTCTCCACCACAGGCTACTACATGTTTATTATTTACTACTTGAGTCAGATTTTACTACTTGAGTCAGATTTTACTACTTGGGTCAGATTTTCATGAAATGTACAATTAGCTGCTCTACTTATTTAGGAAATTCTGCTAAATTAGTCTGAAAAATGATGAATATCGGGTTTATCTGAGTATATCTAGTATCGCATTGACTTAAAGTATCAGTTCTGTTATGTTAAACTGCATTCTAAAGCTGATTTTGGTCTTAAATGCATGTTATTTGAGAGGATTAGTGAAGGCGAATTGTACATTTTCTGAAGATCTGACCCACTTATACTATTAGGCATAATGAAATGAACAAAATGAACTATGATACATGGGCACATGAAAAAGTTAAATCTTACACACACATTATGGGGAACATATATGACCCATTCTCCCGAAAGTATTTATGGGTGGGTGCATGAAAATAGCGAAAATAAATACTGCATAAACATTAATATGTTTACAGTATACATCACTTTCTGGAATTCCAGATTTCCCAAGCCTGTCACAAAATGGTCAAAATCACATTTTGCTTGATCGATCTGAGAGTTGGTAGATTTGAATGTACTATATAGGTGGTAATATATCTCAGTTTGCCATTGAAAGACCAATAGTTTTTGTACAGGGGCTTATCAAAGATTGGTGTAGCAAATTTGTTGAAAAAACATCGCACACCCCTATATATCTTAGTAATGATCATTTCTCATATCTAATTTGTATATCATCTATTATTTCTATCACTATACTCTTACTAAATGTTTTCTCAATGTAATAGCCCAAAAAAGTTTTTTCTTTCCTGTATAAAAACCTTTCCAATCGGGCACAACAAAAAAGTCAGAAACTGGATTCCCATATCAATCAGATGAAACATCCTATCATTGACTGTATTTTTATTCATTATTCTCAAATCGTTCTAATAAAGCTAACATAGCTAATCAATTTCTATGTATTTAAGATCAAGATTGACCAAGATATTTACCAATAAATGGAAAAAATGGGGGGTTGCACTACTTTCGTGAGAATGGGTCATATATACTAATGGATGTGTATGTTTGGATAACAACAAAATGATTTCATGAACCTTGCAAAGCAAATAGTCCCTATATGTACCATAATTATCATACCATAGTAAGAGCGCAGTACAATTCAGCCAAGGAACTTGGTGCCGGTTTGTACCTTAATAAGCAATGTGAATCTATAATGACGATTACGGTATCTCGGGTGTCTTCAAGGTAGTTGACAATTAGGTTTGCGACTTGGGGAAGCACACAAAAATTATGTTTGATGGTCTTTCATGTGACCTGAATAAAATGAAGAATGATCCCCCAAAAAACATATCTCCTTTCATTCTCAAATAGTTTAGGCCGAATTCTAGTAATATGATTTCCAAGTGTCTTCATTTTATTTGACAGTTCCATTAATTTCTTTTAATAGTTCTTGAAGCTTAATCATCTGTGCGTATCTTTTTGGCTCGATCCATTTTCACCCTGCCAAGGCTGATATGTGATGTGTTACAGGGAAATGTGTCTCCAGTCGCAAAAATGATATTTTTGAAAGTGATTTATTCACATGATAAAATTGTGGAAATCTTTTCATTTCTTGGGTGCTTAACGCTTTTTGTGGCATAAATATATGCACCAAATTTGAAGACAGTGTATTGGATATAAGTGCATTTCGAAGCTCATCATATAGAGTATATTTAGCTACTTTACTAGTAAATGGCCACCAAGAAATATTGCAAACTGTTTTTTTTCAAAACTAGATATTATATATATCAAACTTAAAATGTATAAATGCTTGTCCTAATCATTAGAATCTGCTTGACGAACAGCCCCCTTACCGCTATTCCGCTAGGAATAGCTCCGCTATGTTTCTCAAATCACGTGACCGGGGCACTGACCGAAGGGAGAAACGACGTATATACAGAAACTGCCCCTCATCGACCTGTTTTCATGCTTTATTTTTTTCCGGAACTTTCTAACCGATCCCAGATGCTAGATCGAGTCAAGGAGAGCAAGGTTCAAATGGAAAAATGTTTCATTCAATGAATAATTAAAAAGTTATCGCTAACCGCATATTCGAAGCGAGGGCTGTTTAAAATGGCCGCCATAACAAAATAGATGGAAGAGGCCCACTACGACTCTAAGCCAATCATATCATCCGATTCGGTCACGTGACCATGTGCGCAATGACGTCATATATAGCGGCAGGTCAGGGAAGCCCTCCGATCAGAAAAACAAACCTGACATAGCCTGTTGCAGGTAGAAAATCCGGGATTATCATTTATTCCATTAAAAAGGTAACGAAATATAGATTCTTCTGCTAAAATCTTAGTGTCTGCTGGTCGTTGGGTTGGTTGAACCCATACGACCTCGAGCAGACAAACGAGAACGAGAACGGGACTCGGGAGCCATGCTGTAACTGGCGTGAGCCAAGCAGCTAGAAATAGTTTAGTAATCGGGATTCCCGGGCGGTTTGGGAGGGCCGTTTTCACGACAATGCTTCATTTGTATATATAAAAACAATATTAGGCGTTAAGAAATATAACCAAACTATTAGAACAATCCAATTCAAGGCGGTACACTTTTCTGGATTTCATATTTTCAAATATGATGATATCTCGAAATCCGTTTTTGCATATGGGTAAAACCTGCTTCATCTCGACTCAGCCATATGCTAGAAACAGGGGCCTGTTTCATAATGAATCCTTACTTACTATTTTCCTCTCTTAGCTATACTTCTCCTTGTTAAGCAGCTGGTACGATACATTTAGGGCTGGAATGTTCTATACAAACAATGCCTGTACCGCCCAACCCATTTTATCATTTGTCCTGAATAAATATTAGTTTTTTAAAACAATAGGGGGTTTGCATTGCCGCCATTTTGAATCTTGATTCACATGAAATTATGGAACTAATGGTACAGTGTAAAATCTATAGAAAACATGTTATGTTCAGCATGTAATATTTATCAGTGCTTTAATGTCAATAGCTATGTGTTGTACATGTTTCCATAACACAAGATTCCATCTTTCCCATCATGCATTTGGATTTTAGAAATCATTTAAAACGAACTATAATATTGTTACGTAATGTTACGTAACGGGTCAGCCCCCTGACGGGAATATACAGAAGCAGCCGGGCACGACTGGTTATGGTAATGAGGCATCATTAGGAGGAGAGGAATCAAATGGCACTATTAGTTCCCATGAATTATTAAAGAAGATAACAACGATAGTGCAACATTCGGGCAAAATAGCACAGTTGAAAAAGACTGACCTAATTACTCTTAAGGGACATTTGATGTCACAGGACCTATGTTACCATACTTAGACCCTGCCCACACATAGCCGATTTGGCTCCCGATTCCCCCCCGATTTGGGTCTTCCGATGAATCCTAGGATTTCATTTCTATTCCTGGTTTATGTTATTTCAAAAACATAAACCAGGATTTGAAATGAGAATATAGGATTCATCAGGAGACCCAAATCGGGAGGCAATCGGGAGGCAAATCGGCTATGTGTGGGCAGGGTCTTAAGGATAGATGTATAACTTGTTTTCAAGAAATTTTGGAAACAACGGATAATATATTGATATAGTAGTCTTACAAAGATTGTGGTAAAGCTTGGTGCAAATGGTCTGCAAGAGAGACAAGCTGGATAATGGTTTAAAAGTGATTTACTTCCATTCAAACATGCATATTTGTGATGTGTTCCAGGAAAACGAGTCATAAGTCGCAAAAATAATATTTTTCAAAGGGTTTATTTCATAAGATCATATTATTGGAAAGTTCTAATCTTTGGGGAGTTCATCACTTATAGCTATATCAATCGATGTATCAAATTTCAGGACAATCTATGTAACATATCCTTGCGTTTTAAAGGTCCTCATATGGAGTATATTTGGTTACTTTACTGTTTATTGACCCCCAGAATTATTGGAAAATTTCTTTTTCAAAAACGAAAATATCAAACTTTAAATCTAGAAATACTTATTTGATTATTAGACTGTTTACTATCATTTGAATCGGCTTGATCTCATCTTTTCAAATATAATGGTATCTCAAAATCTATCTTTTGCGACTTATGACTCATTTTCCTGAAACACATCACATTTATATCATTTCCATGGACCCATTTCCATAATATCCAATAATATAATCATATTCAATCAGACTGTCGTGCCAGCTGGTGTGAGTTGGCATAACTAATCATTTCATGTGTCTGTGTTGGGAGGTGCCCATGTGGTGGTATACCAACTTATGGCTAATATATTCATAATGGGATGTGCGATATGGATGCTGGTGATAAACAAATCAATATTAATTAATTATACATTCTTATATCATGCTATGTAACCTTATGCAATAAGATGTAATGTTATATGATGGTAAAAAGTGTGCATGACAATATAGTAGTAAGTAAGGTTGACTGGGCACAGTACTATATGGGTCAGACTTTCAGAAAATGTACAATTGGCAGCACTACACTTTTAGGGAATTTTCCTAAATTAGGCTGAACAATGAAGAACACTAGGTATATCTGAGTATATTTGGTATCACATTGATTTAAAGTATTAGCTCTGTTATGTTAAACAGCATTTTGAAGCTCATTTTTGTCTGAAATGTGGGTTATTTGAGAGGATTGCTGATGGCGAATTGTGCATTTTCTGAAAATGTGACCCATATGAGGTGTTTATACTGTGTAATAATGTACTACACATCCCACTGGAAAAAAAACCCCGGATTTATTTTTTAAATCCTTGCCCAATCTTCACTAAATCCACATACTTAGGAAATATGTGTGCATCCACATGCTGGCGGCGCATCCTTATAAATCCTTGAATTCGTAAATCCAGTGTATATCTGAACAGGGTTAGCATTGTTTTCTCAACAATCAGTATCATACATTACCCACTAATTGGATTACTCAGGTGCAGCTTGGTCTCCTTGGTATGGCGTTACAATGCAATACACTACCATTACTGAATACTAGTATATATTGGGCAAATACACAACCATGTTATGCTACTTTTCACAAGTCATTTAATGAATTTGCCGCATAACTTCCCCATGAAATATATATTTTTATATCGATTTTTAATTTAATTTTAATAATTGCACCCTTCATCATGTCGCAAACACTGAAACCAGCTCAATAAAATTTCTTTAAAAAAAATCAAAAAATCAGCAGGCCATTGTATACCTCTGAGCCGATGCAACTATACTGATGTATGGCTTGGTATAACTATAAGCAATGTCATATCCATAATTAGGGTGCAAGGTACAGAGACTTGGCTAAGACAGTATAGCTTTAATAACTGTGTAAACACAGACTGATTGAAGTGGGATTATGTGGTGGTTTGTATTACTGGAGAAAGTGTTTCCCTTTCTTTAGCATATTTTGCTTCCCTTGTCCAATATGCAATATTTAATCTACCCCTTCTTCGAACCAGTAGTAGATTCAACCCATTCAATAAAAGTATTAAGCACAATAAAAGATTACATAACTTTTAACATAAAAAATGGGTGCGGTTGTTATGATCTTATGATCTCATGACAATATGCGACATTTGTAAAGTAGTTACTTGTATGACAAATGTCTAGCTATACTTTGCATTTATTTCGCTGTTGTTGTGAAACATGGTGAAAGTGTGTTGATCCATGAGATCCTCTCCACTTGATGCTTAATCCACCTCCACTCTCCACCAACACCTTTCCCTTGCCTCTGTCCCCCCCCCCAACCAGACCCCAGCTCCCTGAATGGATCTGCGTTCATACACCAATGCGAAGTATGTGTGTATCCTTAGTGGTACTGTGTTCTTAACATTATTTTTAGTTATGAATCTTAAAGAAGACTACATACAGGAATCCTAAAAAATATTACTTTCATTCAGAGGGACTCATACATTTTTGTGACTTCAAGAATCCTTTTTCTGTAACACATCACACATATTACATGCATTGCCATCAGTGTTCAGCCAGCCGTGACTAAAGCCAAAAGTTTAGGTACAGAGGCTGGTGGTGTAAGTCAGTGAAATAATTGGGTCACACTGAATAAACACAAACTGCACATGCTGTGTTTGGGTGTATGATGTTGGTTTGTCTTTGTAGAGAAATCGTTTCCCCTCTTTCTATACCCATGTGTGAGTGAGTGAGGTTGCTTTACGCCCTTATCAACACATTTAATATGGTTATATCAAGGGCGGGAGAGCTGAGAGGGAGTGAGTGAGTGAGATTGGTTGCTTTACGCCCATATCAACACATTTAATATGGTTATATCATGAATTCGTTCAACAGCCATATTCTTAAATAGTAAAATGCGGTGACAATATCTATTGGTGGAACAAATGACTTGATGGGAGATTTCCTATTATGTAATGTGTATTATTTTGTAGTACAATGTAGTTGATTCATTCGTACCCTTGGTGTTATCCAGTGACATCAACAAGGGGTGTTCTTGTTGCCTGGATATTGCATCCAAGTCATATTAACCTCATTATTTGTTCATTAAAAAAACAAAAGATGTTAATAAGGAATTTTAATTCCAAGTAATCCATCAATTCTCTACAAGAGATAACAATGTTTATTTGGAAAAGTAGTAAAATCCTTCATCCCAGTGAAAAAGTTTACTGGATTGGCACTACATGGTTTTGCTAATAATAGCTCGTCAGGCCATGGGCATTGATCAGGATGTCAGCGGGGGGATGTCATAAATGGATCAAAGCCAGTTCACCCTATCTCTATTTTTCTAGGAAAATAAAGAATTTCAGAGTTAAATATTATTGTTTTAATAACAGTTTGGAATTCTTTTTTATTTCCTTATTTTTTCACTCAAAAAACGGGGTATCCCTCAGGAATGTTTTAATGTGGTGCCCTACTACAAAACAAGTATAAATCTCTATATATTAGAAGACTCCAGTTCATCTCCAAACCTTTTAATTAATACTTATGCAATAGTTCTTAAAAAGACTAAACGCAAACCCTATTAGGGCTAGTATTAAATGGATGCGTCACAAATCTGCTCTCATTCACAACATTTACATACATATGGTATTATTACAACCATTATTCCCAGTTAGGAAAACCTGTGGTTTGATTACATCTTTAGGCCTTCATTATATTCCATTAATTACTTAGTGCTTTGCAATGGAACACAGAGTCATATACAGTGCAATGCACCTTGACCCTAGAGCAGATACACACAGTTATTCTTGACATTTGCTTTTATTGAACGGGCTGAGTCTCCTGCTGATTAGAAGAAAGAGTAGAATGAAATTAATATTTGTCCCCTAACCCCTGAGTATGGGACGAGGGCAGCTAAGCAGGCTAAAGAAACGGGAATTTCCCTAGTAATACAAACCACCACATAAGCTCACCTCGGCCACTCTGTGTTTACAGAGTAATTGGCTAAGCTACTGCTGTCTTAGGCCAGTCTCTGTATGCAGTTTCATTCATGGTTCACTAAACACCCAGGACAATAAAATGTGCTCCTAGCATAACCTGTAGTAAGAAGGTATATGTTTGAGGGATTGTTGTATAGTGTAGATTGGTGTATTGGGGCAGTGGGAGGGGGGGGGGGGGAGTGGAGCAGGTAGCTCCTCCTCATGTACCAAGTTTCAAGGCTGTACATTGAGCATTCCTATGCCTATCTGAGGTTATCGTAAGGAGTGTAATTAATTATTTTAATAGTAAATGACCATTACAAAATATTGCAAACATTTTGTTCATACATACAAAATATAGAAGTATTTATTGGATGTTTTAATGTAATGATATTTCAGAATCCATTTTTTGCGACTTGGGATTCATTTTCCTGTGACACATCACATATATTACATAACTGGGAAGGCAAATTGTACATTTGCAGGCGACTTCACCCATATGATTTGTGAAAAGGGGCATAACATGGTGTGATTTCCCCGTGATATAAATATGTCCCCTCTCAATAGCCTCATATATGTACCAGTAGTCTGTAGTGGTAGTGTACTGCATTGTAACACCAAGTAAAAGGAGAGCAAGCTGGACCACAGTAATCCAATTAGTGGGTAATGGGTAATACTGATTGTTGAGAAAACAATGCCCATCCTGTTCAGATTTACACTGGATTTATGGATGATTTAAGGATTTATGAGGATGAATTGGCCGTGTCCAGATGCACACATATTTCCTAAGTATGTGGATTGAGTGCAGATTGGATAAGGATTTAAAAAGTAAAACCAGGATTTTTTTTCCAGTGTCCTGTCACTAAACAGTGAAAATGTTTCTGTAATCATAACCAAACATTTGTATATCTTGCTTCAGATGTTCTAATAAATCCCTTTTCAGTTCTGTACTGATGTTTTTGTAATATTCTGAACTAATGGTTTTACTTGAAAATGTTGGGTGTCGGTTATTATATCTCACTGGATACATATCTCGGAAGATAGTCTGATGAAGGAATTCTGTATCTTCAGAGAGGGTTTCCAATTTACCTACAAAATCATAGGCTATACTGCAAGGTGCACACGTTTTGTGATAGGAACGCCAATGAGCGTTATTGTCCCCTTTTGCATACAGCATATAAGTAAGAAATTTCTCAAAATGGATTTCCTTTGAAATATTTGTAACCCTTTTGGCATAGAATTCAATCATTCTAGTTCTGATTGGCGCCCATACTTTTTCATTCATTGAGCCTTCCAATTTCTCCCGGTATGCTGACACAATACGTGTTAGTGGATGGCGAACAAAAACAAACTTGAAATATGTGGATAAGATCTTCGTGCGTTTTTCCAGGGAATAAGAGCTGAGTTTGCGTAGACCACTTCTGAAAGGATAAGATTTCCATACCATGAAATATGCTTTAAAAATTCATCAACAGATGTAAAATAAAATCTTTAATCTTCATGTACTTAGATTCCATCTTAAAGTCCCGCCTATAGGGCCTGCAAGTGTGTCACGATAGCGGCCGAGATTGGCCGAGAAAGGGGCGGAGTGGTTCCTGTCAAAATGCCGGCCTATATGGGTCACTATGGGAGATAAAGAACATCATCTAATACATCATTCATGGTGGTCACACTCTTAACCGTTTTTGATCTCAGACCTCTTTAAGAGGTCTGAGATCAAATGAGTCACTACTAAATACGCCAATCATTCTTCATCTGATAACATTTGTAGCTGTATGTAAGGTGTTAGAGCTTAGATATGACATCAGGGGAGCATGCCATATCTAACTCACTGATCAGTGATACATTTCGCACTGTTATGCCAACACCTCAGCCTCTTCACCCCCCTCACCCCCCCCCCTCCCTCACCCCACCTTCCTGCCTCACCCTCAACACAGAAGGGGGAATTAATGTATCGCCAGTGCGGCCGTAGCCACGCCTCCACAGTCACGTGACACACTTTCGGGCACCGGCCCACAAACAAGCCCTAGTGCGAGGGAGACCAGAGACAGTACAAGAGGGAGACGGGTCACTCCCTATTCGCGCTTATGTAATTGACTTGAGCCACTGTGAGCGGCCGCGAGAGTAGCGCCGCATAGTGGCGGGAAGTAAACATACCAGCTGTAGTAACAGCATTGCAGTATCCTGAGGTAGAAACAGGAGCTTTCCCGCGCCGATTACCCCGCTAATTGTATTGTAATTGCAACCCAAAACATTGATATATGTAATGTTTGATCTAAAGTTGACCATATCACCATGAAGCTTTGCCTTCGGTAATGGAGGCTGTGTCTATGGGAAAATCAGGTGTTTTTGTACATTTTGCTAAAACTACAAAACGGATCATGCAATGACCCCCAAATTTCCTACACATATAATATGGATCATGTACTATAGTTCTAATTTTTAAAAAGTAATCGTTAAAAGGCATTTTAAAAAGTTGTGGTCATCTAAAGTTGCGTAATTATATTTCAATAAATATAAAATATAAAAGTTATTAGCCCATGATGTTTATGAATCCTTTCATTCCCTCAAATAAGATTCATCCTATTGATATATTATGGGAATGTTTTATGTCGCGTTACGACATGTAGAATAACTCCAGTGTTCCCAAAATGACATCGGCAATGTCATATTTGATTTGATGTGAAAGGAATATTCTAATTACCTATACATAAACGCTGGTGAAACATATATTTCAAAAGATGAGAACAGGCCGATATCAATGATGGTAAACAATACATCCAATAAGTACTTATATATTAGGCCTACTTCTATCTTAGGATAACATCAGATATACATAAACTGAGAACATGGAATTATTAATTTCTTTGTCTGTTGTAGTATTGTTTTCAGATACTTTGCACAATATTTAAATCATATTTTGAAAGTTAATAAATTGACATCGGACACAAGTAATTCGGTCTGAGAATCGTTTCCATTGGAAACGCCAGGTATATAAATTAAGTTGACACTAATTGTAAAGTTAAATAGATAAACCAAACTTAACTTGTTGGATTATTGATAACTAACACGTTGTTAATGAATTCTAGGCATTTACATATATTATCTGATCTTTATATTAGGGAGAAAACTGCTGTCATTTCCGACGTAATGTTATGATATAGGGGTCACCAACGCATTGGTCCCCAAGTGGGGTGCCATCAGTAGGGGTTTCCCAACCTAGTTAGAATGAGGTCACAAGACTAGCAGCCCCTATGTCCCACCCAGTTCGCCGATTTGCCTCAGTTAGCCGATTTGCCTGACATTCAACACAAACTGCAATCATATCAGATAATTTTATTTTTTTTTAAATAAATTTTATTGCGTAAACATTTTCAGGCGAACCCAATAATCTCATGATACACAGCTGGGGGATACCTGGGGGATATTTGGTATATGGTACATAATTTCATAAGTGAAAACACAATGAAAAAGATTGTGTTCAATTATTTATTGTGATTTTTTTCATTTCAGCATGTTTTCAGCTTTGACCTATTTACTCTGCCTGCACCACAATTTGCAACTGTCATCAGATTGTACATATTCCAAAGATTAATTTGATGTATGGCATGTTTTGTTATTCTTTAGGTATTGGTTCCTAACATTTTAGTTTCTCTGCTGCACTACTAATATACATTCGGGTCAGATTTTCAGACAATGCACAATTCAACTTCGCCAATCCTCTCAAATAACTCAAATTTTAGACGAAAATAAAATTCAAAATACAGTTCAACCTAGCCAAACAGATTGCTAGAATCAATGCAATGCCGAATATCCTCGAATTTTACAAGTATTAACCAAATTGCAGCCTAATTTAGCAGAATTTAGTAAATGTGTACAGCTGCCAATTGTACATTTTCTGAATATCTGACCCCTTAGCAAGTCTTCTTTGCTATTCTCTAATGCTTCTATTTTTAAATGCCAGACTTAGGGTATTTATAAGCTTTAACAAAATCAAAAAGTATGAATGGTTGTCTCACCCTTTATCACCAGGCTCAACATTAGTGGCTGTACCATTCGTGCTTAGCTTCATTAGTCGTTGTCGCCAGGTCTGACTACTAACTTTCTCTATTGGACAATAAACCACTTTGTACTTCTCACTCACTAACAGCCCTCCATATGTGATGTGTTTCAGGAAAATTAGTCATAAGTCGCAAAATTGATATCTTTTAAAGTGTTTTTTTCACAAGATCTCATTATTGGAATGTTCTATTCTTTGGTGGGTTGATCACTTATAGCTATATCAATCAATGTGTCAAATTTCAGGACAATCTATGTAATCTATCTATTCATTTTAAAGGTCCTTATATGGACTACATTTAGTTACTTTACTGTCTATTGACCCCCAGAAATATTGGACTTTTTCAAAAACGAAAATATCAAACTTAAAATCTAGAAACACTTATTATTTTATTGGACTGTTTACTATCATTGGAATCGGCTCGATCTCATCTCTTCAAATATAATGGTGTCTCAAAATCTATTTTTTGCGACTTATGACACATTTTCCTGAAACACATCACAAATTGAATCTTGTTTGGTGATTGAGTCTGCCTTGTGTGATACTGACTACAGTTCCTTTTGACTCTGGTCAGTCTTGCAGTTTGGATCATTGTCCACTTATTTGAGATGTTTTTTGAGATTTTGTTTTGTGTCCTTGTGTCAACATTTACCAAATTGGATACTCTTTCTTGGACATGGTTGTTGCTGTAGTTATAAGTCTTATAACCTGAAAAAAGATAAATCTATGGTTGTGATAGATGGCAATAATTAGAACAGAATGCTTACAATTTCTGTTTAGAATTGAATGAACTACATGATATTAAATCTTGAGAGAAACACTGCTGGTAAGTAACTAATAGAGCTAACTGATACATACTTGAACAAATGATGAAGAGGCCTACACCAACGGTAGCCGCGTTAGTTATCTTTTGCTTCATATTCCTGGAAATCATACAAATATGGTTTGTTAGAGAAAAATGAGTCACAAGTCGCAAAAAAATAGATTTTGAGATATCATCATATTTGAAAAGATGAGATCAAGTGGATTACAATGGTGGTAAACAGTAGGACATAGATAATAAGTTCTTCAATATTGTGTAAGGGTCAGATTTTCAGAAAATGTACAATTTATCTTCACCAATTCTCTCAAATAACCCACATTTAATACAAAAATGAGCTTCAAAATGCAGTTAAACATAACAGAACTGATACTTTAAATCAATGCGTCACCAAATATACTCAGATATACCTGGTATTCATCATTTTTCAGCCTAATTTAGCAGGATTTCCTAAATGTGTAGAGCTGCCAATTGTACACTTTCTGAAAGTCTGACCCGTATACATGAAAAACAGACCTGATGAAGGGCAATAATTAGCCCGAAAGCTAGTGAAATAAATATCGTAACCATAAATAAAGGGTTTATTTCCTACCTATCACATCAACTATAACCAACCACCGGGAACCATCCATATACAAGCGATAACTCTCACCTCGATACAACATGAAAAACAAGCTAGCAATATTTCTTGAGGGTCAATGACTAGTAAATCAGTTAAACATACTGTTAAGAATGACCAGAAAAACGCATAGATATATTTAGTACGCAGTCTTGGAGTTTGGGACATATATTTCTATTACTAAAACACTAAACTGTCAAGAAATGAAAAGATTCCTATAAAGAGTTCTTGTGATAAAGACATTTGAAAAATACCATCAATCATCCATTAAACATCTTTAATTCCAGGTGGAATTAAGACCTTGGTTCTGGTGGGACTTCATTCACTACATTTATAACTAAACTTGGAACTGAATGTTAGAAACCTTTCAGGAAAATAATAAGCGAAATGTTACCTTTCAATGTGGAACAATCTAGGGCTTTAGTGGACAAAACTATCTTCTAATATCAAAGGTCCACTAATCCAATAATACCACCCTTGGTAGTGGCTTAGATGACTTGACAAAAAAATGCTATGATACTTGTATTTAAACATCGAAATAATTATCCACTGACAAATACCAGAAAAAATTAGGGATTAATTAGGGATTATTTTACCCCAATTGCTAGCCAAAAGGGAAAGAGACCGAATTCCTTAACCTGTCAAATATCTGCCATCTGAGATAAACTCTTTAAAATTGAGCATTTTCTGAAAATCACTACATAGTGAGTCCTCAGGTGGGTGCATCTATTCCCATACTTGCACGATCTGGATCAATCCTAGTTACTACAGCAAGTCATGAACTCTTTAATTCAAGTGACATTTTATCCGCCTGTACAATACAGCCCCCCCCCCCCACCCCCAGATCACGATTGGCTTGGATATACAGGCAAAGCAATCCCAAATTCCCACTGGCTGCAGCATCCCCCTGACACTCCCCCCTCATCCCTAAATCCCCCAGAATCCGTCCAAACATCGCCCATTAATCCTGTGACTCTGCAAGCACTAGCAAGCGCAAAAAAACCAATCGCCGCTCTCTGTTAAAATCGCCATGTATGCCATTGATTCTTTTGTCTCACCATTGTCATCATTACTCATCTATGTCTTCATTCTATACTTGTTAGCTTGTTAGCTCAGTTAGCATAAGCCGTTTTTTATCCTTTAAAGATAGCCTTAGAAATTACACATCATAGTTGTAGCTCACACCTGAGCAGCAAGTCGAAAACCTTGTTTTCATGTATAAGAAGCTTGTTCTCATGTTAACTCATTGGAGAAGCTGTCGAAATAAAGTCTTTAAAAAAGAATATGTTGCCGTTGGCTGATTTTAAACCTACTGTCCAGAATGAATGAGGCTAATGTTGTGCTGACCTAGAAATCACTGGTGGATTCACAAAGCTGTACATAGCTCCGCTGAAACAATAGCCACTCCAGGTGTGACAATTAACACACTACAGTACAGTCAATGTACTGTTGGGTCAGATTTTCAGAAAATGTACAATTGGCAGCTCTACACATTTAGGAAATTCTGCTAAATTTGGCTGAAAAATGATGAATACTGAGTTTATCTGTGTATATTTGGTATCGCATTGATTTATAATATCTGCTCTGTTATGTTAAACTGTATTTTGAAGCTAATTTTTGTCTCAAATGTTGGTTATTGGGGAGGAGTGGAGTGACTAATTGTACATTTTCTGCAAATCTGACCCTGTTACTTATTTGGGAGGGGATTTCTCACTACCTGACCATCGCTAGATATATTCTTTGTTTGAGAGGGAGAAGTCATACACAAATATAGTAGCATTAACGCATTTGAGGAACAAGTGAAGGAAAAAAAAGACTTGTTTTGGGTTTTTTATTTGGTAAAATATAAAATTTGGTAAAATGATTTTTATTTTGTAAAATTGGTAAAATGATGAATAAATTTGGTGATGAGTATATATATATATATATATAACCCAACAAAGCCACATTTGAGGAAAGGGTGGGAGGATGGTGGGAGAGAAAGAAATTTATTTAGGTTTAATGATTGAATGAGGTGTTGGTTTACAAGTGATGGATTCTTTTTCACATAATAGCGGAACTCCACTATAGGTAAAAAACTGCGCCAACAGGCAAAAACGGCTGCAACTAATTTTTTGCGACGAAATATCTAATCAAGTTAGATATTTTGCAATTGTTGGCAACAAATAAATGTGTTGCCAACAACCTATTTTACCCCCTCATCCACTAGAATTTTTAGTCATGTCGAATTTTCCGAATTTTTAGAAATGTGGGCGACGAATTTTGACTGTTGGCGCCGTTTTTTACCTATAGTGGAGTTCCGCTATAAGTCTTGTAGGCGTCCTTTTCCCATCCAGCAAATGATTGGATCTGCAAGTTGGTGCACCCTGCCAGGTGGGCGGCCGTGGTGGCCATCTTGCGGATACTGTGTAGAGAGTTGGTAGCTGGGTTGAGTCCTATTTGCTTCAAGGCCTCGGCCCAGCGCCTGTTAATGTATGCCACTGGTACTGGGTTGATAGAGCCAGGGAACGTGGCAAAGGGTTGTGAGTCATATTTTCAGAAAATGTACAATTGGCAGCTGTACACATTTAGTAAATTCTGCTAAATTAGGCTGCAATTTGGTCAATACTAGTTAAATTCGGGTATATTTGGCATTGCACTGATTCTGGCAATCTGTTTGGTTAGGTTGAACTGTATTTTGAACTTTATTTTTGTCTGAAATGTGGGTTATTTCAGGGAATTGGTAAAGGTGAGTTGTACATTTTCTGAAAATCTGACCCTTATGTGTCACTTGATGTAGGGTTGGCCTTATACATGGCCATTACTGCTTCCACGACACATAGCTGCTCCTGTGCTGCCCGATCCAGTGTGACAGTTTGTCTGTCATACTTGCTGGCCATATTTTTGGCTGACTTGATATGGACAGTTACCTTGTCCTGACAGGTGTACAACTACTGTCAGTCTGACCCATATATCTACACAATGGGACTGACTGTACAACTACTGTCAGTCTGACCCATATGTCTACACAATGGGGCTGACTGTACAACTACTGTCAGTCTGACCCATATGTCTACACAATGGGACTGACTGTACAACTACTGTCAGTCTGACCCATATGTCTACACAATGGGACTGACTGTACAACTACTGTCAGTCTGACCCATATTTCTACACAATGGAGCTGACTGTACAACTACTGTCAGTCTGATCCATATGTCTACACAATGGGACTGACTGTACAACTACTGTCAGTCTGACCCATGTGTCTACACAATGGGACTGACTGTACAACTACTGTCAGTCTGACCCATATGTCTACACAATGGGACTGACTGTACAACTACTGTCAGTCTGACCCATATGTCTACACAATGGGACTGACTGTACAACTACTGTCAGTCTGACCCATATGTCTACACAATGGGACTGACTGTACAACTACTATCAGTCTGGCCCATATGTCTACACAATGGGGCTGAATGTACAACTACTGTCAGTCTGACCCATATGTCTACACAATGGAGCTGACTGTACAACTACTGTCAGTCTGACCCATATGTCTAAACAATGGGGCTGACTGTACAACTACTGTCAGTCTGACCCATATGTCTACACAATGGGACTGACTGTACAACTACTATCAGTCTGACCCATTATGTCTACACAATGGCTGTACAACTACTGTCAGTCTGACCCATATGTCTACACAATGGAGCTGACTGTACAACTACTGTCAGTCTGACCCATATGTCTACACAATGGGGCTGAATGTACAACTACTGTCAGTCTGACCCATATGTCTACACAATGGAGCTGACTGTACAACTACTGTCAGTCTGACCCATATGTCTACACAATGGGACTGACTGTACAACTACTGTCAGTCTGACCCATATATCTACACAATGGGACTGACTGTACAACTACTGTCAGTCTGGGTCATATGTCTACACAATGGGGCTGACTGTACAACTACTGTCAGTCTGACCCATATATCTACACAATGGGACTGACTGTACAACTACTGTCAGTCTGGGTCATATGTCTACACAATGGGACTGACTGTACAACTACTGTCAGTCTGGGTCATATGTCTACACAATGGGACTGAATGTACAACTACTGTCAGTCTGACCCATATGTCTACACAATGGGACTGACTGTACAACTACTGTCAGTCTGACCCATATATCTACACAATGGGACTGACTGTACAACTACTGTCAGTCTGACTCATAATCTACACAATGGGACTGACTGTACAACTACTGTCAGTCTGGTCCATATGTCTACACAATGGAGCTGACTGTACACCTACTGTCAGTCTGGTCCATATGTCTACACAATGGGACTGACTGTACACCTACTGTCAGTCTGACCCATATGTCTACACAATGGAGCTGACTGTACAACTACTGTCAGTCTGGTCCATATGTCTACACAATGGGACTGACTGTACAACTACTGTCAGTCTGACCCATATGTCTACACAATGGGACTGAATGTACAACTACTGTCAGTCTGGTTCATATGTCTACACAATGGGACTGACTGTACAACTACTGTCAGTCTGACCCATATGTCTACACAATGGGACTGAATGTACAACTACTGTCAGTCTGACCCATATGTCTACACAATGGGGCTGACTGTACAACTACTGTCAGTCTGACCCATATGTCTACACAATGGGGCTGAATGTACAACTACTGTCAGTCTGACCCATATTTCTACACAATGGGACTGACTGTACAACTACTGTCAGTCTGGCTCATATTTCTACACAATGGGACTGACTGTACAACTACTGTCAGTCTGGCCCATATGTCTACACAATGGGACTGACTGTACAACTACTGTCAGTCTGACCCATATGTCTACACAATGGGACTGACTGTACAACTACTGTCAGTCTGGCCCATATGTCTACACAATGGGACTGACTGTACAACTACTGTCAGTCTGACCCATATTTCTACACAATGGGACTGGCTGTACAACTACTGTCAGTCTGACCCATATGTCTACACAATGGGGCTGAATGTACAACTACTGTCAGTCTGGCCCATATGTCTACACAATGGGGCTGAATGTACAACTACTGTCAGTCTGGCCCATATGTCTACACAATGGGACTGACTGTACAACTACTGTCAGTCTGACCCATATGTCTACACAATGGAGCTGAATGTACAACTACTGTCAGTCTGACCCATATGTCTACACAATGGGGCTGAATGTACAACTACTGTCAGTCTGACCCATATGTCTATACAATGGAGCTGACTGTACAACTACTGTCAGTCTGACCCATATGTCTATACAATGGAGCTGACCGTGGGGTGGAGTTGCAGGTGTGCCAATATTCCACCAGGGGGAGCCCAGGGCTGTTGACACAAGTTCATACCACTTATAGCCTTCTACTGTTTTATGTTGAAGATTTCTTTTATTCAGCAAGCAACAATTCTTCAGAGAAAGAAACTCTTTTTAAAGTTACTCATATCACTTGTAGAACAGAATTTATCATAGGCCTGACCTACAGATCTGTTACAAAAGACGTCGTCCCGACCACATAACTTCAGCCTACAAATTGCGGTGAATCAAGCCTCCTCGAGCTAAACTATAGGCCAAACAAGTTAAATTTACTTTTTAACATCCAAATAGAGTGTATAATAGCATATGGCACTCTGTTCGGGTTCAAACTGATCTCAACATCAACAGAAAACGGGAACTCACTTCAGGGTTCGTCCTGTTTTTTGATGGGTCTCAATCAGTTTCAACCCTCAATCGTGCCATTTGCTATAACACTTATGCATATATATATTACCTCATCCCTCTCACCTACACTACACTTAGACTGATTTATTATTGTAAATAACAATGAATGTATCATCCCCCCTCTCCCTTCTATATGTGAACTTATAGAAAGGAGACTTCATGATTGTTGATGTTTCAGTTCTAACAACTATTGCAATATTGCTGCCTATTGTATCAAATTTGCAACTGATTGAAGTATATCTAGTATATAATAGATAACAGGACCTACATTTATCAACTTATACAAGAGATGACTCTAATAAATTGAACCCTTTTACTCAATGTTAGCAGAGTATTAGCTCCAGATAAAGGGAATATCAAGCCTTCTATTGTAATGTTTAGTGAGTTATGATCACCAAATACAACCCTACCTTAAACTTGTGTTGTATTCACAAAGGTCAATAGGGACTGCTGGTTGTCTGATGGACAGTTGATGCCTGTTTGAGTGTGGTCTGAGGTCTGCTGAGGTAGGAAATGACTCTCAACTTGCGCAGTATCTTTTCACGGTGGCTACATCTGACATCATACTTGTATCGTCAACAGTGAACCATTGAGAGCTCACCCGTTAAAGCACCCCTCCACCACTCCTGCACCACATATATATATTTATTATACCTCTGGGAGGGATGGTATGGTAAGCCATAGATTAACAGCATTGGAAAACTGTATTACCCTCTGGGCGTTATTTACATATCATATTGCCCTCTGGCGGAATTTTTGTTGAAAAAATAGGCCCATGTTCGCATCCTTATTTTCTTTATTTAAATAATTATTTTCACGGTAAAAAGACTCGTAATACATCATATGTAATGATTTAATAAATAAGCAACTGTAAAATTCCAAATTTATTGCGTATTTAAATAGAAAAATAGACCCGAAAATGAGTGAGGTGGACCGGGAGTGAAGCTAAGTGAGAGCATAAACAAAACGAGTGGAGAGGAGAGTTTGTTGTGTGACATTAATTTCCATCGAATTTTCACTATTTTTTCACACAAAAACATTGGGAGAGGTATAATAAATACAAAATTGACTTCTGGCCATGTAAGAGGTGGTTATCTCCCTTGGGCTACCCAATTTCGTCGGGTGCTATGCACCCTTACGAAATTGGTACGCCTGCGGGAGATAACCACCTCTCACACAACCAGGAGTCAATTTTGTCTATGTATTATACATGCATCCCTCTTGAGGGGTGCAATAAGTGGGGTGCTATAAAAATATTCATATAGTACGCATACTATAAAAATGTAGTTGTCTAAAAATAGCTCTGACATTACCTCTGCACTTCTGCCGTCTTCACGGAGACCCAAGGCTCTCTGCGGGCACCCAAGGAAGCATGTAAACAAATCCACAGGCATCTAGACAGAGTTGATGGTGCTTGGACTATCTCTCAAACTTGTTTCATACTTTTTCAGTGATATTTGATCAAGTTCTATGCACATATAATAAATATAGAATGGAACTTGATGAATGGTACTTGATTCGTCCACATAAGCTTGCCATAGAGGGCCAGTACATAAAACATGCACAATACACATTGGAGTGTCACAATTATACAGTTTAACACAGTTTGACACAGAGTACATACACAACATGACTATACAATACCGAAGTTATCCGAAATATAATCTACAGTGCATAAGAAGGACATCTGGTGGTCCATATAGGAGTATACATAGAGCACTGTACTACAGACCCCTGGTGGAATAGACTCATAACCAATGTAGCAGTATAAAGTACCGGTGATACCCACAGTACTACATATATATTATATGGTCAATTCTCATGAAATAGGGGCAGTGGGGGTTTCGAAAAGTTATTTTTACAACCTTCTCAAAATTCGAAGTTGTTTTGTGCATTGTAATGCACTTGTCAATTGAATCCCCCACCCCCCACCCCCTGGTACGTAGGGGAATGGTAGGGGAATGTCTGAGAAAACATTCCCCCACCCAGGCGGAGATTACCCTTAGTTGACAGCAATATCAACTGGAGGGTGGGGGAATGTCCACCATTGCCCAATCTGTACCTTGGTTCCCAAGAGAGATTTGATGGTTTTCAGTGTGCATGGGCTTGCCTAGGCTAAGTTCCATAGTTCCAAACCTCCCCCAATATTATATACACAAAGAGTGTCTCCTTTGAACCTGACAGGGATTTGGCACCCCCTATATAGTGTTTCAACAGTGTCAGGCTTGAACTAGTCTTGCTGAACATGATGTGGGACTCTTTTTCCATGGTACCCTATACTAGAAATGTCAAGATCCTTTAGTGTTGGGGTTAGTGTTAGGGTAGGGGGTTAGGTTAAGTGTGGGGGGTGGGGTGGGGGGTTGGCTCATGGGAGGGAATTGTGATGTGTCACAGGAAAATGAGTCACAAGTCACAAGAAAATGATTTTGAGATATCATCATATTTGAAAAGATGAGATCAAGTGGATTCTAATGATAGTAAACAGTTGGACATCTAATAAGTATTTTAAGTTGAATGTTTTTATTTTGAAAGAAAAATGGTTTGCAATATTTCTGGGTGGACATTTATGAATAAAGTAGCTAAATATCCATATAATATACGGGAAGAGCGATTTCTACGAAAAGAGGTAGAAAAGAGGGGTTTCTTCAGGTAGAAAAGAGGGGTTTCTTTATGCAGAAAAGAGGGGTTTCTTTGTCTCACATGTTCTTGGAATTTGTTGTTTTACAAACCGTTTGACTCATCTGTAGAGTTCTGTCCACCCTCTCTGGAGGACGTTGTATATGGTTTGTATAGGTATCTAGGGTGAAAGTGTCATTTTGAAGCCTTTTCATTTTGAGGGATGAAATCCTCAAAATACTTGAGTCGACCCCCATCATGCCAATCACTGATTAAATCATAATTAAGGGTTTGGGAGAGAAAAACAGGTATGAGAGACACAATTGCTAGTACTCTATGATATGACCCTAGAAATGAATATATATATTTAATACGCTGTCTTAACATTTGGTAATGTATTCATGTTATGAGCAGGGCTAATATATAAAATATTCCAACAAAAATATCCTATATATAAGTCACTTTGAAAAATATCAGTTTTGCTACTTGTGACTCATTTTCCTGAAACACATCACAAATAATATTATACACAAAATATTAATTGATATTGATAACTATGTGCATGCTCATTAAGTTGTCATGATTTAAGAAATACCGGATGTTATGTCACATACCATTCGCCACTTCCCTCAGACATAGAAAACTGTAGGCTATGTCATAAAACACTCATGATGTTGAGAATTCATATCTGATTAGGGAAAATTCAAAACAATATTTTCTATATGTCAAACAAAAACACCATTTGTAAGACTTTTCTGAAAATGGCCCTTATATTTTTGCAATAACAGTTTCTGTCTAAAAGAAATGTCTCCCGAAAAATGTGCCCCAGGGGGTCGGGGATTTACAGGAATTTCTTGCCCTGGGGGGTCGGGGATTTCCTCAAATTTCCAAACAGGCCCAGGACATTCCCCTACCTACCCAGGGGTGGGGGGGGTGGGGGTTGCAATTGACAAGTGCATAAAGTACAGTAGTCAGGGAATCTTCCTGGACATCACTACTGGATTGGATGAATATTTCTCTCTCAGCATCAATTTGAATTTTTAACATTTTTTCCCTAGGTGCCTACGTTGGGTAAGCATTGTTGATTTATGAGCTACAACTATGAGGAATTATTGCCCAATAAGAACTGGCTTTCATGATTATACTCTTCCCAACATATTGGATGACATATATATAGAGAGAATGGGATGAGCCAGCAATAATCGAAAATTTATAGGACGAGATTCGTCCACATAAGCACGATGCCGTAGACAGAGTGCTTATGTGGACGAATCAAGTCCTATTAATTTTTTATTATTGCCGGTGAGTTCCATTCTATATTTATTATATGTGCATAAAATTTGATCATCTTATCAGATATCACAGAAAAAATATTAATGAAGTCTCAGAGAACCCCACTGCCCCGCTGACAGCCCCGTTAGTAGGCCTCAACAGAGCCTACTGTGTGCTACTGAAACCGTTCATATCGCGGCCATTTATTGAGCTACATTAATAAAACTTATATCATTCAATAGAGAATTAAATGCTCTATTTAATGATGTGGTTTTTATTATGTATTTTTATAATCATAGTACCAGAATCATAGGAACGAGCTATTTTTAGACAACTACATTTTTATAGGACGTGTCCTATATGAATATTTTTATAGCACCCCACTTATAGCACCTCTCATATAGCATGCGCATATAATAAAATGAGTTTTGAGAGGGTCTGGGAAAATGTTTAAAAGATCCGTTGGAATGGCCCTATCCTTAGACTGTTCCGCTGCTTATAAGGTTGTGTGCAGGTTGTGTGTTCTAGGTGGATTACATTGCTCTGTAAGCTGAAGAATAGTTCTTTTCAATTCAGATTTTAGGCGATTAATATCCAGATTTCACTTTACTGTTGGCAAATTATTCCACTGGTACCCAGTTGATAACTAAGCGACTTTCAGTCTTTTCCTGTCAGCGGTCTAAATTGGAATGAGCATTGGAATGCCATTACCATTATTTCTATTTACACTATATTGGCATTAGTAATTGTTATTAGTAAGAATAGGGGACTTGCATATGCGACTGCGCATGTCTGGTACAGAGCATCATGGGATGGATTTTGATGAAATCTGACAAACGAATATTTGGGAACATTACAAGAATGTTTTCACCAATACTACAGCTTTTATAAATGTTCTATGAAAACCAAATGCATGATGGGAACGATGGAGGCTTGTGTTATAGAAACATGTGTAACACATGGATATTGACATTAGAACATTGATAAATGTTCCATGCTAAACATGGCATGGTTTCTATAGATTTTATGCTGTACCATTAGTCCCATAATGCCATGCGAATCAGGATTCAAAATGGCGGCTAGGCAACTCCCCTATTTATACAAATTATAGACTTGACCATCATTCACAGCAGAGTTACAAATCATCACAATAGGGGACTTGCATAGCCGCCATTTTGAATCTAGATTCACATTGAATTATGGGACTAATGGTACACTCTAAAATCTATATAAAACATACCATGTTCAGCATGGAATATTTATCAATGCTCTAATGTCAATATCCATGTGTTATATATGTTTTCATAACAATAGTCCCCATCCTTCCCATCATGCATTTGGTTTTCATAGATCATTTATACAAGCTGTGATATTGGTGAAAAGATTCTTGCAATTTTCGATAAAATTGTTGTCAAATATTGTATGGCAAATTTCAACAGAATCCATCCCAGGATGCACTGGGACAGACATGCGCAGTGAGACATGCAACTCCCCTATTATCTCCTATCTGTTCTAAAAGGATTAAAGACAGACATTAAGGGGCTGCTGGTGCATTGTTTGGTGTATAAATCATCGGCTTCACCTCAGGATTATACACCAAACAGTGCACTAGCAGGCCCGAAATGGCGGTTATTGATAGCTCCAAGAATAGTAACTAATGGTTCACAAAGCAAATTGATTAGCTCCTTTAGTCCATCCTTTACAATTCAACCCACGCAAACGATTCTGGGTCAGATTTTCAGAAAATGTGCAATCAGCAGCTCTACAAATTTGTTAACTTCTGTTCAGACAGAAAAATGATAGATAATGGGTATATCAGAGTATCTTTGGCATTGTGTTGATTAAATATATCTTTTCTATTGTGTTAAACTGCATTTTGAACGTCACTTTTGGGTTATTTGAGAGGAGTGATGCAGGTGAATTGTACATTTTCTAACAATCAGACCCTTCAAGCTCTTTAAAGATAACATCAAATTCGTTAAGCCTTTATGGATCTAAATTCCTCCCATGAAATCTAACCCATTAAGTATGAAAAACGCCAGCAGCTGGGGACTGGTCCCCTAGGAGTGTAACACAGTGCACAGTAGAGATAAGAGTAATCAGTTATGTCATCAGCACCTACAGTAACTCTACTGTCTGACAGCAGTAATAAAAAGTCATTTGTTTTGCCCAGACATACAGCATACATAAGAACATAACTCCTCCTTAAAACCCCATAATGGATTAAGTCCTCGGAAAATGTACACTTGACAGATCTATATAATTATAGATCATACTGCTAAATTTGGCTGAACAAAATGTATCACAAGCGTGAAATAGTTAGGGAAATAAACTTTATTTTAAAAAAAAGAAAAAAAAGTAAATACTAGTGTAGTGGGTCCGCCCATTAAAAGCGTGGTGACGCTGACATACTATCGACCCTAGCGGCAGCAGGTAACATCTCTACCAGTGCCAGGCATGAACATCAGTCTCCGTCCAGTCTCCAGCCAGTCCCGCCAGGTGGTGACTCACGACCATTGCAAAGTCGCCACTGAAGACACCCTTTCACAGGTGGTAGGAACATTCTACACCTCCATTGTCATGGGATCGCACAGTCACTTAACGGACTCGGACAGCGCTGAGGAACACAATACTTCGGTTGTTCAAATTAAGCTCTTGCACTTTACGATTGTAACTGTGTTTTGAGATCAATAAACCTGGTCAAATGAATTTACCCTCGTTTGTTAATTCCTTTCACGAAACTCACGACTCGAGCCCACAAATCTGCGGTTCATTACACTAGTTATATTAATTTGACTACATTTGGTATTTCGTTGATTCAAAGTATATGTTGGTTCATGTTGAACTGTATTTTGAACCTCAATTTGAGTCCAGATGCCAAACCAACTAGCCCAGATTTTAACCTACACAGTGAAATGAATTTGCTCTATCAGCTTCTATTGGAACCAAATATTTTTTGATATATGAATTATACAGTTTGGTGTTAGGTAGGTTAAGATGCACAAGACACTAGCGGATTGTGTAGAAATCCCATTACAGGTGAATCAAGCCCAGAAGTATCACTTTATGAGGATTGGGAAGGCGAATAGTACATTTGGGTCAGACCTTTGGAAAATGTAGAATTCAACTTGGCCAATCTTCTCAAATAACCCAAATTCAAAATACAGTTCAACCTAACCAAACAGATGGCTAGAATCAATGCAATGCCTAATATACTCGAATTTACCTACTATTGACCAAATTGCAGCCTCATTTAGCAGAATTCACTAAATGTGTACAGCTGCCAATTGTACATTTTCAAAAGATCTGACCCATTTTCGGAGGAATTCTCCCATATGGATCAGATTGTCAGAAAATTCAACCTTCAAGTACACTTGTGAAGTGCAATTCATCCTCACCAATCCTTTCAAATAACCCAAATTTAAGTGAAAAGTGACGTTCCAAATGCATTTTAGCATGCCATAATAAAAGATTAATCAATACAATGCCAGATACTCTGATAACCCATTATTTATCCCTTTTCTGTCTAATTTAACAGAAGTTACCACATTTGTAGAGCTGTTGATTGTACATTTTCTGAAAATCTGACCGATATACTATATCTAACCCCATAGAGGTAGAAGTGCATGGAGCAGATAGCAATAATCAGTTGTGACATCACCAGCCTTATCCTATAGTGGTACAAGAAGCTGTCCTTCTCTCTCCCACTGAGGCCTGCTGGGTATTTATATAGGTTCTATAGGGGAGTTGCATACCCGCCATTTTGAATCTTGATTCGCATTGAATTACGGGACTAATGGTACAGTGAACAATCTACAGAAAACATGCCATGTTCAGCATGTAATAATTATCAATATTCTTATGTCAATATACATGTCTTATACATGTTTCCATGATTTGATACATGTCTTATCCATGATTCCATGCGTTTGGTTTTCATAGATCATTTATAAAAGCTATGATATTGGTGAAAACACTTTTGCAATTTTCGATATAAATGGTGCCAAATATTTGTTTGCCAGATTTCATCAGAATCCATCCCAGCATGCACTGCATAGACATGCGCAGTGAGACATGCAAATCCCCTATAGGGGCTTGGGATCGTGCATCATGCCTCTTCCAGTGGACGGGATTAAATTAATTAATTAAATTAATTATCAGCTGCATTAGAATGTGAAACATAGCTCATCTCCTTGTCATGATGTATTTAGTGGTCCCTGAAATAAAAACTAATCTTGAGACATATTGTTTTATTGCTTTTGTGTTTCACTCAGCCATCTTCCTCAAGTCAAAGATTAAAATAAATCCATCCATAGGCCATTTTATCATAGATATTGTACACCGGTGATAGGTATTAACATCTCTCCATACTATATGTGTGATGTGTTTCAGAAAAATGAGTCACAAGTCGCAAAATTCATATTTTTAAAAGTCATTTATTCACAAGATCTCCTTTTTGGAATGTTTTCATTTTTGGAGTATCTAGTCAAATAGGTCATGTAGATACATGAACTAAATTTCTGGACAGTGTATCAAATATATACATGCATTTCGAAGATCATCCTATGGAGTACATTACCTGCTTTACTAGTAATTTTTCACCCCAAAATATTGAAAACTTTTTTTTCAGAAATACAAATATCAAACTTAAAATATAGAAATACTTTTCCCTGATGAAGGGCACCCTATAGCCCGAAACGTTGGAAACAATAAAGTAAAAAAATACACTACCGATTTTTCGAAATTGTCTGTCAGAATTTGCAGTGATATCTCTACATTTTCAACCATATAGAAATACTTATTTAATGTCCTTAATGTTTACCACCATTGGATGTGGATCATGAACCAAGTTCGTGCAGATGCAATCCACCTATATGGGATGTGCACATCCATCACAATGCATACTGGGATGGTTTCAGTTCAAATCTTACATTCAAATATTTAGCAACATTTGTATTGAATAGTGAAAGGATCTTTTTAACAATATCATAGCTTGTGTAAATGATCTATGAAAACCAAATGCATGATGGGAAGGATGACGGCGTGTTCGATGGAAACATGTAAAACACATGGTTATTTACATGAAATCAGTGTTAAATATTCCATGCTGAACATACCATGTTTTCTGTACCTTTTGCACTGACTTACAAATCCCCTAATTCTATGCGAATCGAGATTCAAGATGGTGGACATGCAAGTCCCCTATTGGCAGCTCTGCTGCTCACCATATGGGTCAGATCTTCCGAAAATGTACAATTTGACTTCAGCAATCCTTTCAAATAACACAAATTAAAGACAATAATGATCTTCAAAATTCAGTTTAACACAACCAAACACATCCTTTAAATCAACTCAATACCAAATATACTCAGATATACCTAGTTATAACCATTTTTCAGTCTTAATTTAGCAGAATTTACTAAATATGTAGATCTGCCAATTATACATTTTCTTAAAATCTGACCCACATACATTGGAGTAGCTCTTTTATGGAGCAGTAGAAGCAGGTGCTCCTCAACTGCTCCTCCTCATCACTCGTTATCTACTCACCCATCCATCCACCCATAAATACACTCTCTTACTCTAACCAACGAGTATGGAACAGGAGAGTGGGGACTATGTCCGATGCTATACCCGAGCTTGTTTGACCCTGCTGTGTAACACAGTAAGGGGTCTGGTGGAGGAAATCGGGGAAAGGACCATAAATGGCCATAAAAGGCCACAAAATTTCAACTCATTAATTTATACAGAGAAATGGAAATATCACAACATTTAACATTGTTCCGATCTGATTTGAAGAATTACCATGAGACCTAGGGATGGAGAAATCATAGGCTACACATTGATATGTTTTATGTGCTTCAAATCAAATCGGATCATATGATCAAATGGAAAAAACTGGAAAAAAAATTAGTCACCAAATGAATTACTTCATGATACTTGCTCAGTTTTATTTTATTTTCACAAATCAGGTGTACAGGGCCCGAGCTATAGATGTTCTGAACCTGATTGTCAACTTATAAATCAGATTTATGCAATATTTAAACAATAATGAAAGAAACTTCACTTCCACCTCCAAAACGGAAAATGAGAGGGGAGACTGAAGGCCCTTTAAGAACTTACAAACAACCTCGGATGAAAGGGGTGACCGCCTGGGCCATCAGATTCCAAGATAAGAGGGGCAAATTTGTTACATCTTTCTGCCGACTCATGAATCCCCACTCTCTTGAATTTATTCTCGTTGCTCTAACTCACTTGTTGGGCTGGTCTACAGATGCTAGAGCCCAACAATAGGGGATTTGTATAGCCGCCATTTTGAATCTTGATTCGCATGGAATTATGGGACTAATGGTACAGTCTAAAATCCATAGAACTCATGCAATGTTCAGCATGGAATATTTATCAATGTTCTAATGTCAATATCCATGTGTTATATGTGTTTCCATAAGACAAACCTTCATCTTTCCCATCATGCATTTGGTTTTCATAGATGATTTACACAAGCTATGATATTGGTGAAAACATTCTTGCAATTTTCGATAAAATATTGCCAAATATTCGTATGTCAGATTTCTTCAGGATCCATCCCAGCATGCACTGTAATAGACATGCGCAGTGAGACATGCAACTCCCCTATTCTAGGCCCCAATGACGCTATAATGACGTCCTAATGAAGTTTCTTATACTATTGTAAAATCATTGCCTTAACTTTAACAGATTCTGCCATAATTTTATTTAAATAGGTTTTTATTCATCGAAACGCATCAGTCAGGCCACCTACTGGTTCATGGACTAGACCCTCCTTGTTCACGCCACCTCCCATATTCCTTGGGTCAAATTTAAGAAAATGTACAATTGGCAGCTCTACACATTTAGTAAATTCTGCTAAATCAGGCTGCAATTTGGTCAATACTAGTTAAATTCGGGTATATTTGGCATTGCATTGATTATAGCAATCTGTTTGGTTAGGCTGAACTGTATTTTGAACTTTATTTTCGTCTGAAATTTGGCTTATTTGAGAGGATTGGTGAAGGTGAATTGTACATTTTCTAAAAATCTGACCCTCTTATCCTACCGCTCTCCATGACCACGCTCACCGGATCACTAATTGTTATCACGGGGGAAGGGGGGAGGGGGAGGGTATGACCAGCAGGCCAGGAGGTCATATCTGGACATTGGCGGATCGCGATTGGATAAAGCGGTCCGGCCACTGTCGACAAAATGGTGTCGATGCAAAGTTGTTGCAAAGATGATGTAATTGCCGGCGATGCACGTTGATGAGGGTTATCGGTGGTGGCATCGTCTTGACATTGACAAGCAAAAAAAGATCGGCAACTTAGTTTCATGCTTTTATATGTGCAATCTGATCGCCTAGGCATCGCTTACGCATCACTTTGGTCATTACCTCCATTGAAATTGCACTGATGCAAAATCACATCGACGGGAAATATCAAACATGTTTGATATTCATTGCTACCCTTACCGATGCAATTTTTACATCGCCCGGTCATCGCTGGCTTTTGCCAAAGGCATAGCGATGACAAGTCAATGCAAAGACAATGCAATCAATTTCTCAAAAATCTTATCAACTACTTCATCGCCAACGCATCGCCAGCGATTTTGTCGACAGTGGCCGGACCGCTTAAGGCAGAGATAACTGTGTGTTCCTGCCTCACTGTCATTTATCATTTATGCCTGTTGCGGATTGGATCCTGAATATATTAAGGCAATTAATTGGTCCAGTCAGGATAAGCCAATCAGACCGATCTATGTGTAATCTACTTGGTATATGCGATCTGTTTCAGAAAAATGAGTCATAAGTCGCAAAAAAAAAGATTTTGAGATACCATTATATTTGAAAAGAGGAGATCAAGCCGATTCCAATGATAGTAAACAGTTTAATAATCTAATAACTATTTCTAGATCTTAAGTTTGATATTTTCGTTTTTGAAAAAATAGTTTCCAATATTTCTAAACAGTAAAGTAACTAAATGTACGGTAGTCCATATGAGTACCTTTAAAACTAAAGGATATTATTACATAGATTGTCCTGAAATTTGATACATCGATTGATATAGCTATAAGTGACAAACCCTCCACAAATCAGGACATTCCAATAATGTGATATTGTGAAAAGAACAATTTGAAAAATATCAATTTTGCGACTTGTGACTCATTTTCCTGAAACACATCACAATTATTATAAACACAATGAACGATGACCAGAGCCTCTTCTTTACTAGCTCAGTCCTGGACTTGAAAACATAACCTTGTGTGTAGCTGTGTGTGTTTGTATTGATTTATTTCTCCCTCGGCTGCCGACCCTAAAATTACATATTTCACAAGAATGACCCAGAATTCTTCACTATTTTCAATTTCCTAGATTAATTAAGTAAAATGTAGGTATATACATAGATTTCACTGACGTCACGGCCCTCGCCATGTCTGGGGTCCACTTAGATGCCTATGTATGCTGCGATACTTGAATATACTGTTTTCTGGCTGTTTTAACCTTTACCAGTTTTAATCTGCCTCAATAATATCTTCGTGATAGGTTAGATAACCTGCCTTAAGTGTAGTATTACCCAAGTATCTACTCTTGTGAGGTTTATCAACTTTGTTTTGATACCCCCGCCATAGGCGGCAAGCCTAGTGGTGACCCCCACAATGGCGGCCAGTGTGATACCCGAGCCTACTGGGTGACGTCATGTGAAATCTATGTATATACTACACTCTCCCGCGCAACGTATCCGCGCGATACAAAATTGGATACGAAATTCTTGTACCCACTTTTGATACGAAATTTTTCGTCTCAGCGTATTCGCGCGGCGTTTTTCGTACCGGTGATTCGCGCAGCGTTTTTCGTATCGGTGGTTCGTGCACTCAGAAATCTATTTTTAGCGCAGTGGTAGCGTGGTGGGCCAGGATTCAGGGGGGGGACGGGGACGGTGAATTTCACATGGGGGGCGGCAGGGTGAAAACGGAAAATATTCACTTTAATTAATGGTTTGTTTCTATCCGGTATTATATTGCAATTAATGTACTGTACTGTACCATGCTGTATGAAGAAAAGATGCATTATTATCGGCAAAAGAGAAGACAAGACAATGGTTACATTACATACATTTTATTCCTTTATTATTTCACACTCCAGTCACATATCATATATATAACTTTCATTTGCATTTTACATATGTAAAATTCCCTCTGCTGTGCAGATCGTCCAGGGAGACCATTAAAGCCCAAACACAATAATACAAACCCACAGATTTTTTTTTTAAATAGCAGAAACATTGTAGTCTCAGGAGTAATTGTGTAGAATATTATAGTAATCGTATCATTATTTACAAGCAGAACCATAAGAAAAGAAGTAACCTCCTCTCTTACAAGGAGGCAGACATATTGGTGAACAACAGCGCCACTGGTGGTGATTTACATGTATTGGTGACGTCACTGGCCCTCATTGTCTGATTGGTCACCCTACTCGGGACATACATGTATATGTAAACAAACATCAACCTTACAACAGATTAATGTCAAGCATTGGTATATACATACTTGTATATGATGTAATATCAGTGAGAATATTTGAATATTCATACTTTTATAAAACAGATCATACCCGATTTTAGTGTACAACTCTCCCCTCCTACACCAAAACAAAACGCTATATAGCGGCGACGGCGGCAATGTTTTGACACTTTCACTCCTCTCCCCTGCCTCACCCTAATCCCTAGTAGCTTTAACACCTTCCCCAGCATTTGTTTATGGCATATTCAGGCTCAAAGGCAACCTGTTGTACATTGCTCATGTGTAAAATACCTAAACCTTCTAAACATATATTATATTTATACATAAATACTTCATGAAATTTAAAATATTCCAATCGTTGTTAGCAGCAACCCACTATGTCATAAGCCTTGACAGTAGATTGCCATAGAGGAAATAATTGGAAGTTAAATCAGGATAATATTGCAATTTCTCGAAAATCTTTTAGTCTATATGATAGGAGTCCCAGGACAACACAAATAGTGAAAGAACTTTGAAAATTGTTGACGTTTTGGAGTATTTCGGTGCACAAAAACCAGAATTGACAATTTCCATCATAGAAATTTTAAATTCAGATTTCTACAGAAAATTGCTATCACATCACTAAAACAACTAAGTATTGGAATTTTTCAAAAATCTTTTCGTCTATATGATAGGAAGAGTCCCCCAGACAACACAAATAGTGATAGACTTTTGAAAATTGTTGAAGTTTTGGAGTACTTCGGCACAATAAAAACCAGAATTGACAATTTCCGTCATAGAAATCATTTAAATTATACATTATAAAATACAAAATACAACCATTTCTCATAGAATACAATAATATCATAAGTAATATTGCTTTGGATGACGCACATTTGTCAAGAATTATGTACAATAATCGCAACAAATTAGAGATCTTGGGTAACAGATATAATATTCTTAACTCCATAACATTGAGCAAAACATCGTAACCTTATACAATATACTGTATTTAATTGAATTCAAAATATTCCAGTCATTGATAGCAGAAATCCTAACTTGTAGTAACCTGGGTAATGTTGCCTATGTTCGAAGACAGTCTTGGCCGACTTCAATAATTATTGAACTTGGTCAGTCCTGTCCAAGTCTGAGATACCTCTATGTATCCCCAATCAATTTTGAAAGTCACATGCATCTATATATTTACCCAACCGTCATCACACCACTTATTGGAATAACACTATGGTATCACCTGGATATCAACGCTATAGAAGTGCAACACAGGAAATATGTAACACTCAGGCAACAATTACCTAAACACACAATCTATGATACATAAATATCAGAAAATATTGTAACAAAGTAGATCATTGATATAACATTTCGAAATGACATCAACACACACACTGAGGGACCTCCTGGTAGATCTATCATTAGCACAGAATGGGGTACCCATTTCCAGGTATTCAACTTATTGATGTAACTGTATTGAACTGGATAAATATACCTACATACAAATACAAAATACAACCATTTTGCATAAAATACAATAATAAGGTAATGCTGCTTTGATATCAGAACCTGAATATAACTTTGTGTATAAAATTAGTAGACCGGATTTCCAGAAGAATGAGTAGCAGGCAAGAGGCTAACTAACCACCATATAGCAATCTACCTGTATGCATGTATGTCTTAGATTCCCCTGCCGCCATGGTAACTTACAAACTTCCATACACCCAATCACCTTGACAAATAATGTGTAAGAGACTGGTGCATACTCTTTCTAACATTTCTCTTGAGATGTAACTCAGCTAACAAAAGTAAAATTGTTATTCAGCTGACTGGACTTTGAACCATTTTGGGATTTAGCAGAACATCTTAATAATATGGAGCTGTGAAGCGTAGGAAATTCACATAATGTCTGGAGAATGAGGCAACACTTGTCTCCCTCTTGCAGCTTGCCTTTGTTCCTTCCTTTCGTTCATGGCAAAACCCCTTAAAGAAGAAAGAACAATATTAAACATGAATAAAATCAGACATTAAGTGCAAAATATAGGGTCATCTTTATTAGTATTAATCCAGGAAGTAGTATCCTGCTGTTTTGATAATAAATAATTGCATGGATCCTGTGACCCAACAACCCAACATAAATTACGTTAGAAATCAAAGTTCTAACCCCCAAACTGAAAAAAATAGAGTATCCCTCATAACCCTAGGACCCATACTATGGAACAGCATCTCTATTAAATGGTATTGAATTGTACAACCTGAAAGATGTCAGGACATCTAAAGAGATCTCATGTTAAAGGAATAGATGAAGCCTTCCTACTTTATCAAAATATTAAAACTGTGCTACACAGGGGTATTTGCTCAGACAATGGAGCCCCCACCATCATCTCTCCTCATTCCCTCTTCCACCATCTTTCTTTTAAAACCTGCTAGTAACTTAGTACCCATATTACCATTCATGCCTCAAAAGCAGGGTGGTAAACAGGGAAGGGGGCAGTACTCGAATTTACTGACCAGTGGACTGGAGAGGTACTGGTCTGGTGGTCGATGAATAAAATTTATACAATAACGTTTTAATAAGCTGTTCCTTTCATTTGAATGTACATAATTATGATAGTGTTTCATAATAATGAATGATAGTATATAACACCCTTTAAAAGAAATGATTTTGAAAAACTTTATTGAATGAATTCTCACAAAGTGATATTTCGCATTTGTCAAAGGAAAAAATATGACTTTTTATAAAAAATACTATAGTAAACCCTATTAATTTAATTATCATTCAACTTGTCACTCATATCATATTGATATTACACATTAACCGTCATATGAGTAATTCTCCCAAATGGGCAGTATTTGATTTCAGGAGGCCTTTTTTATGACATTATATTAGTTTGTAACTTTATTTGCAAATGTAGGGCTCGAAAAAAACCTACCAACTTCACTTGTCCATTGGGCAAGTGGCAGTCACGATTTACTTGGCCAACACCCTTTTTCACTTGCTCAAATTTATAAATGAAATCACACTGATCTGTATGTATCCTGTTTCATTGTAAGTAGACATCACAACAGGGGTTTGAAATCGGGGCTGTAGAGATTTCCACTTGCCCACTCTGCCAAGTAACATAAAATTTTACTTCTCCCTGGGCAAGTAAACATAGTTTTTTTCGAGCCCTGAAATGTAAGGAATTGTGTCTTGGTTCATTCTGAAACCCATATGAGATAAACATATATATTAGAGTGACAACCTACCGAAAACTGACCCATAGAGCCAGTACATCGTGAAAGAAACCTTCCTGTCCTACCCACATAGGATAAAAGCCTTCTCAGCCATACAAACCATGACCCTGTTCATGATGTCTGTAATGTGGCTATTGGCATCTGTACCCGCAACTTGGTGCAATAACTCCACCTGAAACCCAAAGTAGAACATTAGTATTTTGTAATCATTTCATTATCATATTCATATTTTCCATTTTATGTCCTAAAAGTGAACATTGGGTCGGAATGTAAAAATCACAAATAGGGCATACATTTTGATGAAACACCATAGAAATTTCCGCATCCATGTATTCACAAATATTCACTAGGTCAGGCGTTAAATGTGACCACAAATTACCATTACCAAACACCACAATTTTTACTAGCCAGTGTAGATATAGTAGTGGAATTTTAAAAAGCTAGCTCCAGAGTGCGAAATTAACACCCACCCGCCGCCAAATGTAGGTAAAACTCACAAGTTACCCGCCCTCCTTGGCGGGTGAAGGAAAGTGAGACGGAGAGGCAGAAAGAGTAGAACTTAACGTCCATTGTGATGTGTTTGAGTGATTCAGTATTCAAGTATATTATAATTATTATAGTGTATGATGATCTTCCTTAAAATAGTGAATCTAGTGAACATTTGAATAATCGATGGTTAAAATATTAATGGAGATGGGGACTTATATTAATTGTTATACAACAAAAATCGATTTGATGATTTGGGGGATAATGCTCGAAAATTCTTTTTCTGCCAACCTCATCTGTTGAAGATTTCATTGAGGAGTAATTTGTAGGCAGTTAAATTTCTTCCCTCTCTTTTCTCTCTCCTCCTTCCTTATTTCGAACACTGTATCCATACAGCAGGGAGGTATATACAAGGGAGTAGCAATGACTCATTGACTGCACTAAAAAGTATATTATTTTGTACAAAGATAGAATGGTATTCTATTATTTACTTGTGCGATTGAAATCACCCCTGACTTTTAATGACCCCTGTCATTAAAGTGTAATTTGTGGGTGGGTAAATTTATGTGTGGGCGGGTAAATATCTGCATTTACCCGCCAAGTTGGCGGGTGGAGAAAAAAGTTAATTTCACACTCTGAGCTCTGATCAAGGCTTTAAGCAATAAACATGGAATGAAACACATTGGTAAATTGTTTCCTTACCAATGCCGTGTTCAACTAATTCCTGCCTCTAAATATGTGCATAGATTGGGCAAATTGCACAAGTCCTTCTGGAAATAAGAAATAAAATAATGTGAATATTATGTCATTCGGACATAGGGATAAGAATAAATGAAAGAATAAAATATGCGTTGAAAAGAAAGAATACTCTCCTAAAACAAGGAAAATAAGTTATTAGACAAAAAATGTAATATTTGATATTTGGATAAAGGATAGATCAATGATGAAATAAGAACATGAAAGTTGAAATACAATATTTAAAAAGATTATGGGTTCTAGCAACATTACAGAATAATATCAATTGTAACCTCTATATTCAGGGTTTCAATAAGGGTCAGTTTTTACCCAGGAATTATCAATTATTAACCATTACTTAACGATTCACAATTATAACATTTAATTGTTAGGCCTTGATCCCTTTGTGAATTGCTGTAGATATGGGTTTGAAGAGTTCACTAGTATTACATTAATATTTCAAAGTAAAATCTAAAATCGATTATAAAACCTATAATGAAATCGGGGACCCATAAAAATACTTGCATGCTCTTAAAGAATTAAATTTAAATTAAGTTTCGGTTATCCCATTGCTATAGAAACGTTGTATTTACAAGAAGACCCTATTATTTGTAAAATAATACTGGCAAACTATTTCACACAGAATGCTAAAATTCTTGCTAATAATCTGGAGAAATTTGACCCTTATTGCATAGCACTGCTGGAAATAATATATACCTGACGCACAACTATACTTCAATCCAGCCACATATTTACCTTCAAACTCAATGGTTGTGTTATACAGTCAGTCTTCATGAGGAAACGTTTCAAGGGTAGTAGTGTATAGCCAATCTTCATGGGGAAAAGCAGATTACATTTGTCCAAGTCCTGTATCTGCCTCTGAAATATAAACGAGATACATCAGTCCTACATACAGAAATAAAAGTTAGTTTGCAATATTGATAATAATAACTGTAATGTAACTTAAAACTTAAAACTCATACATTTATATTCATATGACTCAAATACAGGTATTTGACTTAATTATTTTTTTCATTGAACTTATAACAGCAACGTACACATGTCATGAGATTTTGCCAAATGGGTCTCCAAGACGGCCATGCACAAAAAAAACTGTGGTGCATGGCTAATAAAAATTCCTCTAGTTGCCTCATGGGGAGGTGGTCTACAGGACTTACCCGCGCCGTTTCAATGAGAAAATAACGAGTAAACCGCCCTACCGTATGCTAAACGGCTATCTAGGGCCAGGCTAGTCATAGTGTACACCCTACCGCCTGGTTTGTAGGCCTATTACCAAGTGGAGTGGGTGGGAAGCGATCATGGTAGGCCTATATCGGGTTGGCTGGTGTGGTAAATGATGTTGGTCGCTAAGGATTAGGAAATGAGTTTTTGTAGTCGTTATTTATTCTTCACAAGCTTTATTCATTATTTATTCTTCACAAGGCCTATTACTAGTTGGAATATCTAACCCTGTATTCCTGTCGTCAGACAGCCACCTGCGGTGGATTTGTTAGGTAGAATCTCCCCTCTGAGTGTGACAAAGGGACTAGAGTTGGTTGCTGGCTATGGATTTGTATGCTACGACTAGCCAGGGCCAGGCTGGCCAACGCAACGATATAATTTGTGTTATCTTCCTTAAATAATCATAGGGCCTATACTGGAAGATATAGGACATTCAGTATATTATTCAAATCAGGGCCCTTAGGCATAGAACGTCATAGTTAGTGAGTCTCTACCCAACCCAAAGGCATAGGAAAACCTGTGCCGTGGTAGTTGTACCGGGGACACTCATGTTGTCCCCGTCAGTCTGTGTCGTGCATGGGCCTAATTAATAACAATGATTCATGTGCAAAAGATAGATTAGCAATCAATGCGCCATACTTACCATCAATAGCCGTCCAAACATATGTGTCTTAGCAGTAGATGGCTAGATGTAATGGATTTGAAGAGAAATTTGGTACGGGGAAAACGGTATAATCCAAAACGCATTGGAAACCATCAGCCAAGTCCCCGGATGGAGATTGTAGTACGAGTCCAACACACAAGGCGGCCTGCACCACTATAGACAAGCCAGAGAACCCTATGCCTAGCCTATAGTCTAGACTACGACGCCGTCCACCCTGTGCGCTCCGCATACATTGCTACGCTGCCAGAGTGGACTAAGCCTAGTCGAGGTCGGGGATAATAAAGAATTCAAATAAGCAGTGTCAAAACATTATATGTTTATTTATATTTGGATTAGGCCTAGGCTATTATTTTAAACCATGCAAGTTTTGAAAATTAAAGTAAAATACATAAAATGGGAGGGCTGACGACCTTGGGGATATCATATTAACGTTAAAATGCTAAATTCTCATAGCATTTTGCTCTGAAAACCTTTCCCGTTTCCCGTTTTGCCCCCTTGAATCCCGAATCCCACCCTCAAAATAGCTCAAATCCCGCTTCCCGAAAAGGTATTCCTACCCTGATTCAGTAGTGTCACGCATCCAAAACTCAATACGAAAAACGCAGCGCGAATACGGAGCATATCATATTTCGTCTCCGTGATTCAAACCACCGTTTTTCGTATCAGAAGTTCAGGCAATTTCGTCACCACAGTTCACCAGTAGCGTTCGCGGAGCTTGGTAGACAAAAATCGTCACACTGAAGACGAAAAAGCTTGCCGCTCCGTATCGCGCGGGTACGGTGCGCGGGAGAGTGTACATATTCAAAAGCAAAAAATGCTAAACTAATTGCTATCATAAGCTACCATGCTGGGATCTCCCTATAAATTATTTGTGTTCTCAATTCAAGGGTTATCTTACATATATGTGAATGGGTGAACTCGCCAGAAAATGTACGTTATTGATTAATTCCCCTTCACCAATCCTGTCAAATAATCCAAATTTAAGACAAAAATAAGATTCAAAATTCAGTTCAACATAACCAGACAGATTGTCTGAATCAAAGCAATACCAAATATACTCAGATATACCAAGTATTAACCATTTCTCAGTCTAATTTATCCGAATTTACTGAATGTGATAAATCTGCCGAGTGTACATCTTCTGAAGATCTGACCCATAGAAGTATAAAAAATGTGTATTGTCGGACTACTTTCAACGACCCTGTTGAACCAGTAACGAGCGAGAGGCAACATAGGCTCATATGGGTCAGATTTTCAGAAAATGTACAATTGGCAGCTCTACACATTTAGGAAATTCTGCTAAATTAGGCTGAAAAATGATGAATACCAGGTGTATCTGAGTATATTTGGTGTCACATTGATTTAAAGTATCAGTTCTGTTATGTTTAACTGCATTTTGAAGCTCATTTTTGTATTAAATGTGGGTTATTTGAGAGAATTGGTGAAGATGAATTGTACATTTTCTGAAAATCTGACCCTCATTTGTTGAGCACTAATTAGTTCCTTGCTGGAAGGAGATCTCTTCTCCAAGCTTCTAGGAAATCCAGCTACAATACTTTAAGTACAAAAAGTGTACGCTCGATGGTAATAGATGATATTGACATGGATCCATGTTTCTCGCCATAGCGCACATGGGTAAAGTCACCAAAAATTGTACAATCCTTCTTCACCAATTCTCTGAAATAACCCAAATTTCAAACGAAAATAAAGTTCAAAATACAGTTTAATCTAACCAAACAGGTTGCTAGAATCAATTATAATGCCGACTATATTCGAATTAACCTAGTATTGACCAAATTGCAGCCTAATTTAGCAGAATTTAGGAAATGTGAACAGCTGCCAATTGTACATTTTCTGAAAATCTGACCCACATAGCATTTCTAGGGTCGGTTTCAATCAAGAGTTGTGGTCGTAGGGGAGATGAATTATTACAAATCTGCCCAGGTTTTTTTTTTTTTTTTTTTTTTTTATACAACAGTACATTGAATTCATGGCCTCGCGGTAAGGCGATTTTATGGACACCTGTCTTAATATATTAACCTTTCTATCATAATATAATTAATATGGTATTATACAGTGATATGCAATTTCTTTATGAATCAATATGTTTTCTGGGGTGCATTACGTCGTTCTTGCTGCTCTTTCCCCTCCTCACCATATACCTAGGGTCACTACAAATGCACGTTAAGTTAATCATAATGATTGTAGATTGAACTAATCAAAGTGCTTCAGCTTACATATATGTGATGTGTTGCAGGAAATGTCACAAGTCGCAAAAAATGGATTTTGAGATAACATCATATTTGGAAAGATGAGATCAAGCCGATTCCAATGATGGTACACTTTAAGGACATCTAAGAAATGTTTCTATATTTTATGTTGTTATCGTCTTTATCTGGGCCAGTAATTAAGGCAATTAGGCCAGCCCTTGAGCTTGTAAACAAATCCCCCCATGTGAGAGGACCAAAAATTTGGAACCAGCTGCCAGGTGATGTAAGGCAGAAAAATTGGCCATCAATTAAAACATACCTAAAAGCACATCATGACTGGTATGGTTAGGAATTATGGTTAACGATGTAAATACTCTACTGGTCTAGCCGGTAACTTGAGAAAAGAAATATAACACGAAATGTTGTTCTTATTATTCGCGTAGCCTTGGCAGAGGCAAAAGAAAACTCAAAAAAATTATTTTCGTTGTTGATGTAAAACTGGAAATGTATTTGATACTTCTGAAATTGATTTAGTAATTGTGCTGATGATGTATAATCTTCTGTAAATGTTAAAAAATTTAAATATCTGATATATGATTATGATACTGATTTTTGTTTTGAAATGATTACCATGAGATTACCCTGGTGTAAGCAAAGGAACTGGAATCAATAAAATTTCTTTAAAAAAAAAAAAAATCGGGTTGAACAGTTTTGACTCATTCTCCAGTCTCAGCATCTAGTGGAACACACTATAGGAGGTGTCAACACCTAGCACCTACCGGCCGCGGTCCAAGGCTTAAACAGGTTATTTGCGGGCTCTATGCAGGCCTGGGGCAGCGGGGAAATAACTAATGGTCAAGTTCATATTTCAAATATCGATGAGACATTCGTCACCTTCCGCTAGTGTTTGACCATCGGTTCTACAGTGCATCTGGCTCTGTTTGACCATCGGTTCTACAGTGCATCTGGCTCTGTTTGACCATCAGTTCTACAGTGCATCTGGCTCTGTTTGACCATCAGTTCTACAGTGCATCTGGCTCTGTTTGACCATCGGTTCTACAGTCCATCTGGCTCTGTTTGACCATGAGTTCTACAGTCCATCTGGCTCTGTTTGACCATCGGTTCTACAGTCCATCTGGCTCTGTTTGACCATGAGTTCTACAGTCCATCTGGCTCTATTTGACCATGAGTTCTACAGTCCATCTGGCTCTGTTTGACCATGAGTTCTACAGTCCATCTGGCTCTGTTTGACCATGAGTTCTACAGTCCATCTGGCTCTGTTTGACCATGAGTTCTACAGTCCATCTGGCTCTGTTTGACCATGAGTTCTACAGTCCATCTGGCTCTGTTTGACCATGAGTTCTACAGTGCATCTGGCTCTGTTTGACCATGAGTTCTACAGTGCATCTGGCTCTATTTGACCATGAGTTCTACAGTCCATCTGACTCTGTTTGACCATCGGTTTGACCATCGGTTCTACAGTCCATCTGGCTCTGTTTGACCATCAGCTTGACCATCATCAGTTCTACAGTCCATCCGGCTCTGAGATATGCAGGCAGGACGCAGTCACTACTTTGGTTATGAATTTAGGGAGCTTACAGGGCAAAAGGGGCAAAGACATGAAGAATGTTCATAACAGTTGTTTTGTCCCCAATCGATAAGGATATCAATGTGTTATAGTGAACACCAACATATTCAATGCTTTTCTTATACCTAATAGCACTCTGTATGGTTTCTAATCAATAGCAACTTTGGGTCAAATCACACTACACCCCAAACCGAACAGACTGCTATTAGGTATTTATTACATGCTAAATCAACAAGAGAACTCAATTTTAATAGTATTTTACCTTACTTTCCATCAATCTTGTGGATATTTGGCTCAAATAGCATATAGGTGCTATTTGACTTTTCAAATAGCACCCCTGAATAGCACCCCTGAAATCACATACGTATGTAATAATTTTTCGAATATCACTTTCCTTTTCTAAGACATTTCAACACTTGATCAACTTGAACATAACTGTAAACTATCTATGCTAACTCAGGCACCTAGCCTGGTCCTGGGTATGACATAAAGTGCCTTTAATGTCTCTTTTTCTCTGTCTTTCTCTCCCTTCTTCTCTATCTCTATTTCCTGAGTAAGATCATAAACTGCCTCCCTCTCAGCTCCCCCGCCCTTGATATAACCATATTAAATGTGTTGATTAGGACGTAAAGCAACCAATCTCACTCACTCCCTCTCAGCTCTCCCGCCCTGATATAACCATATTAAATGTGTTGATTAGGACGTAAAGCAACCAACCTCACTCACTCACTCCCTCTCAGCTCTCCCGCCCTTGTAATAACCATATTAAATGTGTTGATAAGGACGTAAAGCAACCAATCTCACTCACACACTCACCCACTCAGCTCTCCCGCCCTGATATAACCATATTAAATGTGTTGATAAGGACGTAAAGCAACCAATCTCACTCACTCCCTCTCAGCTCTCCCGCCCTGATATAACCATATTAAATGTGTTGATAAGGACGTAAAGCAACCAATCTCACTCACACACTCACCCACTCAGCTCTCCCGCCCTGATATAACCATCTTATATGTGTTGATAAGGGCGTAAAGCAACCAATCTCACTCACTCACTCCCTCTCAGCTCTCCCGCCCTTGTAATAACCATATTAAATGTGTTGATTAGGACGTAAAGCAACCAATCTCACTCACTCACTCTCAGCTCTCCCGCCCTTGTAATAACCATATTAAATGTGTTGATTAGGACGTAAAGCAACCAATCTCACTCACTCACTCACTCTCAGCTCTCCCGCCCTTGATATAACCATATTAAATGTGTTGATTAGGACGTAAAGCAACCAGTCTCACTCACTCACTCCCTCTCACCTCTCCCGCCCTTGATATAACCATATTAAATGTGTTGATTAGGACGTAAAGCAACCAATCTCACTCACTCACCTCAGGCACTTAGCACCTAGTCTCATAATTATTCAGGACAGGTGGTCATTGAACATTTTAATGAGTATTTATATAAAATTACTAAGTCATATAACAAACCTGGACATACATGGGTCAGATTTTCAGAAAATGTACAATTGGCAGCTGTACACATTTAGTAAATTTTGCATTGATTATAACAATCTGTTTGGCTAAATTGAACTTTATTTTGGACTTAATTTTCGTCTAAAATTTGGTTTATTTGAGAGGATTGGCAAAGTTGAATTGTACATTTTCTGAAAATATGACCCACATATTATACCCAATTTACTCATCTCTACATACTCATGTAACTGTTTTATGATAAATAAAAGTATTTCTTAATTCAATTCAATTCAATATATAATTATAGCCTTAAATCTTAATGAGTATTAATGAGTACAATCATTTCGATGTTCTATTTTAGGCTAATTACCATCGTATTTAAACATACATAACAGTGGCAGAATATTGATAACTGTAGCCCTATAAGTCATAATGTGAGAATATTTGGCAAGATTTCGTTTATCACTGAGAAGGTAGCTTTAATACACTGTATAAATTACTTATTTCCATTACAAATTATTCACCTTTAGGGTCATATTTCAGAAAATGCACAATTGGCAGCTGTACACATTTAGTAAATTCTGCTAAATTAGGCTGCAATTTGGTCAATACTAGGTGAAATCTGAGTATATTCGGCATTGCATTGATTCTAATAATCTGTTTGGTTAGGATGAACTGTATTTTGACCCTGATTTTCGTCTGAAATTTGGTTTATCTTAGAGGATTGGTGGAGGGGAATTGTACATTTTCTGACAACTTCACCCTTTAATGTTAACCAACACTTGTGCACCGCTGAAGGGTCAGATTTTCAGAAAATGTACAATTGGCAGCTGTACACATTTAGAAAATTCAGCTAAATTTGGCTGAGAAATGATGAATACCGGGTATATCTGAGTATATTTTGGATCGCATTGATTTAAAGTATCAGTTCTTTTATGTTGAACTGTATTTTGAAGCTCATTTCTGTCTTAAATGTGGGTTATTTGAGAGGATTGGTGAAGGCGAATTGTACATTTTCTGAAAATCTGACCCTGAATGAACAACTAACTCCCCGTGCAACCTGACACTTCTATCGGCAAATCGAGAGGGAAAATTGACACGAAGATTAAATTAGAATTAACTGAGATCGAGCAGGTCCGATGGAAATAGTGTTCCCAGGCCAATCAAAGAATCTGGCTCTTTTATGAAGATCTCAAGGGTTTTAAGGAATCTTCGCACACAGGGGTTTTGTGCGATCGCGGAGGACATTGAACTTTCCGTGTTGGTGGAGAGATCGAGAAATTTTTCTAGTAGAGGGATGTCAAGAGATGGTTACCATCAGCCTGGTATTATTACTAGCGTTGGGTCAGATTGTCAGAAAATATACAATTCACCTTCGCCACTCCTCTCAAATAACCCAAATTTAAGTGAAAAGTGACGTTCAAAATGCAGTTTAACATAATAAAAGAGATATGTTTAATCAATACAATGCCAAAGATACTCTGATATACCCATTATTTATCATTATTCTGTCTAATTTAACAGAAGTTACCAAATTTGTAAAGCTGCTGATTGTATAGTTTTTGAAAATCTAACCCTGTTATAAGATATCAGGGACATTGGTTAACGTAGCTATATTAAGTGAATAGGGGAGTTGCATGTCTCACTGCGCATGTCTACCGCAGTGCATGCTGGGATGGATTCTGATGACATCTGACATACAAATATTTGGCAACATTTTATTGAAAATTGCAAGAAAGTTTTCACCAATATCACAGCTTCAATAAATGATCTACGAAAACCAAATGCATCATGGTCAAGATGGGGACTTGTGTTATGGAAACATGAATAATACATGGATGTTGACATTAGAGCACTGATACATAGTCCATGCTGATCATGGCATGTTTTCTATCGATTTTATACAGTACCATTAGTCCCATAATTCCATGCGAATCAAGATTCAAAATGGGGGTTATGCAAATCCCCTTTTGGCCTTCACCCTCCCAGATACCATACACAAGTAAAGTCCAACAAAACCAAAGTTGGTTTATAACTTGAATATATATATTTTGGATATTGGAGAACTATTGTGAAAGGGAAAATAAATTGGGACCAACTTAAGAGATCCCAGGATTCAGACTGACATACTTTATTAATAGGGAGATTTAGCAGCCACAACGCACCAATACAACACCAACGCATCCACTAACTATTTATACATTACTACCGCTGTGGGGATATCTTGAGAGGCACTGGGCCAAAGGCATCTGCATTGCAGGCCTCTTGAGCCCCACAGCGGTAATCACAGCACCATCGCAAGGCTTACCACAGAGCTTACCACAGAGCTTACCACAGAGCTTACCACAGAGCTTACCACAGAGCTTACCACAGAGCTTACCACATAGCTTACCACAGAGCTTACCACAGAGCTTACCACATAGCTTACCACAGAGCTTACCACATAGCTTACCACATAGCTTACCACAGAGCTTACCACAGAGCTTACCACATAGCTTACCACAAAGCTTACCACAGAGCTTACCACATAGCTTACCACAGAGCTTACCACAGAGCTTACCACAGAGCTTACCACAGAGCTTACCACAGAGCTTACCACATAGCTTACCACATAGCTTACCACAGAGCTTACCACAGAGCTTACCACATAGCTTACCACAAAGCTTACCACATAGCTTACCACAGAGTTTACTGCCGAGCTTACCACAGAGCTTACCGCAACCAGTTGAGACTTTAAAGGGTGGTCTCCACTGGCTGCTGTAAGCTCTGCGGTAAGCTCTGCGGTACGCCTTCCGATGGTGCTGTGATGGTGAGAAGTGGCGAGGTCCTGCCTACATGGCCAGTGAACCATGTAGGCAGGACCTTGTCATTCCTCTCCACCTACAGAACCAGCACAAACCATCAAAAGGCTTACTGCAGAGCTTACCGCAGAGCTAACTGCAGCCAGTGGACACCACCCTTTATTATACAAAAAATAAGATCTTGAATTGAATGGCCCCACTGTAATGAACAAAGCCTCACCCCCTGCACACACACACACACACACTCTACACCCACCCCACCCGCATCATCCCCCACCTTACCCGTCCTAGGCATTCCCTCCACCCACCCCACCCGCATCCCCCTACCTTACCCGTCCTAGGCATTCCCTCCACCCACCCCACCCGCATCCCCCACCTTACCCATCCTAGGCATTCCCTCCACTCACCCGCATCCCCCACCTTACCCGTCCTAGGCATTCCCTCCTCCCACCCCACCCGCATCCCCCTACCTTACCCATCCTAGGCATTCCCTCCACCCACCCCACCCGCATCCCCCACCTTACCCGTCCTAGGCATTCCCTCCACCCACCCCACCCGCATCCCCCACCTTACCCATCCTAGGCATTCCCTCCACTCACCCCACCTGCATCCCCCACCTTACCCATCCTAGGCATTCCCTCCACTCACCCCCCCCCCCCACCACCTTACCCATCCTAGGCATTCCCTCCACCCACCACACCCGCATCCCCCACCTTACCCATCCTAGGCATTCCCTCCACTGACCCCACCCGCATCCCCCACCTTACCCATCCTAGGCATCCCCTCCACTGACCCCACCCACATTCCCCACCTTACCCATCCTAGGCATTCCCTCCTCCCACCCCACCCACATTATCCCCCACCTTACCCATCCTAGGCATTCCCTCCACTCACCCCACCCACATCCCCCACCTTACCCATCCTAGGCATTCCCTCCACCCACCCCACCCACATCCCCCCACCTTACCCATCCTAGTCATTCCCTCCACTCACCCCACCCGCATCCCCCACCTTACCCATCCTAGGCATTCCCTCCACTCACCCCACCTGCATCCCCCACCTTACCCATCCTAGGCATTCCCCCCACTCACCCCACCCACCCCCCACCTTACCCGTCCTAAGCATTCCCTCCCCTCACCCCACCCACATCCCCCACCTTACCCATCCTAGGCATTCCCTCCACTCACCCCACCCACATCATCCCCCACCTTACCCGTCCTAGGCATTCCCCCTACCCACCCCACCCGCATCCCCCACCTTACCCATCCTAGGCATTCCCTCCACTCACCCCACCCGCATCCCCCACCTCACCCATCCTAGGCATTCCCTCCACTCACCCCACCTGCATCCCCCACCTCACCCATCCTAGGCATTCCCTCCACTCACCCCACCCGCATCCCCCACCTTACCCATCCTAGGCATTCCCTCCACTCACCCCACCTGCATCCCCCACCTCACCCATCCTAGGCATTCCCTCCACTCACCCCACCCGCATCCTCCACCTTACCCATCCTAGGCATTCCCTCCACACACCCCACCCACATCCCCCACCTTACCCATCCTAGGCATTCCCTCCACACACCCCACCTGCATCCCCCACCTTACCCATCCTAGGCATTCCCTCCACTCACCCCACCCACCCCCCACCTTACCCGTCCTAAGCATTCCCTCCCCTCACCCCACCCACATCCCCCACCTTACCCGTCCTAAGCATTCCCTCCACTCACCCCACCTGCATCCCCCACCTTACCCATCCTAGGCATTCCCCCCACTCACCCCACCCGCATCCCCCACCTTACCCATCCTAGGCATTCCCTCCACCCACCCCACCTACATCCCCCACCTTACCCATCCTAGGCATTCCCTCCACTCACCCCACCCACATCCCCCACCTTACCCATCCTAGGCATTCCCTCCACTCACCCCACCCGCATCATCCCCCACCTTACCCATTCCCTCCACCCACCCCACCCACATCCCCCACCTTACCCATCCTAGGCATTCCCTCCACTCACCCCACCCACATCCCCCACCTTACCCATCCTAGGCATTCCCTCCACTCACCCCACCCACATCCCCCACCTTACCCATCCTAGACATTCCCTCCACTCACCCCACCCACATCCCCCACCTTACCCATCCTAGGCATTCCCTCCACTCACCCCACCCGCATCCCCCACCTTACCCATCCTAGGCATTCCCCCCACTCACCCCACCCACATCCCCCACCTTACCCATCCTAGGCATTCCCCCCACTCACCCCCCCCCCTCCACCTTACCCGTCCTAGGCATTCCCTCCACTCACCCCCCCCACCACCTTACCCATCCTAGGCATTCCCTCCACTCACCCCGACCGCATTCCCCACCTGACCCATCCTAGGCATTCCCATCAAAAGGCCCTAATCAGGAATCATGCAATAATTACCACGGCACGACCTTATTGTCACAGGGGGCGGAAGCATGACAGCCACGCGCATGCTCAGTCATGTTTGGGTCAGATCTTCAGAAAATGTACAATTCACCTTCACCAATCCACTTAAATAACCCAAATATAAGAAGAAAATCAGGTTCAAAATACAGTTCAACCTATCCAAACAGATTGCTAGAATCAATGCAATGCAGAATTTACTCGAATTTACCTAGTATTGACCAAATTGCAGCCTTATTGCAGAGTTTACTAAATGTGTACAGCTGCCAATTGTACATTTTCTAAAAATCTGACCCATTTAACTTTCTTGTGTCGGAATCTTGTGCCTTTGGACATCTGCGTGAGAAAGCAACTTGTATTTTTTTTCATTAACTTTCATGTTAAAATTTCATCATGTCATCCAATATTGGGCGAGTGTTTGAGTCAAGGCGCTTGCCAATGATTACGTAACAGTCCATGAACAGGGATATTTTTTTTAAACATATTTTATTTCAGAAGACAAATTCCAACAAGTTGGTACGTTTCATGCTCCCGAAACAATAATAGGAGAAAAACAAGAAATACAAAATATAAGAAGTTCGTACTACCATATTAAGCTACAATCTACATAGATTATTTTTTAGGATTTTTTACAGTTGCACATTAAAACAGAATACATCGGAGCTATCCGTACAATTATAAAAAGAGGAGTTTAACATTCCTATTACCAGTTGAGATGTGTTTCAGGAAAATGAGTCATAAGTCGCAAAAAATGGATTTTGAGATATCACCATATTTGAAAAGATGAGATCAAGCCGATTCCAATGATAGTAAATAGTCGAATAATCTAATAAATATTTCTAGATTTTAAGTTTGATAATTTCGTTTTTGAAAAAAAAGTTTCCAATATTTCTGGGGGTCAATAAACAGTAAGGTAACTAAATGTAGTCCATATGAGGACCTTCAAAACGAAAGATGTATTACATAGATTGTCCTGAAATTTGATACATCGATTGAGATAACTATAAGTGACACACTCTCAAAAAATCAGAACATTCTAATAATGAGATCTTGCGAAAAAAACACTTTGAAAAATATCAATTTTGCGACTTATGACTCATTTTCCTGAAACACATCACAGTTGGTTATAGTCGTTCATATATCATATTCATATCGCATATATACTACATTCTGAACTATACATGGATGGCTAGCGATGTGGTCCTAATATTTGCTAATATATAATACCTGTTGAGAAAAAACAAAATCATGTTTACTTTTGGCAGCCATATTGGATTTTGACCATGAAAATCACCTTCTAACAGAGTAATTATTGCAGAAATAGATTCCCCACAGCCTAAAACATTGAAAAACATAGATATGCCATTACTGATTACCGCCAGGAGCGAGTGAGGAGAAGAGACTGGTGTGGGATAATCAAAATTTATTTGATAAGCTTTTAATCATAATATGGTTCGACATGTAGTTATGATATTTGCATGTACAGGCATGTAAACAAACACATAATTATTGATTAATGTGAAATCTGGCCCTTTGGAAGAAGGAGTATTTAGTAAGAGGTGAGGGTGGGTGGGAAGAGAAAGGTGTTGACGCCACGACCCGCAGGAGAAGAGTGAGGATGAGGTGGGGTCGCGTGGCGTGGGTTGAGCGAAAGAGCGCGAAAGGGGGGATTAGTGGTACTGCACCCCTGGCGTCAGAAATGACAGCGCCTGGCTTAACTGCCATGCTTCCACCATTACTGATTACCGCCAGGAGCGAGTGAGGAGAAGAGACTGGTGTGGGATAATCAAAATTTATTTGATAAGCTTTTAATCATAATATGGTTCGACATGTAGTTATGATATTTGCATGTACAGGCATGTAAACAAACACATAATTATTGATTAATGTGAAATCTGGCCAAAAAAACCAGAAGATGTTATAAGGAGAGGGATGGGTGGGTAAAGTTATATTAATTTTGTGAGGGAAGGGCACTGTTTCAGTGATGTTTGTTATTGGTTTTATGTATTTTTATACATATTAATGCTTCAAGTCAGAACTTTATATATCATGAGTGTCTATGTCTTGTGTGATGTCGAGTCTGCCCGATAATTCAATTGTCATTTTGATATAGCCTTTATTATCTTCTTATTTGTTCTCTTGTACTTTGTTTGCACGTACGATTTGTACGATTGTGATGCCCATCCACCATAGTTCATCACTTCAAGATCTGTAGCACCTGCATTGAATGCTACTGTGGCGGCCGCTTTTCTTAAACTATGCAGAGATAGGTTTGTAGTGTCTATCTTGTTATTCTCGAGGTGCTTCTTCCACCGTGTGCTGACGAATGATGCTGGTACTGGTCTAATTGTGCCTCTGAATGTCAAGAAGGGTTGGTTGTTGTCTTGCGTTGGGCTGATGCTCAGCAATTGATTAACTGCGTTCACCACACACACATCTTTATCGTTTGAACAACTGAGTTTAATTACACGACGTTGGTATGTTGATTGTAAATTCTTGGCCGCCTTTATATTAATTGATATGTGGGCATGACTAGGTTCGACGACCACGTCAGCCCTGGTTAGGTGTCTTACCGGGTTAAATGATTTGACGGTCGGAGGCATTACCTCCGACTGTCGTAGAGCACCATGGAAGAGAATCAAGACCGCTACTTTGATAATGACCGAATTGTAGTCAGCTCCTAGTGCTATGACCATTTCTCTTATCGTTGATGGGTGTATAGGCGCTTTTACTCTGGGGATGTATGTCTTATTCCTGAGCAGCCCTTCTATCATCCATTTGATCCTTTGATGATACCAAGGCGTTGTATCTGATTCACACTTTTTAAGGTATGTCCTTATATTACCTAGGTTGTTTGCTACACTTCTTGGTGATGGTAGATACTCTGACAGATATTGAAGGTAGGCACATGCATGGCCCACTGTTGCTTGGTGTGGATCAAACCTGCCATATCTTGCGAATGCTAGGTATGTAATTACTGCTACTCTTCTATTTGCTGTTGTCCCGGCTGCCCATGCCAATTCTTGAGTTGCCTCTGACCTCCTGGCTAGTTGGGCGAGATTTGTTCCTAAAAGAGATTATATTACTACATGTGGTTATTGCGGATATTTCTGGATCGATAATCTTGAGATAGTAATGATCAACCCAGTATTTAGCGTTTTTGAAATCGGTCCCACCCAGGTGGGCTCTGCTGAGAGAATCTGCCACCTCATTGTTGATTCCTGACACGTGAGCATATGTGATGGTGAGGTCGAACATTGCCTGTACCAACCAGGCTGCGCGTGCAGCGCTGAGTATACCTTTGTTGCGGCCCTTTCCCGTGGTTAGCACACACACACTTGCTTCATTGTCACATAGGATTCGAATGTGGGTTCCTCTATCTGCTTCGGTGACAAAGTTTTGGAGTGCCACCGCTATATTTATTGCTTCAATTTCGGATATGTTTTCAGCCTCCATATCCGCTGCACATATTTGTTTTGCATATGCTAATTGCCCGTCTGTAGCCCCGATACCAGACAGGCATGCATCAACAAGTATGACTTTGGAGTACTTAGTTTTTGGTATTATTGCAATGCCATTCCAAGTTCCACAGAATGACCTGAACCATCGGAGGTCGTCCTTCATTTCGCTGTTTATGTTCATGTGTTTACCTGTGAACTCCCTGAGTCCATCAAGCAGTCTGGATACGAATAGGCGTGCTGGTGCTACACATTTGCTGATGTGTATCAGGGTGCCTATCACGGATTGGAGTTCCCTCTTGGTTATCGATCTCCAAGTCAGGAACTTATCCACCATGTTCCTGGCATCCGTCACTTTGTCAGGAGGGATGCTTAGAGTCATTTCTTTGGAGTTGATGATAATCCCTAACCACCTGACTATCTTGGATGGGGGCTGTAGTTTCTCTGGAGCTTCGGGGAGCCCCAGGTCCTTGAGTAGCTTTCTGGCAAACACATAGCTATCTGACGTTTTCTTGAGTGATTCTCCTAACAAGACAATGTCATCCAGGTACATGTATGCCTTGTGTCCTGCCTCCCTTAATATTCGCACTAGTGTATTTGCTACTCGTTGCATATGTGCACTGGAGGCCCTACTTCCAAATGGCATTGTAACATCACAGTACCATTGCTTCTCCCACTCTAGACACAAGAGGCACCAGTCTAGTGGGTCAGAGAAGAAATTTTTATATGCCCTTGAGATGTCTATCGATGCAAGGTGAATGTCTCCCTCCAGCGTCCTCATTTCTGACACTAGATCATCCACAGTAGGTAGGCGATGGGGGCGTTCCTCGCCCCAGACAGAGTTCTTTACTACATATTTATTTATCGAGTTCTCTTCTGGGAAAGTTAGATCGATTATAACTCTCCTCGCATCTGTATCTCGTTTAGCTCTTGACATTAGTGGTGATGTGTGACACCACTGCTGAAATGGAGGACGCTCGAACGGGCCTAGTATTCCCTTGTGGTCGAGTTCCTTTTTAATGAAGTTTCTAATTTTGTCACTGAAGTTTGTGGCACTGGGGTGGTTTCTTACCCCACTGTTGTCCGATACTGGGCCTGCATACCCTATCGGGAAACCATACATAATGAAAGATAGTAGTTCTGCGTCCTCGTGAGAGTCAGATAGCCTTGCTTCCCACGCCTTTATATTGAGATTGGATTTAAGTAACTTACGAGCCCCGATGGCATTGGGGACTCCATATGATTTAACTTCCCTATATATTTGATCGAGTTCCCCCCATGCTAGGTGATGTATTGGGTCTGGCCACTGCAGCCTCCGATGTGCAGCTAGATGATCGGGGTCTGTAGGGACAGAGCCTGGCGGGGCCTTGCCATTGCATATGGCTTCGACACATTTGAAGTAATTGTTATCAAGACCATACTTTTTATTGGGGCATGATTTTGGTGTATTGTTGCTATTGGTACTTGGTACATAAGGCTTAGCATGAGGATTGAGAGTGAAAGATTGCTTACTGCATTGTGACGTCCTTTCGATGTTTACACGGCCGCCATCTTTGATCTCGTGTGAGCTCTCGTATCCCGCGTGGTGTTGGGCGGTAATGTATTCATGCTTCACCTCAGTATCTAGGCCAGTGTGTCCTATTTCTGATGCCGTAGACACTGCTGGCGCATCGTGATTCCTGATCGATGCGCCACCTAGGCGTTTTTTGTCAGAAGCACATTAGATGTATCCGTCTGGTTTCCCGCCCTGTTTCTGTTGGCGTTACTGGAGTTGTATTGGCCCCCACTGGTTTGTCCCTGGTTGCCTGGGTTATATGATCCTTCGAGCTGCTGCTTTGCATGGCGTACTCGGCGCTCACATTCTCTGACGCTGTGTTGGGCCTTCCTGCCTATTGAATCACAATAGGTACATATGTGCAACATTACAACGGCTCCCTCACGATGCTCATGCATTTGCTTGCACCCCATTCTTGTATTGAAAGGTCGACACACTGTTTCCAGCATCCCTTTGTTATCTCTCTTCTGACCATTGTTCTGATTCGTGTTTGCTTGGTCATTTCCCTGGGAAGCTACTGCTCCTACTCCCCCACCAGTTAGGCATATCCTAACTCTCTCATCTTGAATAGCAGTGCGGTCAGCCCATTCAAACTTTCCACTTTCTACACAATCAAACACATACTGCGACCAGCGACGCACTGCTGGCCATGGGCGTTCAATTGCATCCCTTGTCACCTGCCTTAGATGGTACATCATGTTCTCATATTCCCCATCCACATATGCCAACGTGTCATTCATCAGAGCCAGGAAACCATCAATGTATTCCACTGATGATAGGCTGGATCTAGCATCTAGGCGTTGTTTAACTGTTTGGTTCCCTTCACGATAAACAAACATATATGGTTTAGACATGATTTTGGCTCTATGTATGTCTGATATGATATTTGCCCTACCATGGAGGCCGTCGGCGAATCTCTCCTTGTCTATTTGCCTCTCGATGTAATCGTCTGTTACCATTTGCCTGCGTAGGATTCGTGGTGTCTTAGGTCCACGTCCGCTTGAGCTGTCCATCCATTGTTCCACTTTTCGCTTTCCATTGTGCCCCCGGCTACAGTGGCTGGAGCGACTGGAGGTGCGGCTAATTGTGGATTCTGCTTTGCTCTTCCGGCTTGACCTAACGGTTGACCTGGACCTGCGTGTGGCGCTGGATCGCGTTGATTTTGAATCTGATTCAAAGTTTGTTACAAGGACTCCAAGTTGTGAGACTACTTTTGCTAGCTCCTCCTTTACTTGTCCGAGTTCTGTAGATACTCCTATTATGTCCTCTTGGAGCGACTTACAATTTGGTTGAGCTTTGCTCCTGGTGTTTTTAGCCGGCTCAAATCCATTGTCTTCTCCTTTCTCTCCTTGTTCCTCATTTCCCACCTTGTTTTGGCGCTTTTGTCTAGGCATTATGCTTCAGTTAATATCGAAGTTGATACTTGCTTCCCGACTTGACTGATGGTCAGGAATATCAGCTTAGAAGTGTTTCCACTGAATTAGTTGAATGGTGTGGAAGTTATGCCAAAGAGTATGTTTTGTGGTGAAGAATCTGGACGACGACGACGGAGGATGAAGAGAAAGGTGTTGACGCCACGACCCGCAGGAGAAGAGTGAGGATGAGGTGGGGTCGCGTGGCGTGGGTTGAGCGAAAGAGCGCGAAAGGGGGGATTAGTGGTACTGCACCCCTGGCGTCAGAAATGACAGCGCCTGGCTTAACTGCCATGCTTCCACCATTCTATGTTGATTTTACCCTGAATTATGGTAACTAAAATTGGAAGTGGTGGCCATTCTGATTTTGCGTTTTTTTTGTACTTTCCAGTGGTCCTATTTTATCCTACTTTTGATATGTTGTTCAGGACATATGTGATATGTTTCAGGAAAATGAGTCATAAGTCGCAAAAAATAGATTTTGAGATATCACCATATTTGAAAAGATGAGATCAAGCCGATTCCAATGATAGTAAACTGTCTAATAATCTAATAAGCATTTCTAGATTTTAAGTTTGATATATTGGAAAAAAAGGTTTCCATTATTTCTGGGGGTCAATAAATAGTAAAGTAACTAAATGTAGTCCATATAAGGACCTTCAAAACGAAAGGATATATATTAGATACATTGTCCTGAAATTTGGTACTAAAATTAATATAGCTATAAGTGATAAACCTCCCAAAAATTAGAACATTCCAATAATTTTATCTTGTGAAAAAAACACTTTGAACAATATCAATTTTGCGACTCATTTTCCTGAAACACATCACATATGAAAGAACAAGAAACAACCATAAAACGTTTTGCAATTTTTCAGCATAGATTGACTCTACTACTGTGAATGTCTTTCCTTTTATTATTATTAATAATAATAATAGATTTTTATTTCCATATGACATCTACAAATGTAAATATAAGTGTGGACTAGAGGTTTAATATGATGAGATGGAAAAAGGAGCATTTTCAGTAATGTGTACTGGTCTTCCAGTACCCCTGAATTTGGAAAATGATCTAGACTAGATAATATACATACATACATATAGAACATACAAATACAAACACATTTAGATAAATAAAGCAAAGAGACATAAATCATAAGTGTATGTGGTGGCTTTGTCTATTGGTCAGAGCCAATGGGTATTAATTCAAGTTGGTACTTTTGCATTGCAAGCTAGAAAGATTGCTTAAAGAGTAAAGAGAATGAAATTAGTTGTTTATTCCTCCATCAACACACCCTGCGGCATTTGTATTTGTATATTGTTTTTTTTTAAAGAAATGTTATTGAGCTGGTTTCGATGGTTACATTGATATTCTCACAGACTCTTGAAAATTTAAAAAAAATTACATTATTCATTACATCATTTTGATTATACATAGCATAGGTTTTAAAGTTGTGTTGGATTCAGCTGATTCATCTGACATAAGTATTATGCAACATTTTGATCGAAAATCGCAAGAATTCTTTCACAAATATCATTCCCCAGCAAACTGATTTATAAAAACCAAATTCATGATGGGAAAAATGAAGTCTTATTTTATGGAATCATGTAAAACATACGGCTATTTACATGAGATCACTGTTAAAGATTTTCAACGCTGAGCACAACATGTTTTCTATAGCTTTTACACTGATATGGGTCAGATTTTCAGAAAATGTACAATTGGCAGCTGTACACTTTAAGGAACTTCTGCTAAATTAGGCTGAAAAATGATAAATGCAGAGTATATCTGAGTATATTTGGTATCACATTGATTTAAAGTATCAGTTCTGTTATGTTAGACTGCATTTTGAAGCTCATTTCTGCCTTAAATGGGGGTTATTTGAGAAGTTTGGTGAAGGTCAATTGTACATTTTCTGAAAATCTGACCCATATACAACTCCCATAATTTCAAGCGAATCTAGATGCAAAATGGCGGACCTGCAACTCCCCTATTAACCTGCAATAATCCTCTCAGAAAAACCCAAATTTTCGGCAGAAATAAAGGGTGGTCTCCACTGGCTGTGGTAAGCTCTGCGGTAAGCCTTGCAATGGTGCTGTGTTGTTGAGGAGTGGCGAGGTCCTGCCTTCATCGTTCACTGACCATGTAGGCAAGGACCTCGTCATTCCTCACCACGTACAGAACCAGCACAAACCATCGAAAGGCTTACAGCAGAGCTTACCACAACCAGTGGAGACCACCCTTTAGATTAAAAATACGGCTCAACATAGCCGATACTAAATATACTCAGACATAACAACTACAGTGGAACCTCGCATAAAGACCACCTCTCTATACAAACCACCCCTCTATTAAGACCAGTTTCTCTCAGTCCCCAATTGCTTTCCTCTTATTAGATTAGCCCCTCTAATGAGACCACCCCGCTACCACAAATCGCTCAGTCCCAAGGGTCGTCTTAATAGAGAGGTTCCACTGTATTTATCATTTTTCCAGTTTAACCTTTAACCCTTCTCCTCCTGCCCAGAAAACGTTTACAAAAATTTGGATTCAGTCTGCGGCGAGTTCCTGTTAAAGAATCATTGCTAAATTTATCATCTACATAAGGGACAGATCTTCATGTACAATCGGCAGCCCTACACATTTAGTCAATTCTGCTAAATTAGACTGATAAAATGGCCAAAACTTAGTATTTGAGTAAATTTGGTAAGACTTTACTTGTCGTAATAGCTGAGAATCAGCTTGAAGTGTAACATTACTGAAAAATCCAACAAATGCAATCTGAAATTCCAACGAAGTGGATATTCTCATGCATGCATGGTCTGAAAATCACTCTAGGCTCAGACCTGAGAGAGTCCCTCCAGACTGAGGGAAAGCATTCGAACCAAACCGAAAAATGCCATTAGAATCCTATCCTAATCAAAACGTACTTGAAAAGTCATAATGATTGGTATGGATAATATTGTAAATAACAACCGGTGATTACTGGTAATATGTTTGAAGAAAGTGTACTACGAAGTGTTGTTTTTATTACTCGTGTAGCCCATGGCAGAGGAAAAAAAAACAAAAAGAAAAAAAAATGTTGATCGCAAAGGTACATGAAAATACGGATCTCTCTATAATTATAAACCTGGCTAAAAATCCAGCAAATATTGTCATCATGATCTATATTGATAAATGTTAAAAGATTTAAAATTGTGTTAATATGATATTCACTGAATTTTGAAATGGGTACCATGAGATTACCCTTGTGTATGCAAAGGAATTGGACTCAATAAAATTTCTTTAAAAAAAATTAAAAAAATTAGGACGCCTACTCCAGGTATGGGAAAGCATTGAGCGCAGTAGGCGTCCAATCACTATATTATAGCATACCAATCATATCGGATCTGAAAAGTTATGAGCCTAGACTGAGAATTTTCTTACATAGAATTTATCGTTTTATGGGTGAAATCACCAGAAAATGTACAATTCACATTACCAATCCACTCAAATATCCCGAATTTAAGACAAAAATGGTTTTTCAAATTGCATTTCAACATAATCAAACAGATTGTTTGAACCAGAAAACTGGTCCTGGATATGACCATGAAGTGCCTTTCTGTCTCTTTTTTTCTGTCTCTCTCTCTCCCTTCTTCTCTATCTCTGTTTCCGGGGTAAGACCATAAAGTGCCTTTCTGTCTTTCTGTTCCTTTTGTCTCTCTCTCCCTTCTTCTCTCTCTCTATTTCCTGGGTATGATCATAAACTGCCTCCCTCTCAACTCTTCCGCCCTTGATATAACCATATTAAATGTATTGATAAGGGCATAAAGCAACCAATCTCACTCACTCACTCCCTCTCAGCTCTCCCGCCCTTGATATAACCATATTAAATGTGTTGATAAGGGCGTAAAGCAACCAATCTCACTCACTCACTCCCTCTCAGCTCTCCCACCCTTGATATAACCATATTAAATGTGTTGATAAGGGCGTAAAGCAACCAATCTCACTCACTCACTCCCTCTCAGCTCTCCCACCCTTGATATAACCATATTAAATGTGTTGATAGGGGTGTAAAGCAATCGATCTCACTCACTCACTCCCTCTCAGCTCTCCCGCCCTTGATATAACCATATTAAATGTGTTGATAAGGGCTTAAAGCAACCAATCTCACTCACTCACTCCCTCTCAGCTCTCCCGCCCTTGATATAACCATATTAAATGTATTGATAAGGGCGTAAAGCAACCAATCTCACTCACTCAGTCACTTAAATTCGCTGAGAGAAAACCACTGCGGGTAAGCGATAATAAGTGTAAGGATTCCGGCACGTCTTCCAAATACAATTGAGGACGTTTAGAAGACCTGTATATATAATTCTATTTATTTGGAAATAGGATTAAAGTCTCTGCTTTTAGCACGTCTTCCAGCCGTCCCAAAAAATAAACCCTGTGACAAAATCAACTCGACAAATTCCCTCACAAGCTCACATGGTCTTTAGTTTTGGAAAAGAATGAAACAAAAAATAGAAAATATTTAACTTTTTCTTTACCGACGGAAGCTTTAATCAATATTTCCCCCATAAAACCTTTCAAAATAAAAAATTTGAAAAAAACCCCCCAGACATGACCGAAGCTGACATTGAGTAGGTTGGAAAGGAACGGGAACAATCCTCAGCACCAAAGACTGAATAAAGAAACACGGGTGAATGAATGAATGACTGTATCAAATCATTCTTTCCATATACTACTTGCCAAAGTCAGTAGTATAATTATGGAAAGTTACCATCGCAACAGGGTCCTTTTTGCCGGTGCAGGGGGTACCGTATTGACTGACCAGACAACCACCACAACCACGGGAACTGTCCAAGAAACTGGGTAGCTCACATTTTCTCATATTTTTTTTTTCTCATATTTTTATTGGCCTACACATTTATGTCTATAGATCTATACTCAAATGTAGTTCAAATGATTAACTGTACTGTTAAAAGGAACGTAAATATTAATACTGTACCGCCTCAATTAATATTGTACTACAACATTTTCCAAATGAACTAAGTCAATTTGTACCTTTCATAAGTTGCTAGGTCAAAGAATATCTGGGGGACAAAGAATATCTGTGAAATAATGGAAAACTTGTAGGTTATGATGTAAGGAATAATAAGCGTAAAATTGTACCGAAAACTATTTATATTTTAGGATGCAATGGAAGACCTACTTTGGAGAATTGTCTGAGCTTTTCATGCGTGTAACTGTTATTATGACATGAATACAAATTCAATATATACGAAAGAGGTATGCCTATGAATCCATTATAGAGGTATGCTTATGAATATATGTGATGTGTTTCAGGAAAATGAGTCACAAGTCGCAAAATTGATATTTTTCAAAGTGTTTTCATCATTGGAATGTTCTGACTTTTGAAGAGTCTATATCTTATAGCTATATAAATTAGTGTATCAAGTTTCAGGACAATCTATGTAACATATCCTTTAGTTTTACAGGTCCTCATACGGACTACATTTAGTTACTTTACTGTCTATTGACCCCCAGATATATTGGAAACATTTTTTTCAAAAACGAAAATATCAAACCTAAAATATAGAAATAATTATAAGATTATTAGACTGTTTACTATCATTGGAATCAGCTTGATCTCATCTTGTCAGATATAATGGTATCTCAAAATCTTTTTTTGCGACTTATGACTCATTTTCCTGAAACACATCACATATGATGTATGTGCATTATAACGTGCAGAAAGTGATTAGTATTGCAACATCATAAGGATTTATTAGAAGCCCACCAAGACGGCGAAATATTGGAGCGGTAAAACGAAAATGTAATAAAAAAAACGAAGATGATGACTGATATATGATTTATTGTCGTTACAGAATTTGTTTTAAGGGATTTGCATGACCGCCATCTTGAATCTTGATTCGCATGGAATAGGGGATTTGCATAGCCGCCATTTTGAATCTTGATTCGCATAGAATTATGGGAATAGTGGTACAGTCAAAATTCTATAGAAAACATGTCATGTTCAGCATGAACTATTTATCAATGTTCTAATGCCAATATCCATGTGTTATACATGTTTCCATGATACAAGTCCCCATCTTTCCCATTATGCATTTAGTTTCCATAGATCGTTTATACAAGTTAAGATATTGGTGAAAACATTCTTGCAATTTTCGATAAAAATGTTCCCAAATATCTGTATGTCAGATTTCATCAGAATTTATCCCAGAATGCAGTGTGATAGACATGCGCAGTGAGACATGCAACTCCCCTATTACGGGAGTTGTATGTCAGACAATAAACTAGGGAAGACTGTTTGCTGCTGTTTCATGTAGGTAATGCAGGTGAGGTTGTCAGAAAATGTACAATTGGACAATCCCATGATGAAATCACACAAATTTAAATTTTAAAAATAGGTTAGGATACAGTTCAACATTATTGTACAGATTGTTAGAATCATAGTAAGGCCAAAATAAATTGGGTGTGTTTCCGATTTATCTGCCTTAAAACTAGGTATATAGTAGGGGTTTGGGGATGGTAACTTTTGTTTTTAATTTTGTTTTTAGGAAACCATCTCCCACTTAAAAAAAATGTATAACAATAGTTGTTAATGTGCTTTCCTGTTTTCCTACTTGTATAACCTTGTTTTGTCAAAGAATCCAAAAAAAAAGGTAAGATATAGTAAAAAAAATAAGGTATGGTCAAACAAATTTTAGGTAGGGGAAGGTTTTTCTAGGTAAGGGGGGGGGAGTTAAATCGGGAACACTATTTTCTGCCTAATACCAAATATATTCAGATAAAAACCTCAGCCGAATTTCCACATTATTCACTAAATGCGTAGAGCAGCCGATCGTACACTTTCTGACGACAAGACCCAAGTGTGCATTTGTTAACGATCAACGTGAATTCGGACAGTATGGATCATTTAAATACAGGTTCAAATAATGGCAAAATATTCTGCCTATTTTCGAGGAACACTGCCAAGAAAATGTATGTCATAATTGATCCAAATCCATCCCAGCATGCACCATAAGGGACATGTATGCACTGCAGATCAAATCCCCTATAAGAAGAAATGCCCTATCAGATTTATCAGAGCTTAGTAGTAATATTACTACTAAGATCCGAGCTGTTCTACTCCTAAAGTCTGTCCAAGCAGGGCGTCGGTGGTGTAACGGTCAGCATGGTTGCCTTCCAAGCAGTCGATCCGGGTTCGATTCCCGGCCGACGCACTCCTTTTATCGGTAAGATTTTCAGAAAATGCACAAATTAGGTAATATAACTTCTGTTAAATTAGACAGAAATATTATTAATAATGGGTATATCAGAGTATCTTTGGCATTGTATTGATTAGAAATATCCATTTTTTTAGGGGTTTAACTGCATATTGAACGTCACTTTTCACTTAAATTTGGGTTATTTGAAAGGATTGGTGAAGGTGAATTATTGTACATTTTCGGACGACCTGACCCTTATGACAGTGGTTCAGATCTGTGTTATTCAAGTACAGGAGTCTGTCCGAGTCTGCTAGGGAATATGGACATAACAGCAAGTGAAGGACAAATTCAGAAAGAGTAGGACGTCCTGCGTTCTGACCATAAGTGGTCTGGAAATAACTATTCTGTTAGACATAAAATCTGTTTCATTTTTATCATTAGCTAGATCTTTATTCAGCATCATCCATTCTTTGTTTGATTCCTCCTCCCTCGCCTCCCCTCCTACTCCCTCTCCCCCTCCTCCTGCTCCCTCTCCCCCTCCTCCTGCTCCCTCACTCCTCCTGCTCGCCCTCCCCCTCCTCCTGCTCCCTCTCCCCCTCCTCCTGCTCCCTCACTCCTCCTCCTGCTCCTCCCCCTCCTCCTCCTCCTCCCCCTCCTGCTCCTCCTCCCCTTCCTGGTCCTCCTGGTCCTCCCTCATTCCTCCTCCTGCTCCTCTTCCTCCTGCTCCTCCTCTTCCTACTGCTCCTGCTCCTGTTCCTCCTGTTCCTCCCCTCCCTCTCCCCTCCCCTCCCTCTCCCTCTCCCCCTCCCTCTCCCCCTCCCTCTCCCCCTCCCCCTCCTGCTCCCTCTCCTGCTCCCCCTCCTGCTCCCCCTCCCCCTCCCTCTCCCCCTCCCCCTCCTGCTCCCCCTCCCTCTCCCCCTCCCCCACCTCACTATCACAGCACGCCTGGCTGCCCTGTCTAGCTCCTGCTCCCTTCCTCCCCCTTCCACCCCTCCCTCCCCCCTCCCCCCTCCCCCACCCCTCCCCCTCCTGCTCCCTCTCCTGCTCCCCCTCCTGCTCCCCCTCCTGCTCCCCCTCCTGCTCCCCCTCCCCCTCCCTCTCCCCCTCCCCCTCCCTCTCCCCCTCCCCCTCCTGCTCCCCCTCCTGCTCCCCCTCCTGCTCCCCCTCCCTCTCCCCCTCCCCCACCTCACTATCACAGCACGCCTGGCTGCCCTGTCTAGCTCCTGCTCCCTTCCTCCCCATCCACCCCTCCCTCCCCCCTCCCCCTTCCCCCCTCCCCCCTCCCCCTTCCCCCCTCCCCCTCCCCTCCCCCCCCCACCACACTATCACAGCACGCCTGGCTGCCCTGTCTAGCTGATCGCCCGTCAGATGAATGTAATAAACGTTTAGACATGGAATAAAACATGCAGATTAGCGTGGCGTGGAGATGTTGACAGACTAATTACTTGCCGGGGGATCAGTAAATTACAGGCTACGTTTTTACCTGCTATTTCCCCCACAAATACTGGCTGCCTTCTACTGCCTCACTCACTCGTCACCAATGAGTACCGCCATCATTCCACCCACCATTTGTGATGTGTTTCAGGAAAATGAGTCACAAATCGCAAAATTGATATTTTTCAAAGTGTTTTATTCATAAGATCTCTTTGTGGGAATGTTCTAATTTCTTAGAGGGTTTAGCACTTATAATCATATGAATCCATGTAACAAATTTCAGGACATTGTAATAAATATATCCTTGCGTTTAAAATATAGAAATACTTATTCGGTCTCATAATGTTTACATTCATTGGAATCGGCTTGATCTCTTTTCAAATATGGTGATATCTCAAAATCCATATTATGACTCATTCACCTGAAACGGATCACATATAAATAGGGAGGACTGAATGAGTGATGCATCAAGTTAAGGGCTTATTTATGAGGCCGGAGAACCATTGTATATCTTTATGTTATTGATATCATCTATGTTAATTTGATTTTAAGGGCGCAATGGAAGATCTACATTGGAGAATTGACCGTCACGTTCATGTATCTGTTATTTATCATGTGGATAAAACTGTTATACATCCATATAATATACGGGAAGAGCGATCTTTACGGAAAGAGGTCGAAAATAGGGGTTTCTTTAGGTAGAAAAAAGGGGTTTCTTTGTCTCACATGTTCTCGGAATTTATTGTTTTACAAACCGTTTTACTCATCTGTAGAGTTCTGTCCACCCTCTCTGGAGGACATCGTATATGGTTTGTGAAGGTGTCTGGGGTGGAAATGTGATTTTGAAGCATTTTTTAAATTGGGATTTACATACTCTCTTCATAGCCTGGGAAAGCCCCTGTGAGATACTACATCATTTCCCATAAGCTACTTCCAGGGGGCCCAACTACATGCAGAGGAGTGGGAGAGGGTGGGGGTATTGGAGTGGGGGAGGGAGAAGGTGTAGAAGGGGAGAGTGAAGAAAAGGGAGAGGGTGGGGAAATAGGACAGGGGAGGGGGAGGGTAAGAAAAGGGTGAAGGAAAAGAGGGGAGGGAGAAGATGTAGGGGAAGGGACAGAGGGGAGGGAGACGCGACATATTTGGTCAGAGAATCTTGCTTTAATCCGTCCCACCTACCACCAGTCCTATAAGGGTCAGATTTTCAGAAAATGTACAATTCACGTTCACCAATTCTCTGAAATAACCCCAATTTCAGACGAAAATAAAGTTAAAAAATACAGTTCAACCTAACACATAGCTAGAAGCAATGCAATGCCGAATATACTTGAATTTACCTAGTATTGGCCAAATTGGGGCCTAATTTAGCAGAATTTACTAAATGTGTAGAGCTGCCAATTGTACATTTTCTGAAAATCTGACCCATAAAGTCCTGCAGGGACTATCAGGCCTTGTGGATGACAGAAGACAGACATGAGGCTAATTATCTGTCAGTAATTATAATTGCTCATAAAGGCCGTTTTCCAAGCAGACGACATTGGGATCTGTGATAAGAAATGGCAGGAGAGTGTCTAAACCAGCCGTTACTTCAGCAGGCGACCGATGAGGCAGGACAAAACCACACCACGACTCTCTTTAGGGTCAGATTTTCAGAAAATGTACAATTGGCAGCTGTACACATTTAGTAAATTCTACAAAACAGGCTGCAATTTGGCCAATACTAGGTAAATTCGAGTATATTCGTCATTGCATTGATTCTAGCAATCTGTTTGGCTAGGTTGAACTGTATTTTGAACTTTATTTTCGTCTAAAATTTGGGTTATTTGAGAGGATTGGCGAAGTTGAATTGTACACTTTCTGAAAATCTGACCCTTTAGTATAATCAGCCTTTTATATTATACGCTGGATTTATGATTTAATCTAAAAATAGTAGGTGAAGGCTAATAAAAAACCTCATGTTCCGCAGCCAGATCAAGTGACTAATTAATTTCTTATTCCTTCCATGATATATGATGGGTTTCAGGAAAATGAGTCATAAGTCGCAAAATTGATATTTTTCAAAGTGTTTTTTTACAAGATCACATTATTGGAACGTTCTAATATTTGGAGGGTTTATCATGTATAGTTATATCAATCGATGTATCATATTTCAGGACAATCTATGTAATATATCCTATCGTTTTAAAGGTCCTCATATGGACTACATTTAGTTATTTTACTGTTCATTGACCCCCGGAAATATTAGAAATTTTTTTTTTCAAAAAACGAAAATATCAAACTTAAAATCTAGAAATATTGATTAGATTATTAGACTGTTTACTATCGTTGGAATCGGCTTGATCTCATTTTTCCAAATATAATGGTATCTCAAAATCTATTTTTTGCGACTTATGACTCATTTTCCTGAAACACATCACATATATATAGAGAATGGAACGAGCCGGCAATAATTGAAAAATTATTGGACGAGATTATTAATGAGGAGTTAACTCTGAACAAGATAATTATAAATTTTGAATAAAGTTCCAATAAAAAACAAGAAAGGTTTAAAGCTGTATTTACAACTAATCGAAACTTTAGAAGATTTCACCGTCTTGTTTTTACTGCAGGGCTTTATAAAGTTTTATAATATTTTGGTGGCCCGCCGAAATCCTTCACTGGCGTAATATTCACTGATTTGACTTCAAATCTTGTAAACCAGGGAAGTCGCCTGAAAATTTAAAATAAAATTTACCTTCCCCAATCCTCTTCCTAAATTCAATAACCCATTCAGAATGTAATTGACAGTTTCATAAAGGCTATCATAAATAGGTTTTTCAAACAAATATTATCAAACATTTAATTATAGATATACTTATTAGGTTTCCTAATTGGAATCGTATGCATTATTGGAATCCACTTAATCTCATCTTTTCAAATAATTATGATCTCAAAATCCATTTTTTGCAACATTTTCTGTGACACATCACATATGATGACGCAGTTGCCGTCTGGTGTTTGTAGCGTGTACTACTCAGGTCATTGACCTCCGTGCTTCAGACCAGACTAGTCATATGTGATGTGTTTCAGGAAAATGAGTCACAAGTTGCAAAATTGATATTTTTCAAAGTATTTATTTTACAAGATCACTTGATTGGAATGTTCTGATTTTTGGGGCGTCTATCAGTTGTAGTTATATCAATCGATGAATCAATTTCAGGACAATGTATCTAATTAATATATCCTTTCGTTTTAAAGGTCCTCATTTGGAGTATATTTAGTTACTTTACTGTTTTTTGCCCCTCTGAAATATTGCAAACTTTAAAAAAAAATAAAAAAAATATCAAACTTAAAATCTAGAATTACTTCTTAGATTATTAGACTGTTTACTATCATAAGAATCGGCTTGATCTCCTCTTTTCAAATATGGTGATATCGCAAAATCCATTTTTTGCGACTTATGACTCATTTTCCTGAAACAGATCACGTATGGGATGTATTTCAGGAAAATGAGTCACAAGTCGCAAAATTGATATTTATTCAGAAGATCTCTTTTAAGGAATTATCTCACTTTTGAGGTATGTGCCGTTTACGGTTGTATGAATTCATTTACCAAATTTCAAGACTGTATTAGATATATGCTTTCATTTCAAAAGTCATCTTATAGAGAAAATTAACCATTTGACGAGTATTTATGCTCAAATGTTGCAAACGTTTTTTTCAAAAATGAAAATATCAAATTTGAAATATAGAAATACGTATTATATATGTCCTGATGTTTATTATCATTGGAATCGGCTTGATCTCCCCGTTTCAAATATGAGATGATATCTCAAAATTCATTTTTTGCGACTTGTGACTCATTTTCTTAAAACACATCACATATATGTCAAATATGGAGTAAATTTGTTCTTTTTTCACAATAGCTTATAATACATCTTTAATTTGATTGACCCCCTGTAGCTCCTCCCATCTGATCCGCTGCCGATTCTAATTGGACAGCCTCATTTCCATACTCCATGGCCATTGGCTATCGATCCTTTCCTTCCTTCCTGCTGGCTGAGCCAGACGCTATAATAGAACCATACTATTTTACGCAAGGTGACTTTTATGCAATGTCAATTTTGTGCTTCAAGTCTTTTTAACTTGAAGAATCAATGAGATCTAATGAATCTGGTGGAATACGGGACGGTAATGGATACAAGTATTGATGTTTTCCACTCAACTAAGAGTTTGAGAGTATCTACTCTGAACGCAGACGACATTTCTTAAGTGGGTCAGATTTTCAGAAAATGTACAATTCCTCTTCGCCAATCTTCTCAAATAACCTAAATTTCAGACGAAAATAAAGTTCAAAATACAGTCCAACCTAACCACACTGATTGCTAGAATAAATGCAATGACGAATATACTCGAATTGATTATCGAATACTATTGACCAAATTGCAGCCTAATTTAGCAGAATTTACTTAATGTGTAAAGCTGCCAATTGTACATTTTTCTGAAAATCTGACCCAAGTGATGGTTTTGTTTTGATGAACAGTGGTTTAATTATTGTAAAAAGCCTGTCCGAGGGGGTGGGGGGGGGGTGGGGGGGTGGACAGGGAAAATGGAACGGATGTTTTGGTCTAGTCTTGCATATGTGATCCTTTTTGGGAAAATAAGTCATAAGTTGCAAAATATAGCTTTTGAGATATCATTATTATTTGAAAAGAGATCAAGCTGATTCCAATGATAGTACACACTAGGACACCTAATAAGTATTTCTATATTTTAAGTTTGATATTTTTATTTTTGAAAAAATGGTTTGCAATGTTTCTGGATGGGCAATTACCAGTAAAGAAACTAAATATACTAACGCAAGGATGTATGTAGTACAATGTCCTGAAATTTGTTACATGGATTTATATGAGTATAAATGCTAAACCCTCTAAAAACCAGAACATTTCAATAAAGGGATCTGGTGATAATAACACATTGAAAAATATCAATTTTGCGACTTGTGACTCATTTTCCTAAAACACATCACTTATACTATGTGCTGTGATCTATACAACCGTTTTAAAGCTGCAGTTTCATCCAATAGGGGATTTGCATGTGCCACTGCGCATGTCGGTTACAATGCATTCTGGCATGGATTCTGATGAAATATGACATGCCAATATTTGGCAACATTTTTCTCGAAAAATGATCTATGAAAACCAAATACATGATGGGAAAGATGGGGACTTGTGTTATGGGAACATGTATAAACATGGATATTGACATTAGAGTATTGATAAATAGTCCATGCTGAACATGGCATGTTTTCTATAAATTTTGTATTGTACCATTAGTCCCATAATTCCAAATCACGATTCAAAATGGCAGCTATGCAAAGCCCTTATTCGATAAAAAACAAAAGTCTTTTTTGACTGATGTTGATTAAGAGTGCAGAATATTATATCAATGAGATGATAATTATTAGCACATCATGACTGGTATGGTTAGGAATTATGGTTAACGATGTAAATACTCTACTGGTCTAGCCGGTAAATTGAGAAAAGAAATATAACACGAAATGTTGTTCTTATTATTCGCGTAGCCTTGGCAGAGGCAAAAGAAAACTAAAAAAAAATTATCTTCGTTGTTGATGTAAAACTGGAAATGTATTTGATACTTCTGAAATTGACTTAGTAATTGTGCTGATGTTGATGTATAATCTTCTGTAAATGTTAAAAAATTTAAATATCTGATATATGATTATGATACTGATTTTTGTTTTGAAATGATTACCATGAGATTACCCTTGTGTAAGCAAAGGAACTGGAATCAATAAAATTTCTTTAAAAAAAAAAAAAAATTATACCAAATGGCACGATGTAGGTATATACTCGGGTTGAGACAAGCTAATAACGGAATGAGTCCCAAAGGGACAAGTTCCATTCTTCTGCTCATCTCGACTTGAGTATAAACCGTACAGAGTGCCATTTGGTATTTATTACATACTGATTAGAAACTGTACAGAGTGCCATTTGGTATTTATTACATACTGATTAGAAACTGTACAGAGTGCCATTTGGTATTTATTACATACTGATTAGAAACTGTACAGAGTGCCATTTGGTATTTATTACATACTGATTATAAACTGTACAGAGTGCCATTTGGTGTTTATTACATACTGATTAGAAACTGTACAGAGTGCCATTTGGTATTTATTACATACTGATTAGAAACTGTACAGAGTGCCATTTGGTATTTATTACATACTGATTAGAAACTGTACAGAGTGCCATTTGGTATCTATTACATACTGATTACAAACTGTACAGAGTGCCATTTGGTATTTATTACATACTGATTACATACATACAGCAGCCGCTAATGACGCAACATCATGAACCAATCAAATTGCGTCAAATTGGGTCACTAGTTACCATGACAAGTGTAGTGGCTCAAATAGCACATAGGTGATATTTGACTTTTCAAATAGCACCCCTGAATCATGCCCTCGAAATCACATATGATATGTAATAATTACTCTTATCATGTGCCGTTCGGGGGAGCAGTTTGGTTTGATCAGTTTGGTCTACCATGGTTAGACATGACTAAATGATGCAATTTAATTGGTGTAACGTCTCCGGCCGGACCTAAATACATGTACAAATGACATCGTCCCCAGCCGAGTACAGATTGCTTTAAGTCAAGCCTCCTCGAGCAAAACTTTATGCTAAACAGGTTAGATGTATTTTTTAGCCATCAAATCATGATCATTCCACTGTGTAATAAATAGCAAATGACACTCTGTTTGGTTTTGAACCAATCTTGACACAATCAGAAAACGGAAACAGAATCAGAAAACGGGACTCACCCCTTCGGGGAACCCAAACACAGTGCCATTTGCTAAATTAATTTTCTTTATGTAAGACTTTTAATGAATATCTTATACTACCTGTATATTTGTAGGATTTGGTAGGAATAAGAAACATCTATAATTTATTTAATGGTGCACTAATCCATTGAATGGGGGATTTATCGGAATGGCACTGATTTTATTGGAATGGCACTGGATAAAATTTAAAAATTTTGCTACATATTTTATGAATTGTGGATCCTATCTAAATTCACGTCCTTAATATTGTGCAGATTCATAATCATTTTCTTGTATTGTTGGGTATTTATCTTGACTTAATTTTGTGGATTGAAATGTAATTTCACTGTTTCTTTCATCAAGTTTACCAATATGTCAAAATTCCAATTGTGATCTGTTTTCGGAAACTAAGTCATACGTCGCAAAATACGGATTTTTAGATTTCACCATATTTGAAAAGAGATCAAGCCGATTCCAATGATAGTAAACAGTAGGTAAGGTAATAAGTATTTCTATATTCTAAGTTGATATTTTTATTTTGAAAAAAAAGAACTTTGCAATATTCCTGGGGGGCAATAACCATTAAAGTAACTTTAATATATTCCATATGAAGACCTTTAAAATGAAACGATATATTACCTACATTGTCCTGAAATTTAATACATAGATTGACATAACTATAAGTGATAAACCCTTCAAAAATCAGAACATTCCAATAAAGTGATCTTGTAAAATTAACACTGAAAAAATATCACTTTTGCGACTCCGAATTCATTTCTTTGAAACACATAACAATTGTACATAACCTAACGACTGACCCATGCATACATAGTGCTTTTCGTGTAAAAAAAAAACCGAGCAGAAGTAAAGTTTTATTACTTCCATTTCTGGCCTGCTGCTCTTTTGGGCCTCCACTACACTCTATTATTGACAAAAGCAGCCTCCTTTAAGATTGCACATTTATATGCAAATGGCCCTGTATAGAGTCTCCACTGGAACCGGGCCCCTCTGGAACCTCTTCTATTTCCCGCTCTATATAACAAAATATTTAGACCTTAAGGAAAACATTTCCATCTTCTACAGACAGTTTATGGGTCAGATTTTCAAAAAATGTACAATTAGCCGCTGTACACATTGAGTAAATTCTGCTAAATTAAGCTGCAATTGGGTCAATACTGGGTAAATTCGAGTATATTTGGCATTGCATGGATTATAGCAATCTGTTTGGTTAGGTTGAACTGTATTTTGAACTTTATTTTTGTCTGGAATTTGGGTTATTTGAGATGATTGGTGAAGATGAATTGTACATTTTCTGAAAATCTGACCCATATGCTGTCCTTAATCATGTAAATGGTGTCGGCCTGTATTAGATTACACTACAGTAAAACCTGTCTATTACAAACACTCGTGGGAGCGGACGCAGGATTTTACAATAGTGAAGTGCTGGAAAGGGGGCTGTAATTTTTTTTATTGGAACTTGTCTACCAAAGTTAGCTCTTTGTACTTCAACAGCAGGAAAATAGGTAGGTTTCATTTTAAGTACATTTGAAGTAGATATGGGATGTGACAGTGGGATGTAAGTGTGGGATGTGACAGTGGGATGTGACAGTGGGATGGGACAGAAGCATGTGATAGTGGGATGTGATAGTGGGATGTGATAGTGGAATGTGACAGTAGCATGTGATAGTGGGATGTGATAGTGGGATGTGACAGTGGGACATAACAGTGGGGTGTAACAGTGGGATGTAACAGTGAGATATGACAGTGGGATGTGACAGTAGGATGTGACTGCGGGATGCAACATTGGAAAATGACAGTGGGATGAGACGGTGAGAAAAACTCCTGATCAATTTGTGGTACAATGATGCGTTATAATTAAATCAAACGAAAAACATAATATATTATATATATAGTTCTAGACATCATTCTGCATACGTTCCCATCAAACGATTCTGTTTAAACCTGTTTTGGCTCCAACCATAAAATTGCCCGGACTAATAGTATAAGACGGCTATATATATAATAGTAGACGGGGAAGAGAAATTGTCCTCCTCCTCCTCCGCCTCATGTCTGTGAGATGAAGACACCCAAGGGGAAAGACAAGGTAAATTGACAAACGCAGGTGTAATTCTACTCCCTAGAGGGCTCTGTAATCACCAGTGTCTAGTGACTAATGCGGGCATACTGTTATGTGTGGTAGGGCCCTGCTACAGGGGACTGGTGCATAAGGGTCAGATTTTCAGAAAATGCACAATTCAACTTCGCCAATCTTCTCAAATATCCCAGATTTCATACCAAAATACAGTTCAACCCAACCAAACAGATTGCTAGAAACTATGTAATGCCAAATATACTTGAATTTACCTAGTATTGACTAAATTGCAGCCTAATCTAGCAGAGTTTACTAAATGTGTAGAGCTGCCAATTGTACATTTTCTGAAAATCTGACCCATACGAAAGCTTTACTTAAAGATTTGCTAAGCCATGAGCAACTCAAAACTTTGCAGAAGGACAAACTTAGACAAGCCAGATTGAATTATAACTAAGGCCAACAAAAGAAATAGGTGTGTTTCCGATTTATCTGGCTGAAAACTAGGTAGGGGGGTGGTAAATTCTTTTTTTGTTAATTTATTTTGTTTGGAAACCACCTCCCAGGAACTGAGAAAAATGTCTTTTTCATAACAATAGTTGTTTTGAACATGGGAAATGTGCTTTTTGACAGTTTCGGGTTAGGAACACCCGTTTTCCTGCTTTTGTAAGCTTTTTTTGTCAAAAAATCCAAAAAAACTAAGATATGATGGGGAGAAAATCAGGTATGGTAAAAAACTTTTTAGGTAGAGTAAGGTTTTTCTAGGTAGGGGGCGGGGGGGGGGGGGGGGGGTAAATCGGAAACACACCTATTTTTTGGGGGGCCCAATAGAAATCACGTACATAATATGAGGATCTTCTAGCCTCAGACCCAAATATGTTTTCAATAATGTGTTTTCATCCTCTTCTGTTATCATTACTAAATATATAAGAGAAAGGTACTGTGTGTGGAACTGTTGTCTTGAGAAGAGGTACAACGGCCTAGTGTCTTAATTGGGTAATAATAATAAAAATGACTTAAATGAGTAATTTCAGGACATTGTATTAAATATATCTTTGCGTTTTGAAGGCCTTTGTATGGAGTATATTTAGTTACTTTAATGGTAAATTTTAGTTACTTTACTGGTAATTACCCATCGAGAAACATTGCAAACTTATTTTTTCAAAAATACAAATATCAAACTTAAAATATAGAAGTACTTATTAGGTGTCCTATTGTTTACTATCATTGGAATCAGCATGATCTCCTCTTGTCAAATAAAATGGTATCTCAAAATCCATACTTTGCGACTTGTGACTCATTTTCCTGAAACACAACACATATAATATTGAAATTATGAAATATATCTTGGCCTTGAATGTCTTATATTAACAGAGCAATCAATACCTACTGGCTTCTCTCTGTGTCTAATGGCGGTATACATGGACTAAAACGCCAAGGCACCATTAGAGGAATGTAGGATATCTGTGGAATGTTCTAGAACATTCTGGATGGAATGTTCTAGAACATTCTGGAATGTTTAGGTTAGCTGAATGAAGGTCTGAATGGCTATTTAGTGGGCGAGCAATGCCATTGACTAATGTTATAAAGATGGTGGATTGCTGCTGTGCTACCAATGATAGAATGGTCTCTACACTGGAAGAAATGCAGGTTCCTAGAAATGCAGCGCCTGGTATAACCTTGATAAATAAGGAGACAGACAAATTCAATTTGCCCCAATGTAGGTCCGGCTGCTAAGCCTGATCACTGGAAGTCAAATTGTGTATTAATGCGCCGCCACTTTCAATGATGGAATCATAGATCATTCGTAGATTTATTTCTCTTAAAGGTATGCGCGGGTGTTCAATAGAAAACAGATTGGTGGGTGACTTTTTCATGAAACGTTCAGGGATCGTTTCTGACTACATAAGCAAGAAATGAAAATAAAAGTACATCTCAACGACTTATTTTTTTTCAACAGCCGCTTGAAAATAACAGTGCTTTAGCATTGAACTCTATGTGACAATGTGGTTATTTTTACGTTTCACTATATATATAAAAAAAAAATATATAAAAAAAACCTTTCTACCCATATAATTTTATTTGGTTATTATGCTACAGATTTACAAAAAAACTTTACATTGACAGGGTTAAAAAATTTGTGGTCATCTGAAGTTGCCGGCAACGTGATTATGCACGAATTATCGCTCATTTTCATTGACTGTAGGTGGCAGCATCAGGATGAATAGTTAGTTGCATAGGAACCGTTTATTACATAGTGGTGTGCATTCAGACACCCGCTAACCTCCTTAAAATAATAATATAAAGCTTCAAAATGAAAACTTCTACTGTACATTGTAAGTAGGCATTTATTATGCAACAGGTCCCTGGACTATCACCTTGGAAAGCTGCGATTCCACTGGGCTGTGTTGCGTCCCAGTGTCGTAATCTGTGTGATATATTTAATACTAGCAAAGTATATATATAAGTATATACATAAGTATATACCCGTCTTACAGACGGTCCCTCTCTCTTCCTGCACATCCACCTGTCCCTCCCTCCTTTTCCTTCTTCACTCTCCCCCTCTGGCCTCCATTCTGCCCCTTTTTTTCACTCCCATTCCCCCTCTCTTCTCTCTCCCCCTCCCTGGCTAAAAATAGTTGTATAGAATAGAACTAAAAAACTAAAAATCATTTCCACCCCAGATACTTTCACAAACCACACATGACGTCCTCCAGAAAGGGTGGACAGAACTCTACAGATCAGTAAAACGGTTGGTAAAACAACAAATTTTGAGAACATGTGAGACAAAGAAACCCCTCTTATTATACAGATTACAGACTTTTCCTCTTTTTTTTCACATATTACACATAGCACAAAATACATTACTAAGGCACCTTTTCCTATTATTGTCCAGATATTCCTATTCCTGGAAGAAATACTTTCATGGCACCAACTATTTCTTCATTACTAAAATCTTTTCTCCCATTACAAGAAGTCTTTTTACTCTTACCACTACCCTATTACCTAATACCTTCAAATATTACAGTTAGGATTGCTTCCTTTTCTGCTTCTTTCCTAATCATCATAGATAGACCTGCGCACCTTGATTATTTTTATAATCTAAAAAATATCAATACATACAAAGAAATGCAATTTATCCACACACAACCACTATTTCTTGGGAATTACCTACAAAACAATCATTAAACTAATTATTTTTTAACAGAAATGAAATGTATCATATAATAACCAACTTCCCTTTGGTCTGATTTCTGCTCTATGAGTATAGCATAAGGGACTCAGTGCTAGTCTACTGGCTGCTACTCAGACACCACTTAGTAGTATATGAAAACGAGCAAGTGACTCAGCCACCAAATAAAGTAACATAAAATGAACATCAAAATCCAAGATAGTTTGTGTCTTGATGATAAAATATCCATTAGTTCCATTAAAAATGTGTTGAAGTATCTTGGAAAAAGAAAAAGATATTTAAAAAAAAATGTGTAGATATTTCCTATTACATATGGGTCAGATTTTCAGAAATGTACAATTGGCAGCTCGACACATTTAGGAAATTCTCCTAAATTAGGCTGAAAAATGAAGAATACTGTGTATATCTGAGTATATTTGGTATCACATTGATTTATAGTATCAGTTTTGTTATGTTAAACTGCATTATGAAGCTCATTTTTGTCTTAAATGTGGGTTATTTGAGAAGATTGGTGAAGAACAATTGTACATTTTCAGAAAATCTGTATCACTCACCCACTATAAAGCAGTCTAGGTAATAACATTGTCCTAAAACCAATCAACATTATCTTCGGTATTGATATAACTAATACCAACTCAAAAATTATCAACTGGCTCATTCTACAGTTGAAATCCTTTATCTACAGACAGAAGTTATTCGAAAAGGGTAGGCTAGACCCCCTCTCTGCCATGTATGAGTTAAGAATGAGAACTAAGGTAGTGTTGTATTCATTCAAACTTAAGACAATAAGTGCTTATGAAAAGGTAATATGGCGGCGTATAGCCGAGGACATAGAAGAACATATTTCTGAACTGAAAAAATGAATTTTATTTCCCTACTGTTTACCTTCTTGACATGTGAAATTAGAATTGTATATGCCCCGAAGGCAGGTATCAGAAATAAAGTCAGTTGCAAAAACAAAAAGATAAAGCAGTCTAGTAAAAACATAACAGACTTATCACATATCACCTCATCTCATTATTATGTACTACTCGTACATTACTCATCAGCAATAGATTAAAAAAAATATCTGTGTATATCAGAGATATTATTTTTATGTCTATTATTATTGGCATTCAATATCTAATACTTAAAGATATAATTAATGTATTTAGACAAAAGCTCAGGGTAGGACGTAAAACTGTCCAAATAAAGAATTTGAAAGAGAAAACTAAGATATATATAAGAACTAAGTAATGCCTTCCCCCTCGCCTAGAGAGTATTCAATTTTTTACAATATTTGAGCTATGAGTAACTGGCTCAAATTGTCAGAAAATGTACAATTGGCCTTTACCAATCCTCTCAAATAACCCAAATTTAAGATGAAAATCAGGTTCAAAACACAGTTCAACATAACCAGACAGATTTATTAAATGAATACAATACAGAATACACTCAGATATACTCAGTATTTATCATTTTTCACTCTAATTTAGCAGAATTTGAGAGATGTGTATAACTGTAGATTGTGCACTTTCTAAAAATCTGACACAACTCCTTGTTGCAATATTTGAGCTATGAGCAACTCATTGTTGTAAGAGTGTAGTTGGAGCAGCTCAGGCTACTAATAAAATACCCTCATATCCCTGTTAAACTCTTACTTTACTAGTAATTACCCATCCAGAAACATATGCAAACTTTAAAAAAAAAAAAATCTAACTTAAAATATAGAAGTCCTTATACCCGGTGTGCGCAAATCATATATGGAATTGAAATGTTTGCACGGCAGTGCTGCGCGTCGCTGATGCGATCCATGTATAGCTTTACTATATATAGAACTGCAGCCAATGTTAGGCGTGAACGCGCGGGCAGGCAGGCAGAATGGTACTGGTGTCATTGGTGCATGCTGACGCTGGTCAGGCCGCGGTATTTAAAAAACAAATGAGCTTTCCATTGAGGCTTATTTCTGTAATCCTGTTGTCATAACAAATAAATTTTGGTTATTATTTCACCAGTTAAATATCAATTTTGCGACTTATGACTCCTTTTCCTGAAACACATCACAGATAGTTGGCGCTAGTAGTAAGAGTGGTATTACTTTCAACTATACTTTCTTTTGCCATGTTTAACATATTGTAAGGAGGATTACTGACCCAGTATAGGGCAACATAGGAGTGCAAATACACTATTGATCAAGGTATTTGATAAACGTCATGAGCGTTTAAACCTATATTTGCTTCTATTGTCTCTCACATTTTAACTTCAATATCTTATCGATACTATGCATCAGTGAAGAATCAAGTCTACCACACAAGACATCAAATATTAATTCCTACAAATCTTCAATAATAACAACTGGAACATTGAGTAACAAAAAGAACAGTCACACTCGGTCCTGAAAGTGATCTCAGGATATAAGGAACTTCACGTATTTAATGATAATTTAATGACACTAAAGGACATGGACTATTATGCGGATTATGCTTAATATTTTAATTTTACAAATCTTGTACTTTAAAACCTTATTCTATGTATTCTCATCTTTTGTTAAGGGTTACCTGGTAGATCTCCAGTGGAGATGGATTAATGACCCTATTCGCTGATTTATACTATGTATATGTTTACTGAATAAAAGTTGTATAATAATAATATATATACCTCCAAGGACTATTTCATCATTTTTTCCACTCATTGATACTCCCCTGAGTCAATGAGACCAGGAGGCACAATCTATAGCAACAGGTGGCGTGAACGAGTTTGCTGTTTGAGGTTAACAGGCAAGGGGCGGCCAAGCGACCTCACACTTTCCCATAAACAATAATTGGGGTGTTATAATGGAGAGCTGCAATGACTAGCGCTACAATGTCACATAGTACAATTACACGAATAAATGCTGGTAGGATATCACTTATAATGTGTTTTAAATACATGTTGGGGAATATTTATGGTGCATTAACGTCCTTTTTGGGGATGATAAGAAATGAAAGATTTATAAATGCAAATCAATCAATCATGAAGCCACCTGGTGGGAACAAGTTGGACTATGGTAGGGATATACTTGTATGTACACTTAATTAACTGTATTCCAATAATGGGGCTTTTCCAAGCCTGGAATTTGTTTGGGCAGTATACATTTTGGATGTAATATAGTACACCTTGTCAGCTATCTAAAACAGTTTTCCTACTCATTATATCTCTGAATAAACCATATCCGCGAAGAGATATAGTTATAGTATAACTACAGTAATATATATTATATTTTACACATTTATTTTATATTCATCATTTATATGTCATTGTTATATAGCCAACATACAAACCAGAAACTGGACAATAATGAACACAGAAGTATCCTGACATAAACAACTATTCATATCTGCCACTTTAGACTCACCATTCTGACACCCATGCTCATCAGCACAGAGCGTTCTGGCTGCGCTAATTATTTCAATCAAAACAACAAGCAAACGCAGAGCGTTCCGACCGCGCAAAAGTTTTAATACATTAGAGCGTGCATGCATTTCAGTCACAGGGGTAGGGGGACAGCCCAGCGGCCAAGAGCGGTGCACGCAGTGGCAGACAGTGCCTGCATATAGGCCGCTGAGGTTTCCTATTTGGTCGCGCTACCCTGCTGGCCTTGTGTTCGCCAGGTATTAGGTGTCCGAGTGTTTACTCTCATTGGAATCATCTTGATCTCCTCTTTTCAAATATAGTAATATCTCAAAATCCATATTTTGCGACTTATGACTCATTTTTCTAAAACGGATTACATATGTGAGCTATGAGCAACTCACTGTTGTAAGAGTGTAGGTGGAGCAGCTCAGGCCATAAAGAACCCTTTATATATCCCTGTTAACCTCAGGCACAGTCAATAAAAGTAAATGTGCTCGTGCAGTACTTGATTGTGGCTTTTTACATCTCGTATCTGATATATCCAGCTAGTAATGCAACAAAATGTCCATTATGGCCCACCTTCAAAGAGACACAAGTAGAAAACAGCAATTGGTACTTCTCCTTTCCTCTCTCGTAAGTCTTAATGATTTATTTTGAGCACTTTGCCTAGGTCGACCTGTTTCACTAATGGGTGCTAAACTTGTTTCAGGTTAATGTTACACAACATCTTTAGATTTTGTATTGAATATTATATAATATGTGATGTGTTTCAGAAGAATGAGTCACAAGTCCCAAAAAATGGATTTTGAGATATCATCATATTTGAAAAGATGAGATCAAGCCGATTCCAATGATATTAAACATGAAGTACATGGGTCAGATTTTCAGAAAATGTACAATTGGCAGCTGTACACATTTAGTAAATTCTGCTAAATTAAGCTGCTATTTGGTCAATACTAGGTAAATTCAAGTATATTCGGCATTGCATTGATTCTAGCAATCTGTTTGGTTAGGTTGAACTGTATTTTGAACTTTGTTTTTGTCTGACATTTGGGTTATTTCAGAGAATTGGTGAATGTGAATTGTACATTTTCTGGAAAATCTGACCCGTATAATCTTTCCTATGTTACTCTTAGTTTGTTTGTTTGAAACACATGTTTCAAAGTTAAAAAAAGTTTTAATAGTATGATAACTTCATTGTTACTTTCAACTATTTGGGGGTGTGGTGTTAAATTATGATCTACAAGTATCAGATGCAGAATGCTTTTGAATTAATTTAATCATTTCACTAACAACTTTTCAAAAGTCTAGACACTTTGGGAAAATTACTCTTGGCTGCTTGATTATCATCGTATATAATGTATATGTTATTATTTATTGTAAAATATATTGTTGGTCAAGATAGAAAAAGCAAATGAAAGTTAAAGAAATTAATAATGTAATTTTCAAATAATTCTTGTAAGGTTAATAATGAAATTCATATGTTGAGACTTTTTAAACAAGACGACAATACACTATGTTAAATGTGTCACATCACCTCTAAAAATTAACTTAATGATATCAAAATAAATTATGATCCCAATTGTGATCCGTTTTAGGACAATGAGTCATAAGTCGCAAAAAAATAATTTTGAGATATCATCATGTTTGAAAAGATGAGATAAAGGGGATTCCAATGATAGTAAACACTGGAACACTTAATATGAATTTCTATATTTTAAGTTTGATATTTTTATTTTTGAAAAAAAAAGTTTGCATGTTTCTGGGTGGGTAATTACTAGTAAAGTAAATAAATATACTCAATACGAAGGCCTTCAAAACGCAAGGATATATTTAATACTATGTCCTGAAATTTGAGACATAGGTTCATATGACTAAGTGTGCTAGACCCTTGAGAAATCAAAACATTTCAATAAAGGAATCCTTCGAAAAACACTTTCAAAAATAACAATGTTGCGACTTGTGACTCATTTTCTTAAAACACATAACAATTTATGAAGGCCTTCAAAACGCAAGGATATATTTAATACTATGTCCTGAAATTTGGTACATAGGTTCATATGACTAAGTGTGCTAGACTTTGCGCAAGCGACCCGCCCCCTACAGGGCAGATTTAGACCACCTTTAAACTTCCTTACATTGCTCAAATACCCCTGGTCTTCTCAGTTATACAGAACTCCCAGCCATGGACCTGTTTTTTCTGTTTTCCCATCTAAATGGGTACCATTACATCGTCTGAATGGCAAGTTTTGTTCCTCATGAGGCCTTTTCAGGGGACGACTTATGTATAATGTGGTACAGGAAAGTTGCAATTTTAAATATGAAGATTCGTTTAGACTCCCACCCCTGTCGCTCCTCTCACACACACTGCACCTTCACTCACTTACATGGCCCAGTACCACACACTGCCCCTCCCACTGCCTGCCACTGCCTGCTACTGCCTGCCACTAGTGTGTGTGTAGCCTTGCCTCAAGGCTACACACACACTAGGCAGGTAGGCAGTCAGGTATCAAACACTAACCCATGGATTCTAATGTGAAGGGAGGAGTGAAGGGTGGGTGGCTGGTGGGCATGCAGTGTCATTCAAGGTGAGAAAAACGACAACTATAAGAACAAAAACAAATAAGTACAGCAAGCAAAAGTACTAGCGGGTAAAATTTCTGGACCCATAAGAAATCAAAAAATTTCAATAAAGGAATCTTCCGAAACATACTTTCAAAAATAACAATGTTGCGACTTGTGACTCATTTTCTTAAAACACATAACAATTTAATAACCATTTCTCACTAATATATCTGTTTGATCAATCTACTTGTACCTGAACTGTTTCACTAATCATTCCGTTTCACTTGAAATTATCTTGACGCCAAATCACAATTCTCAAACACTTGTTGCTCTAAAATGAGTAAACTCCAAGATGAAGAATCATCTAATGAAACAATTAATTCAAAATTAAAACCTATTCAAAATTAAACTTCAAAATGGCCCTAATGAATTGGATAACACCCTCCTCACAATTCAATCATCCCACATCCCTAGCAATACCTTTTTACGCTCCATTGAATATGATCGACCTTGATAGTTCAAATCCAAGATCAAAACAACACCCAAGTTTGTCAATAGGGTCAGATTTTCAGAAAACGTACAATTCAACTTCGTCAATCTTCTCAAATAACCCAAATTGCAGACAAAATTAAAGTTCAAAATTCAGTTCAACCTAACCAAACAGATTGCTAGAATCAATGCAATGCCAAATATACTCGAATTTACCTAGTATTGACCACATTGCAGCCTAATTGAGCAGAAGTTACTCAATGTGTACAGCTGCCAATTGTACATTTTCTGAAAATCCGACCCAATAGCAGCGAAGTTTGTCAATAGAAGAATGATAAATGAGACTCTTTCACTCCTAATTTGGCATGATAAATTAGCAGAATCACAGCTGATTTTGAAAGGTCTATCAATCGATCCGCACTTTGCAGCGCCTAGTTGGGCTGTGATTCATTTCCACGTCAATGAAGGAGGGCCAGACTGGCTTAATTGAAGGAGGGTGTTCCATCGATTAGTAGGTGTTTGTTCCCTCCTTAAAATGCCTGTTTTTTACCATTCAAGTCTGAAGTTTTAAATTCTAAATAGCTCTTGTCTACGAAAGGTGTTAGGGTGTTTTGTATATGGGTCAGATTTTCAGAAAATGTACACTTGGCAGCTCTACATATTTAGGACATTCTGCTAAATTAGACTAAAAATTTGTCAATACTGGGTATATCTGAGTATTATATTTGGTATCGCATTGATTTCAAGTATAAGTGCTGTTATGTTAAACTGCATTTTTAAGCTCATCTTTGTCTTAAATTTGGGTTATTTGAGAGGATTGGTGAAGTTGAATTGTACATTTTCTGAAAATCTTACCCATATGTTGCAACTGACAGTAACTGATGCTATAGCTCTATCAGACTGACTGTATTTGTTACACGCATGGAACAGAAACGTGAGATCTGACAGGCTCTATTTGATATTGAATTGAATGCGACCTTTCATCCGGGAACTGATTATTGTCATGAAAATTTCATAAAATACCTGTCTTGTATTTCACTCCTGTACTATTGAGTAAATTTGGTTTATTTGAGAGGGTTGGTGAAGGCCAATTGTACATTTTCTGAAAATCTGACCCATACATAGGTAGGTGAAGAGAGTAGTAGAAGAGGTATGAAGTGGGTGGGGTGACAGAAGTGGGGGTGACTATAGCAATTATGATAACGCTATTTATAACTATTTGTATGTGATTTGAAAAGAAAGTATTGAATATATTTCATTCAGGCGTCTTGTGTCTGATGTTGACACTTCAGAGCCGTTGCTACGTAACCGGACACCAAGGTGTCCATTGACGTCAGAGGTGTTGCTTGCTGACGTCAGAAGGGGTCATTGATGACGTCAGAGTTGCATTCTGTCGTATCGTAGAACAGTACATACCATGGACTCAAGGGTAAGATTTTAAGAAAATGTACAATTTGCAGCTCTACACGTTTAGGAAATTCTCCTAAATCAGGCTAAAAAATGATGAATACCAGGTATATCTGAGTATATTTGGCATCGCATTGATTTAAAGTATCAGGTCTATTATATTAAACTGCATTTTGAAGCTCATTTTTGTCTTAAATGTGGGTTATTTGAGAGGATTGGTGAAGGCGAATTGTACATTTTCTGAAAATCTGACCCTCAAGCTTAGTTACATAATGGAGGACTTGCATAACCGCCATCTTGAATCATTATTAACATGGAATTATGGGACTAATGGTTCAGCGCAAAATCTATAGAAAATATGTTATGTTCAGCATGGAATATTCATCAATGCTGTGAGTAGCACGAATACCTAAGATTTCAAGACTATGTATTGAACATATGTGACCCGCCGAGGGGAAAGGAGGCTCCGCGCGGGAGTTCTGGTATTCCCGCTAGGAGTCGCATCATATTCATGACGTCACTGTCAGAAATGTTTATATTAGTAATTCTGAGAGGAAGGTAACTTTGAAAGTCTGTAACTTCACTAATTTGAGTATCAACAAAATTCTTTCATTTTTATGATGCTCATTTCCCCTTCTGTACATCCCTGTCATTTAAAAAAAATATTTTTAATATTTATTTTTTGTACATGTGATGTGTCACAGGAAAATGAGTCACTCCCCCAACCTATTTGAGGTCATCTACTGAAAACTGACATAACTTTACAAAAAACCCCATATCTTGGCAAATTCTGGGAATTTGGCCCTGGAGTCCTCTTTCTGCTTGGCTGGTCACATATTTATTCAAATTTGAGGTTATGCTAAGCAGTATATCTAAGCGTCTAAAGTGCTGGGTCAGCTTACTGGTATACATGTTATATGTGGGTCAGATTTTCAGAAAATGTACAATTGGCAGCTGTACACATTGAGTAAACTCTGCTAAATTAGGCTGTGATTTGGTCAATACTAGGTAAATTCATTGCATTAATTCTAGCAATCTGTTTGGTTAGGTTGAACTCTATTTTGAAAATTATTTTCGTCTGAAGTTTGGGTTATTTCTGAGAAATGGTGAAAGTAAATTGTACATTTTCTGAAAATCTGACCCATGTATGTGTAGCACTTCGTGGGTTCGAACCTGGGCGCAGCTGCAGTTTCGTCCCCTCCCCCCAGGTACTAATGAAAGACCAACGTAAGCAGAACAATTTCTGATAAAAAAGTGTAACAAAAATAGGCATTAACAAAGTATAGAAATATCTATTGGATGTCCTAATGTTTACCATCATTCGATCGATCTCATCTATTCAAATATGATGATATCTCAAAATCCACTTATTGCAACCTGTGACTCATTTTCCTAAAACACATCACATATGTTTTCCTGAATGCAAACTTTTGCATAACAAGAAGGTAAGAGCTATTTGTAGATCCCACCCTTTAGTCTTGAGCTTGTATATATGGGTCAGATTTTCAGAAAATGTACAACTGACCTTCACCAATCTTCTCAAATAACCCCCATTTAAGGCAGAAATGAGCTTCAAAATGCAGTTTAACATAACAGAACTGATACTTTAAATCAATGTGATACCAAATATACTCAGATATACTCTACATTTATCATTTTTCAGCCTAATTTAGCAGAAGTTCCTTAAAGTGTACAGCTGCCAATTGTACATTTTCTGAAAATCTGATCCATATGTGATCCGTTTTAGGAAAATAGTCATAAGTCGCAAATTATGGATTTTGAGATATCACCATATTTGAAAAGAGGAGGTCAAACCGATTCCAATGAATGTAAACATTAAGGACATCTAAAAAGTACTTTTATCTTTTTAGTAAGATATTTTTATTTTTGAAAAAAAAACCTGTTTGCAATATTTCTGGGTGGATAATTACCAGTAAAGTAGCTAAATGTACTCAATGGGATGATCTAAGAAATGCACTGATATAATTAATAAACAGACTTGAAATTTAGTAGATGTATTCATACAACCACAAGGACTAGACACTCCAAAAATGAAAATATTCCAACAAAGTAATCTTGTAAGTAAACGACTTTGAAAAGCACCAATTTTGCGACTTGTGACATATTTTCCTAAAACTGATCACATATGGGTCAGATTTTCACAAAATGTACAATTCACCTTGAACAATCCTCTCAAATAACCCACATTTAAGACAAAAATGAGCTTCAAAATGCAGTTTAACATAACAGAACTGATACTTTAAATCAATGCGATACCAAATATACTCAGATATACCCAGTATTCATCATTTTTCAGCCTAATTTAGCAGAATTTCCTAAATGTGTAGAGTTGCCAATTGTACATTTTCTGAAAATCTGACTCATATAGTGCCTCCCACCCCATGGCCATGTGTGCATATTAGACCATCAATCATAGAGCCATATTGAGCCAGGTAATCAAGTAGAGTATATACTCTATTTAGTCAATGAATCAGGCCCTAGCCACCGCTTAATCTAATCTATCTACGTGATGTGGTCCAGGAAAAATGAGTCACAGGTCTCAGATATGGTATTTGTCAATTGCCTTTATCATACAAACTCCTTATAGGAATGTTTTCATTTTTTGACAGTTTAGTGTTCTTAGTGATAGCTATATAAGTACAAAATTACAAAATTGTGCTATATGTATTTGGGTCAGATTCTCAGAAAATGTACAATTGGCAGCTCTAGACATCTAGGAAATTCCGTTAAATTAGGTTGAAAAATGAAGAATACCGAGTATATCTGAGTATATAAATTTGGTATCGCATTGATTTAAAGTCTCAGTTCTGTTATGTTGAAATGCATTTTGAAGCAATTTTTTTTCTTAAATGTGGGTTATTTGGTGACTTGTACATTTTCTGAAAATCTGACCCATTTATGCGTTTCTGTGGTCATCCTGTGCAGAATATTTTCGTGGGTAAAATAATATAGCAGTACTTATTAGATGCCCTTAATTTTTTCTATTTTTTTTCACTGAAGATGTAAGTATTAAGGCTGACGCACACATGGCCGATTTGGCTCCCTATTGTCCCACGATTGGGTCTCCTGATAAATCTTAGGGTTTCATTTCAAATCCTGGTTTATATTTTTGAAATAACATAAACCAGGGTTTGAAATGAAATCGTAGCTCTCCCGCCCTTGATATAACCATATTAAATATGCTGATAAAGCAACCAATCTCACCCCCCCCCCACCAAACCACCACGCCCTTAATCAAGTTCCTCTCTAGAGAATTAAAGGAGCTTATGTAAGACCTTAATATAGTGATATGGGTCAGATTTTCAGAAAATGTACAATTGGCAGCTGTATACATTTAGTAAATTCTGCTAAAAATAGGCTGCAATTTGGCCAATACTAGGTAAATTCGAGTATATTCGGCATTGCATTGATTGTAGCAATCCGTTTAGTTAGGTTGAACTGTGTTTGTACTTTATTTTCGTCTGAAATTTAGGTTATTTCAGAGAATTTGTGAAAGTAAATTGTACATTTTCGGAGAATCTTACCCATGAACGCCATGACCTCGCAAGGCCAAGCCCAGACTACTAATTAGTTATTGATTGTATGTATGAGACAGAGGAGTTAAGCCATATTACAACTTTGTATACCAGATGTGATGTGGCAAAATGTGTGTACGTAAATATAATGAGCATCTATAAATAATATATGATGGTGCTATGTATCATAAGAAGTGATATAAATCAGTTTTGATATTATTATTATCTGTTTTGTAACTTGCTTTATGACATACACATTTGTTTTACAACTTTAGTTTGTTCTTGCCCTGTTAATATGTGTCTTTAGCCAGTCTCTCTGTTAGTATAGATGTCTTTACTATTATGAGGTGACGGCTGGAAGACCTGGATTTTATCCAGAAGCCTAGGCACCTATTTGTTTAACTTCATACTTGTACCTGTATAACCTCAGACAAATAAAGTATTTTTCAATTCAATTAAATTCAAAATAGTCACAAGTCCCAAAATGGCTATTTTCCAAAGTGTTTATCCACAGGATAGATTTGTGAGAATATATTCATCTTTCGGTTTCTTAACGCTGTCTGTAGCATTAATACATGAATTAAATTTCAAGGCAGTTTATTAAATATATCCTCGCATTTCTAAGGTCATCCTATGGAGTATATTTAACTACTTTACTTGTAATTGCCCACCTAGAATTATTGCAACTTTTTTTTTAAAAATACAAATGACAAACTAAAAATTTAGAAATACCCGTTAGCCGTCTTAAGGCCCTAGTCCATAAGCCCATTCCCATGTGTTACTAACCTACTATCTCTATTTCAAATATAACTAATATCATTTTCCCCTATTTTCCCAATATTCCAGGGAAATAATTAATGGTAATCCTCCCGATCTTGTGAGCTTCTGTCAGCATATGGGTCAGATTGATTGCAACATTTTAATAGTTACATAATATATATATAATTTAATACAGCACTTACACATGCGATTTTGCGCCGCAGAGGACTCTTTTCCACTAAATTATGTGAAAACCGCATGAGAAATGGCTTAGTGGACAAGGCCCTTTATTGTTTACTATAATTGGAATCGGCTTGACAATGTAGACGTATAGAACTACGGCACTAGATATCCAAAGATGAGGACATTACTACAAAGATATCTTGTGAATAAAACACTTTGAAAAATACCAATTATGTGACTTGTGACTCATTTTCCTCTAACACATTACAAATGTGTAAAGTTTCTAACATAACATTTGCAAAGTACATCGAGATATTCAATGTCTGATATTAGATTTTCTGTTGCTTGTACAAGCTCATATGCCCCGAGATAGATTAATAACCACTCGTCCCACTGTAAGGTATAGTTGGGTCAGATTTTCAGAAAATGTACAATTGGCAGCTGTACACATTTAATAAATTCTGGAAAATTAGGTCGCAATTTGGTCAATACTAGGTAAATTCGGGTATATTTGGCAATGTATTGATTCTAGCAATCTATTTGGCTAAGTTAAACTGTATTTTGAACTTTATTTTCGTTTGATATTTGGGTTATTTGAGAAGATTGGCGAAGTTGAATTGTACATTTTCTGAAACTCTGACCCAGTTATGTATTTTTCTATACGATAGGACTCTAGTCGTTAGATAGTAGACTCTCCAAATTAAATTTAAAATATTAAACATCTATTCAAAGCCAGGGTAACAGCAGGAAGAAATGTGCTGATACATTTTTTCGGCACATAGGCATGTCGACCCATTTGTCTCTCTTTAGGTAAATACTATTGGACAAATAAAATATTTTCTATTCTATTCTAAAGACCTTAAGCTTACAACATTAAACACTCTAAATTGCTGTAGAGAAGCCATACTGATTATAAGACGATACATATAATAGCTCTGTCTAGCAAAGCAAATCTATAGCCATGTCTGGCAATTCTGGCAATGCTTTAGAATGCTAGATAGACTTTAAGCTTACAACTTTAAGCACTCTAAATGTGATCCGTTTTAGGGAAATGTGTCAAAGGTCGCAAAATATGGATTTTGAGATATCACCATATTTGAAAAGAGGAAATCGAGGTGATTCTAATGATAGTAAACACTAGGACATCAAATAAGTATTTCTATATTTTAAGTTAGACATTTTTATTTTTGGAAAAAAAAGTTGGCAATGTTTCTGGATGTGTAATTACCAGTAAACGTACTAAATATACTCCATACGAGTGCCTTCAAAACGCAAGGATATAATTCAATACAATGTCCCGAAATTTGTTACATGGGTTCATATGACTATAAGTGCTGAACCCCCTCAAAATCAGTAAATTTTGATAAAGAGATCTTGTGAAAAAAACACTTTCAAAAATATCAATTTTGCGACTTGTGACTCATTTTTCTGGAACACATCACAAATTACTGCCGAGAAGCCCTACTGATTATAAGACGATACATATAATGACTCTGTCTAGCAATAGCCATGTCTGGCAATGCTTTACTATGCTAGATAGCACCATGAGTAGGTCTCTTATAGCACGGACAAATAGATGGCTTCAGTTGGGGGCTGTTGCAGAATAAGTCCTCACTCCAAAGTGTAGGGTTGCTGCACCAGTGTTAAGGTCTTATAACGTCTTAATATAAATGATCTATGAGCAACTCGGAGAACACAAGTGAACGACTGGTCAAGATCTATGCAACTGTTTATCTATATATGTGATGTGTTTTTAGGAAAATGTGTCATAAGTCGCAAAAAATGGACTTTGAGATACCATTATATTTGAAAAGATGAGATCAAGCGAATTCCAATGATAGTAAACAGACTAATAATCTAATAAGTATTTTTGTATTTTAAGTTTGATATTTTAATTTTTTGAAAAAAAGTTTCCAATAAATGTATGTCTTGGGGTCAATAAACAGTTAAGTCACTAAATGTAGTTCATATGAGCACCTTTGAAACGAAAGGATTATGTTACATAGATTGTCCTGAAATTTTATTCATTGATTAATATAACTATAAGTGATAAACTCTCCAAAGATCAGAACATTCCAATAACGTGATCTTGTGAAAAAAACCCTTTGAAAAATATAAGTTTGCGACTTATAACTCATTTTCCTGAAACACATCACATATTATATCCTACAGACTCTCACTGGGAATAAAGGAGGCGTATCCACGTTACAAAATATCCAGGACAATAGCTTGTATAAGTAGACTTGCACAGTACTGATAATTAACGATTTTATAGCCCTATTAAAGAGATTAAAGTAATTAATAATTATATAAATATAATGAGGTTATGCAATGTTACGTAATGTGTCATAACACTTCCTTCTTTTGCTAATTTTCCTTTGCTGGTAAGGATTTTTTTCAGGGATGTTATTTGCTATTACAGACAAGGCTAATTTTCATTCCTAAAGTAAGAGGGTCAGATTGTCAGAAAATGTACAATTCACCTTCACCAATCCTCTCAAATAACCCAAGTTTAAGTGAAAAGTGGCGTTCAAAATGCAGTTTAACACAATAAAAGAGATATGTTTAATCAATACAGTGCCAAAGATACTCTGATATACCCATTATTTATCATTGTTCTGTCAAATTTAACAGAAGTTACCAAATTTTTAGAGCTGTGGGTTGCACATTTTCTGAAAATCTGACCCAGGAGTTTCCTACCTAAAAATAGCGTAAGCACGGAACACTTTAAAGCTGCATTATCAGCTATTACGACAAAACAAATCTTATCAAATTAACTCAAATTATGACTCATAGGATTAAATTCATCAATATTCTGCCGTTGTTCTATGTTTATACAAGAATTTGAAGTGTAAACGCCAAGAGAAACTGCTGCCGTTGAGCGATAATAAGTGAAGTCACCATAGGAAGGGATTTAGGCAGGTCCTCCAAATACAAATGAGGACGTTCTAACAGTCTTGTAACAAAAACAATATTTTGATCAAAAGACCTAAAGTTAGACCTAAAGGTAATAGCCACTCAACCAGATTTAACCGTTCAAATGGTTAAAACTGAGGCTCATTTCCTACCAATTATACACATGTCACTGTACTCTGCAGGAATAGATTGTATATCGTCATATTATTTTGTTTATCGATTAATAAACGTTTCTTATAAAAAAATAATAGATAGGTTGCAAAAAAATGGAACAAAAAGTAGAAAATATTGAGATTTTGACCAACGTTAACCTAGAGTGCAGATTTACGTAAGGATCTATTGGGTCAGATCGCCAGAAATTGTACAATTCACCTTCACCAATCAACTCAAATAACTCAACTTTAAGAGAAAGTTGATCAATACAGTTTAAGACAATGAAAAAGACATTGTTTATTGAAACAATGCCAAAATTACTCTGATATGAACGTTATTCATATTTTTTCAGTCTAATTGAGCAGAAGTTAGCAAATTTGTAGAGTTGCCAGAGGTTCATGTTCTGAAAATGTGACCCTGTTATGCAACAGGCCCCATGGCCTAGCGTTGTCCACTTAGTGCACTGCATACAAATGATGCATAGACACAGAGTGGGCACGTTATGATGGCAAGTGGGACACGAGAGCAACTCCCTCACCACCGTCTTCCTTAGTTCATTCCTTTAATTAAGCATTCACCCAAACGCATTTGGATAAAAGTATATGGGTCAGATTTCCAGAAAATGTACAATTCAACTTCGCCAATCTTCTCAAATAACCCAAATTTCAGACGAAAATAAACTTCAAAATACAGTTGAACCTAACCAAATAGTTTGCTAGAATAAATGCAATGCCAAATATACTCAAATTTACCTAGTATTGACGAAATGGCAGCCTAATTTACCAGAATTTACTATATGTGTGCAGCTGCCAATTGTACATTTTCTGAAAATCGACCCATATATAAACTTAAGTTAATAATAATAACAAATTTTTATTTCGAAGTCACATTTATAGTAAGTGTTATACAGTGTAATGTTAAATTAAATTAAATTAGAATGAATTATGGAAATTGAAATGGTCTCTGTGAACCGCTCTTCCAAGCACCCCTTTGATTTTGATTACTTAAACATATGTGATGTGTTTCAAGAAAATGAGTCATAAGTCGCAAAATTGATATTTTTCAAAGTGTTTTTTTCACAAGATCACATTATTGGAATGTTCTGATTCTTGGTGAGTTTATCACATGTAGCTATGTCAATCGATGTATCAAATTGCAGGACAATCTATGTAATATATTCCTTTGTTTTAAAGGTCCTCATATGGACTACATTTAGTTACTTTACTGTTTAGTGACCCCCAGAAATATTGGAAACTTTTTTTTATCAAAAACGAAAATATCAAACTTAAAATCTAGAAATACTCATTATTTTATTAAACTGTTTACTATCATTGGAATCGGCTTGATCTCATCTTTTCAAATATAACCATATCTCAAAATCCATTTTTTGCGACTTATGACTTATTTCCCTGAAACACATCACATATAAGAAAGGTAGTGGGTATTATAGGTGGGTCAGATTTCCAGAAAATGTACAATTGGCAGATCGACATATTAAGTAAATTCTGCTAAATTAAGACTGAAAATTGGTCAAAACTAGGTAAAGCTGGGTATATTTGGTATTGAGTTGATTTAAAGGATGTGTTTGGTTGTGTTAAACTGAATTTTGATCATCATTATTGTCTTAAATTGGTGTTATTTGAAAGGATTGCTGAAGACAAATTGTACATTTTCTGAAAATCCGACCCAGGTATATAGGTAAAACTAAGAAATAAAGGTTGTATGTATTATAAGTATACAGGTAAAACTAAAAATAATGAGTAGTTCTCTGACCGTTTTCAAGCAGACTTGCATTTTGAAGCAAATGCTTTACAAAATATACTGTAAAATATTCAAATGATTTAATTCAGTGAGCATTATGCTTCATTTCTATTGCCCTGTTTGGCTTTAACATGCACCTCAAGCATAGACTAAAATAACCTGCTGGTTCATTGTTCATTGTGTAAAATCCCCTTCGCAGTACAATAACCCCTAATTAGTATGTGATGTGTTCCAGGAAAATGAGTCATAAGTCGCAAAATTGATATTTTTCAAAGTGTTTTTTTCACAAGATCACATTATTGGAATGTTCTGATTTTTGGAGAGTTTGTCACTTATAGCTATATCAATCGATGTCTCAAATTTTAGGACATTATGTAGTATATCCTTTCGTTTTAAAGGTCCTCATATGGACTACATTTAGTTACCCGATGTGCATGGCAAAATCCACCAGTGTATGCAAAAGTGCATCTGACCAGTCACATAAGTGCAATCCGCCCCAAAAAGCAGTTTTGCACCTGATTATGCACCTGGTGAAAAGTGCCTCATCTGATGCACTTCAATATGCATATCAAAGTTATGTATCTAAATCGGGTGTAAATGCAGATGCTACATACAGTTAGACTATTTTAACAAGATATAAATATGCAAAGATCTGGACTGATGCAGGCTATTTGGGCTTTCACAGCACATGATCAGTTAGTGTGAAATAGAAGTAAATAATGACTTTTCATCCCACTCTTATACTTATAAGTACTTTTTATTTTCCATTGAAGATCTATAATTATGTCATGTAGCTAGAATATAGTATCTAATCAGAATCAAATATATGGAATATTGTATTGATATATCATGCCAGAGCTCAAGATTACTTTACAATCAATAAATGCAATATAGTGTGAGGAATGAATTTAAGATAATTATTGCGACCATTTGTTCATGCATAAAACATACATAAATATTTATTAGGTGTCCTAATGTTTACCATCATTTCTTGTAGGTGTTGGTGTGTAAGACCCTTAAGCTGCATGTTACCAAGCCTAGGGAGCAAGCACAGGTCAAGAGTGTAGGTCGATTGAATGCATGAATAATAGATGTTGTAGTTCACCTATATTAAGAGTGAGGCCCTGACAGCCATCAGAAAAGCCGAGAGCAACTTCCCTTTCCTTGACAGGGGTGTATTCCCAATGGGAGTTGAGATGATTAGGCATTGCCTCGTGACGTATGTTGTGTGTAACAAGGAGTGATTGGTTTAGATGGAATCATGCGATGAAACACGTGTTGACAGAACAGGCAGACATTGGATAGTGTAAGTCAGGCCATATAGTAGAACTAAAGATATGGGCATATATATATATAGGAGAGGTGCAGAGACTGGACACTTCTTCATCTCCTACCATCATCATCTTCTACTGATATAGTCTTCAACACCACTATATATCAGTTAGGAAGGAGCCATTGCCCTTTAGGCCTGTTTGCCTAAGAGATAGAGACAGATTGATAGATCCAGGAGTATGGGTGAAAACCCCCATTGGAGACATTGATAGAAGAACTACATATAGCTAGAACTAGCTAATATGGGACAGTCTCCTGATTCAGTCTTCAGAACAATAGCTAAGTACATCTACCTGTTTATAACTGTGAACTGTATAACTGTATGATTGTACCACTGTATAACTGCATAACTGTATCAATGGATACACCTGAACATTGACCATTGGGTTTGATCTGTGACTCTATTGAGAGGTGTACATGTATGTATTTATATCCAACCTGAACATGTGTGTGAGTAGGAGTCTCACTGACCGGAAGGAAGAAAGGCATTGTATTCAAGGCACTCTATATCAATAATAAACCTAGGATTGCAAAACACACAAGAGCTGGTTAAGATTCTATTTTATGGTACAGGAATTGTGTTCTTATTGGGAAAGCAATGGGTAAAGACTAATACTGCACTAGATAGACCTATAGAGAGAGAAGCAGATGCAGCAGTACCAGACAACTCTATACTCCTTACAACCCAGCGAGGGAAGCTACCCAAACAGATTTAACCCATTGATAATAGGGGGAGTATCCTCTCTCCTATAATAATCAATCCAGACTAATTGACTAATTAATTGACTATCTAATTAAAACCAGAACACATCAACACTTGGTGGAGAACCCGTTTTGCTCTTGTTTTGCAGATAAATTAATAGAAAATTGAGTGCTTTTTGCCTTTGTGAATGAGTACAGACAAATCAAAAACAGTTGGTGCACGCCCACAGAAAAGGGCTGAGTTTCAGTTATCTACAGCCACAAGATCGGGCTGGACAGACACAGATTCACAGGTTCAATCTCATGAAAAATATTTAGCAGAAAAGAAAGCTAAAACAAAGAAGAGTACTTTAGATAAGAAGGGAGCTTCTGAAACGAAATATACTAAGACTGGCTCATTGCAGATGAGCACGGATAAAACATCTAAAGAAAGTACATTAGAAGAGGTAGCAGGACCTTCGAAAGGGACTGGTAAAATAAAAAATTTAATACAGAGGGCTAGGATTGGTAGTGAGTCAGATGATAGAAGGGATAGCGGTTTCATCCCATCTAGCCCAAGTACTGCACAAGAGAGTGAAGAAGAATATGAACAATTATTAGGTCCAGGGCCAGAGAGTAAAGCACATACTCCTCTCATAGAAGAAGAACCGTTTGAAGACGCAGAAGAAGATATATTAAGCACCTCAGGGCAAGAGGGGGATTCAGAGGAGGCAAGTTTAGACAGTGATCCAGAGAATCAGCTATTGCAACCGCCACAGGGGGATCATATTGTTAATCCTATACAACCAGACCAAAATCAGGGAAACAACGCAGGTATGGCGACTACTTTGTCAGATGATACTATTGAGAAATTGGCTAAGGCCAATGCAACTGAGAGTACTGGGAACATAGATAAAATTACAAAAGAATTGGCCGTCCTAAAAGATTCGATGGCAGATATGAATCTGGGGAAAAGCGCGGCGGCACAGTTGAGGTCGGCCCTTCAAGGACCGAGAAGATTCTCAGGCGAACCAGGGGAAGATCCTAGAACATTTTTAGGGGACTGTGAGCAGGTATCAGCTGAATTACACCCTGGGGAGCCGAATCATTTTGTTGAGGATTTCCCTAGATATTTGACAGGATCTGCTAGGTGTTGGTATCTCATGAATGGCTTTAAGAGAGGCGACAGATGGGATGACGTAAAGGGTGCCTTTATGAAGCGATATGAACCCTTATCCACTGCAGACAGAAAAGCTATTAAATATGAGAAAATGCATGAGGGGGAATCTCTGAGTTCCTTCTTTGATAAATTCCAGGAGAGAATGGTGAAATCAGAAACTTTTAATGCAGGTGAAATAAAAGAATGTCTACTAACCACTTTATTGCCCAGATACAGAAACATGGTATCGAACAAGACATTGCCAGGCGTGAATGATGTGATGGAATATCTACTGCAGCGTGAGAGCACAGACATGTCCAAAAATTCTGCCGAATTGAGAGGACTGAAGAACGAGCTAGGGGAACTGACTTCCCTGGTAAGGGACCTATCGGGAAAGGTCGATACCTCAACCTCCAAGAGACGGGCGAATGCGGTGATGCAGGCCGGGGCAGCCGAGCAGCGCAGACAGGGTCCGCCGAGAGACGCAGGGCGACCGTCAGATGACAGACTACGCCAAAGGCAGCCAGTTAAGTGCTATTTCTGTGGAAAGCTTGGCCATTTCAAAAGGGACTGTTATAGTTATAAAGCAAAGTTACCGCCTGTAAGAGGTAATACACCAGAAAGACGAAATGGTTTTAATTCTAATGGTTATAAGAGAGAATATAATAATAACGGATACGGTGGTAATGATGGCAATCAAAATAATGGGAGCTCACCGAGTAGAAACCAATCGGGTCCTCGACAGCAGGTGGGGTATACCACACCAAGGGTACAGCCAGCTTCGGTAAGTTTTGAAGGTGGTAATGTTTATAATGATGAAGGTACTAAAATGCTTTTCTACCCTGAATTTGATGCCCCAAACGGGCAAACCTTCCCTCAAGAGGGCACGGTGGGGGAAGGCAAAATGTAAGTGTGATCTCTGTGCCAACGAGTCTGGTTGGGGGTGCATTTGAGGAATTTGATGTGCCACTATATGAGGATCCACTTTTGTTTACAGATATTGCCCATGAAGATAATGATTTTAGATATAAAACTCTATCCCTGGATAATAAGGGTCATACTATAAAGGGGAATATTGCTGGTTGGGGAGTTAAAGCTCTGATAGACACCGGGGCATCTATTTGCGTGATGGGAGCCACCATGTTTAAGAAAATAAATAAGGGCCGATATGTCGATCTGGGTCCTAGAAGAATGTGTTATTTGGCAGATGGTAAAACAGTTTCTGCTTTAGGAACCTGGACTACTAAGATACGTTTTGGCGACGTTTTGTACCCAGTGACAATTTACATTTGGCCATATTTGTATGAAGAAATAGATGTGATCATAGGTAGGAATTTTCTTATGTCACACCAACTAGTTTTGAGTTATAGAGGATGCAGGCCAACGCCTGTGAAAGTTTTTAGGATCATAGCTAAGGAAGATGTGTTGATTCCGCCATATACAGAGGCTACGGCGGGGGGCAAGATTTTCGATGGAGATGTGTGTGAAAGTACAGAGGTCTGGTTTGATCCAAAGATAGAGAATTTGCAGGATGGCATGGTAGCCGCTAGATCAGTGGCTACAGTTAACAGTAATGGCGTTCCTGTTCGAGTAATGAATTATACACGCGCTCCAAAAGTTATTAGAAAGGGTCTCATGTTGGGATGGATTTCTACCGCTGAGATAATGGAAAAGGTTTCGGTGGCGCGCGCGGCGCGAGAGGGACCAGTTGCGGCAGAGAAAGGTAAGTGGATCCCAGAAGTTGATCTTAATACAGATTATTTGTCCGACGAGCAGAAGGACTGCTTGCGAGAATTATGCGCGATATACTCAGATGTTTTTGTTGGCCAAGATGGTATGCTGGGTCTAACACACCTGGCCGAACATAAGATTAGGCTGAAGGACAACCACGAGGTTATTCATAAAATGCCATACAGACAGTCGCCTGTAATGAGAGACATGATGGAAGAAATAATACAACAACAGCGGAAACAGGGCGTCATCGAGCGATGCTACGGCTCTGAATGGGCCTCACCAGCTTTTCTGGTGGCGAAGGGGAATGCTGTTCCAGGTAAAACAGCTTCCGGGAGGCTTGTCGTGGATTTCAGAGGGTTAAATAAATCCACAAAGGAAATGTACATGAGTATACCACGAATTGATGATATACTTGACAATGTGGGTCAGAGAAAACCTTCAATTTTTAGCTGTCTCGACCTGCAGTCTGGATTCCATCAGGTGGCACTGTCAAAGGATAGCCGAGATTACACAGCGTTTCTGTCAGCTTCTGGCGATAAGTACAGGTATACCAGTCTGCCGATGGGATTGGCGAACGCGCCGCGTTCGTTCCAGTTGGTAATGGACATGGTAACCGCTGGACTGAGGTACCAGACATGTCTGTGTTATATCGATGACTGTATAGTTTTTAGCCCTGATTTTGATACACACTTGAAGGACCTGGCAGAGGTATTTGGCCGATTGAGGAATGCAAACCTCAAATTGAAGCCTTCAAAATGTGTGATGGGGCGCGACAGAATAAAGTTTCTGGGGCATACAATATCAGCAAAGGGCATTGAACCACACGACGACAATCTGAGGCCATTACAGAAATTAGCAACACCAAAAAAGGTGGCAGATATCCAGCGATTCCTGGGTATGGTTGGATATTACAGAAAATTTATACAAGGTTTCTCCTCCAAGGCCAAGCCACTGACGATACTTCTGAAAAAAGGACAAAAGTGGATTTGGGGGGAGGAACAAGAAAAAGCATATGAGAGCTTAAAGGAGGAATTAATGAAAGGCGTTGTGCTTTCATTTCCGGATTTCTCAAAGGAGTTCATCCTTGAAACGGATGCCTCAGGAATTGGTTTAGGGGCAACCTTATCTCAGTTCCAAGAGAAGGGCAAAAAGAGGCCCATTGCATTTGCGGCAAAAACATTGTCTGACACAGAATCGAGATGGTCGACAACAGAATTGGAATTGTTGGCAGTCGTTTGGGCTGTACAGCATTTCAGGGTCTACTTAGAGGGCCGGAGGTTTAAGTTATATACAGACCATAGCGCTTTGTGTTCACTGCTAAATAACGACAAGAAAAAGGGGAAATTCAGTAGATGGGTAATGATCCTACGCAATTTCGATTTTTCAATAGAACATTTGCGAGGATCGGCAAACACAGTGCCTGATGTGCTTTCGAGAAGCAGGTATACAGAGGATCCAGACCCAGCCCCAATATCAGATCTATTGCCGGTAGATGCAGTAATGATAGTTGGAGCGGTAAACAAACAGAAGAAGAAGCGTAAGAAAGGTCGGCCAAGAACTAAGCGAACTATAGATATCGATTGGGAGAGCTATAGCACTCTTCCGACAGACAAGAAAGTAATGGCAGAAAAACAGCGGGAGGACGCTGTAGTGGGTGCGCTGATTAAGTACATAGAGGAGGGAATACTTCCCGACGAAAAGAATCTAGCAAGGGCTGTTGCATTGAAAGAGCCCGATTATTTTATAGCAGAGGATATGCTTTTCAAATACCCACTGGTGAAGGCCAACGGAGTGGTGCTGAGGGCACAAATGGTAGTGCCAAAGGAATTGGTAGCACCAATACTACAGCTATACCATAGCTGTGAGTTAGCAGGACATTTGGGCCCAAGCAAAATGGTCCCAATACTACGTTCCAGATTTTACTGGAAAACTCTTTATGGGGATGTGAGGAAATATTGCCATTCCTGTGATAGGTGCAATAGAACTCGGCGTATGACACGACCGATCCGTGCACCATTAACATTAAGGGATCCAGAGACTAGTCCATGGTCCTGTGTGAACATGGACGCACTGGAGAATTTGCCAAAAACGAAAGCGGGAAACAAACACATAATAAATGTGATTTGTTACTACAGTAGGTATGTTATATCCATACCAGTGCCTGATTTAAAGGCGGACACCTTGATTAAGAATTTCTACAATAAGGTGGTACTGCGATTTGGCGCAGTTAAAAGGATCATATCGGACAATGGTTCACTTTTTATTTCTAAAGCATTTGAGGAGTTCTGTGCTCGAGCAAAGATTAGCCAATCCTTCATAACCTCGTTGCACCCGAGGGCCAGCGGGCTCATAGAAAGAGCCAATAAAAACGTGTTAGACAAGCTGCGTTTCCTAGTAAATGACCGACAGGACAATTGGGATGATCACCTTCCTCTGGTGGAATCGATTTTGAACATGTCACCGGCCCATGCCACCGGTCACTCACCATTTTTATTGCTGCACGGATTCCAACCTGTCTGGCCGATGGAGACACAACTAATAAATCCCTCAGAGGATGAAAGAGATATGCGTGAAGTTTTCGTAGATATGCTGAAATTGCAAGAAAAAGCAGCAAAGGTGGCAAAGGAAATACTCCTTGAAAGGCAGAAACAAATGAAGGAGGCTTATGACAAACATTCCTACTACCCAGATATTACGGAGGGAGATATTGTTTATTTGTTCTGGCCTAGGGTATCAAAGCCTGGCATAAAATTAAAATTAACTTGCACTTATCATGGTCCGTATACATTGGTCCGATTTGTAACAGAAAAATCGGTAATTTTAAAGCGAATTTTGGATGGGAAAATTCTGACAAAACCAGTAACAGTAGATAGGCTTAAAAAAGGAGCCTTAAGAGAAGAAACTGTTGGTCAGTGGGCGCCACTTAGTGGGCCATTTGAAGATCCAATGGAGCTGGAAGAATCAGATTTACCTCTGGACTCTGGAGTACCAGAAGGTAGGAGCCACACAGGTAACCCAGTAATAAGGGAAGAAACTGCAGGAGAAATTCCCGCAAGCGATGCACATGGGGCAGATGAGGTACCCATGGCCACAAAAAATAGGTTTGACAATGAGCCGGTTTTCTCTGAAATATTGGAAATAATAGATGCAGTAAAAGTAAAAGGAGAAGCAATTCGGCTGAGGGCTAGATTCAAGGATGGATCCATTGTTTGGATTGATGAGCTATCTTTGAATGAGGGTGCAAAACAGAGATTTTTAGAGCGTGAAATGGAGGTACGAGAGGTGCCTAGATTACTGAGAAATATGAAAGCCTAATGCTGAGAGAGTTAGCTGAGGGAAATATATTGCGTTGAAATACTGTGGAATGGACACAGGGCCTTAAACGTAATAGGTGGACGCGCTCGAGGGAAAGTGGGGTGCAAGCTGTCGCGATGCTATAACTCACTCCTACTACTCCAATAGCGCGTGCAGGAAGGGTATTACTCTGAACAACCATGGCAGATACAACGAGCAATGAAAACAACGAGAAAATGGAGAAGTGTTTCGCACAGTGTAAAGAAGCAGCAACGTTGCTTGGTAGAGCATTGCGTTTAATACAAGACAATGCAGCAGTGATGGAAGGAATGGGACTTCCTACTGGAATGAGGCCTACAGATAGGGCCTCTGACATGGATTCGGTACGACTAGCAAGATTTCAATGCGCGACTTGTGGCCTATACTACAATAGAAAAGGTGATTTAACCAAACATAACTGGAGGGCGCATGGGATGGAAAGCTACCGTTGTGGGAAGTGTGGAGAGTTTTTCCGCTCAGAAACCACGTTGAGACAACACATGGTTGAGCACACAAAGAGAGAACGCCTGCAGGCCCATCTATCTATCATGGCTGGGATATATTCGGACCCGGGAGGTCCGATGTGGAGCAGCGGGGCCATTCAGGCCATTCAGGCCGTTCCCCCAAGCACGCCTGCCGCCGCAGGAGGGGACAGCTATAGTCACACACACACACAGTGGTATAGTACGATACCCGGTCAAGGCAGGAATAATTAGGTAAGCGGATTAAAATTGTCTTAGGGGGTGAGATAAGTAGAATTATTTGTCTCCTGTTGAAAAGACATTTTCCATGATTAACATGGAGGGATGTAGCGCCAGGAAATAGAGGTGATAATATCTATGGGAAGTCTCGCACAATGGGTAAGAACACCAAACCAATAGCAATTAGAAAAATGACATCTGTATTTCTTATTGTTCTCCTAGAGGAACAGTGTTTTGTTAGGCATGAACCTAAAGGAGGACACATGTGGGGAAAATAGGGGTTCAGCCTGGGGAGTGGCCACAAACTGGGCAAGGAATCTTTTTCCAAAATTACCATTTTGAAACAATATCTTTAAAATGGAAATAAAAGGTGGAATGCAGCATACACTTGGAGGGCAGTGGAGATATAGGAGTTCCTCGAATACAACAGGGTTTGAGTGGGTGTACATAGATTTGCTTTGTGTGGTAAGATACGTAACCCTCAAGGGTTAGGGAGAGACAGAGGCGGTGATATATTGAGATTCATATATGCAGTGTGAATGCCAGAGGGACAAACATGCTAAGAGGGTTAGCTAAACAGCAGGAGACACGCATCCATTACATCGATTAACTGATTAAAAGTGCGACCCATGCAATTAGGAATTAGAAGTGAGGATTTAAGTAGCGAGGTGATATGCTAATCGGGGGTACCCGCATGGACATTAGGGGATTACAGCGTGAAGTGACCATCCTCTGACAGGAAGGTTGGCAACTAGGGATTACAGTTAGATAATAGGCGTTGACAGGTTAGGGTACAGTGACATCGGATGCACTGATGGTGTATAATTAATTGGATCAGGGAGGATGAATACCCTTGTACAAGTGACAGTTCATACAAATTAATTGGGCCTACGTAAGGCATACTAAGAGGCAGGCATATATATACAGCCGGAGAGACGGAGTTAGTCACCACTCCTTGCTGACCACAACGACGGACGACTTGTTCAATTCCCAGTGATATACATTCTATTGACTGAGGATAGTTGAATTAGCTAAGGGCTGATATCATGGCAAGGTTTCTGGCAGCGGCAGCAGCTTTGCTGATGGCTGGGGTGAGTAGTATATTGAAAGATAGAAACTACCTTTGAATGAAGGGGTTTTTCACATAATATTTCTTGTGTTTAGAATTTTATTGTTGATCAACGCAAGGAGCTTACTTACTCATGGAGAGTTACATTTGGATTACTTTAGAAATTAAGTGACAAATAGACTAACATTAACTTGTTTTCAACAAGGGTTGAAATTTTCCTGGTATAGTATAGGATTTATAACATGGGATGTGGCTTGTTTTTAAGGTACATCTGACTTTCGCTGAGGATCCAAACGACCCTTATGTCCTGCGACAGGGGGCCGGAATTTTGTTTAAGAAATCTCATTTGACACTAATATCGGGACAGAGCTATGTAGATCTTACTTTCGTGGTAGATAGGCCAGAAAACTATTCGGCATATCATGCGCCGCATAAATCTATATGTGTAAAGGGTAGGGGTTGGCCACCCACACATCCAGTAAACTTGGCTAGAACTAGAAATGTTACAGTTAATAGGAAATTAAGAATAAATTTGGTGACAATTTCACTTCTTCTCTGTCAGACTTTGCAAAGGAAATCGAACTAGTAAAGAAAGATTTGGCTAGGCCAAAATGGTTGGCATTGACTTGGTATGACAAGGTACCAGTAGGATTTAAATCTGTATTAATCATAGTCAATGTGGTAACTACAGTAACTACATTCCTGTCGATAATGTATCTCTCGGTAAAATACTATAGGTTAGCAGCTATCATAGCGGGATTTACTATGGCTAAGGTAGTTAAAGCACTAGACGGGGGTAATTCGATCAAGATATTGGCAAAAGTGCCTGAAATGCCAGCATTGGAGCCGGAGAGTGATTTTTCGGACTGGAATCCGCTGGCTGGATTAGAATATATGGAGCAGACAGTATCCATGGTCCTGGTCATAATGATTCTTATTCTGATCGGGAAGTGTTTGAAGTTGATGTGCGGATGTTTTAGGGTGTGTTTCGCAGTGGTAAAGTTATGCATTCCTAATGCAATTATCAGTAGGTGTAGAAATTGCATGAAACAAACTACTAACAATGATAACACGGAGCTTGTACTGAGAGTGGGAAATTTGGATAGGACAGTAATGATAACAATAGCCAAGATATTCGATGTGCCAGATCTGGTAAAGGTGACATCAGTTCCTAAGATAACGATTGACAAGGTAGCCTTCAGGTTGGGAGGAGCGAAAGTTCACTTGTTGGTGCCTGGGGACTTTGTATACACTAGAGGTAGGTGTAGGGTTCCGGTAATTATTAAGAATAGGGTAATGGTGACTTGGATGACAGGATTTAGCATTAGACGTTTGTTGAATAACGGGGATCTCTACTATTCAGTGGGAATGAAGCAGCGAGCGGAGTTCACCCAGATTACTCAGACTAGGGTTCAGAGAGTTGGAGCTGCAGGTTCAGGGGATCTGCAGGCTGCAAATAGCAGATTTACAGGGGTAACTTTGCTGGATGAAACTACATCAATGTCACCAGAGATCAGAAGGATGTCAGTGTTTAGTAGGGGCTCATCATCACAGGTGTCATCGAGATTATCGGTAGCTGGGTTTGGCTCAGGGACTGAGCAAATTTTGGGGGGACATGGAGAAATGGATATCCTGGAGGAAAGCGGGAGCAGGGAGAGATCTTCTGGATCATCTTCCGACGAGGCCCCCACCAACTCGGCATAGGGAACACACGAAAAGCCATGCTGGTGTGAGTATGGAAGTGTCAGAAATTCAGAGAAACCCAATTTTTAATAGAGTGTTTATAAAGGTATAGATTAATGAACTAACATTAACATTAACATTAATTAGAACATGTATTATTGAGTAATCAGTGTAGAGGTAAAGAATAATGCCTTTCATAAGGGCAAAAGAGCGCCTGTATTGAAACGGATACTAATGAAATTGCCACCGTATAACCAATACTAAATGTCAGTAGTATAGGAAAATGATTACTTGTAGCGATACAAATTCTATCAGTAGAGTTAAGATAGAGTCAGCACTGTGGCCTGGTGTCTATAAGTGAAAAAATTGCCTCTTGCAGGGTAGGATGGAATGTAAGAATTATTAAGATGTAGTATTTGAGTGGTCAAGACACCAAGGCACACAGAAATAGCATAATAAGGTTTGGTTACTGATCATATGTATTGTATTGTGGTTATTAAAGGAGAACAAGCGGACAACGGCTACCGAGGAGGAAAAGGAGGACCAGCCGCAGAATGAGGCGGGCTCGTCTCTGGAGCATGAAGGTGACGAGGGAGCAATCGAGGTCCCCGAGGCAACTCCCGAACTACTGGAGAGGATGGCATACTTCAGAGCGGCCAGAGATTTTCGGGAGGATGCCCCTCTGAGGATGCCGCTGATGCTACCGCTGGGAACAACACACAGGGTTCTGTCAGCAATGTCAGCAAAGAACCCTGTGAGGGCTGCGCGGAGGTTGGCTCAGGTGATGGTGAGCAACCAGGAGGAAAGCTGGATGGACTTTTTATTGTACTTTATTGATGTGTCTTTCTTTCCTCTTCTTCTTCCTCGCCTCATCCTAAGGGACGTAAAATTTGCAACTACGGTAATTCTGAACATGATTGAGCGAATGGGAATAATCTCAGTATTTGGGTTTTACAAGGACCAGAAGGAAGTGGCTGTTTTTGATATGATAGTCAGGTCATGCCAGACAACATGCCTGAATGACGAAGATATATATTTGGGGGTACTAAATGAACGGGATACTAATTTTCAGCCACATCTTCTGGTAGAAATCCTTACGACCGGGGTAGGCCATTATTTGGCGTCCCGGGAAGGATTCATGTTCACATGCGCGATCTGTCAATATGATTTTATAGACCGAATGCAGGAGGGCCGAGCGGAGGATGACCCAAAGGTCTTCCTCAGGTGGGGTGGTCGGTACCCTTGCTGCGCGGTGATAGTGCACAAGGTCTGTTGTTGGGAGAAACAAGTGCCCCATAAGACTTGCGCTTTCTGCTACTCTCCATTGAACGATGGAGGTTTGTGGGATGTTGACGAACTAGCGTTAAAGAGAGCTGCCCCAAAGAGAAGGGTAGTCAGGGGAATGTATGGGGTCAACCCATACAAAACAAACCTGGACAGTCCAGTGTTCTCGGAGGCTGAGGCCTATGGAGAGCACAGGTATCCAAGCACCTTTCCCCAGAGGTGGCAGCAATGGATACCCCGGGGTGCACTGACCCCACCAATTGACCCCAATTGGCACTGGGCTAGGAAAGGCAGGGGCGGATATTCAACATCCTCCAGCACAGTGAGTATGGATTGCTCGGACGCGGCCATCATCGCGGATGTGGAGGATGAGGAGATGCTGTAACCAGGGAAAAGAGACCTGGAGCACTCCTGAGTAGACACAGCTAGAACATCCCAATGAAAAATTTAATTAATCTTTTGGAAACAATAATGCTTGTCCCCATGGACGGTGAGGAGGAAGGAACCGCAGTTAACATACTATTTATCTTGAATAACTCTAGAAATATGAATGTAAAGGTATAATTGTAGCAAGGATGCTGATTTGTGACTAAGAATATATATATCGTATAGGATGTATAGGTATTTTATATTAGAAGAAACACATGGAGTTTCTATTAATGTATGTAGTGATATGTGACAGAGGTTGATTAATATTTGAAAGATGACTGTCAGACAATTTATAGTATTGTTGCCTATGTGTCTAGTGTATGTATATCTCAGTAGGAACAAGACATATATTTATGGAGGCCTCACCACAGGATTGAGGGGTAGATAAGTAATCGTGTTATTATTAGGACATAGAGGTATATATGTGGGTATAGAGTAGAGAAAGTAATACAATGCAACTGACTTAAGCTGAAGGAAAGATTGTTCTCTGAGGGACTCCCAGAGGTTTTTCGAACGTTTACACTTGTATCTTTAATCATCATTGTGGTCACTTATGTTGATATGTATTGGACTCTTGAGGGAGATTGAAAGACATCCGTTCCTGACCTCGCCCGAGACGGGCAAGAAGTTTAGTCGGGGAGAGTGTTGGTGTGTAAGACCCTTAAGCTGCATGTTACCAAGCCTAGGGAGCAAGCACAGGTCAAGAGTGTAGGTCGATTGAATGCATGAATAATAGATGTTGTAGTTCACCTATATTAAGAGTGAGGCCCTGACAGCCATCAGAAAAGCCGAGAGCAACTTCCCTTTCCTTGACAGGGGTGTATTCCCAATGGGAGTTGAGATGATTAGGCATTGCCTCGTGACGTATGTTGTGTGTAACAAGGAGTGATTGGTTTAGATGGAATCATGCGATGAAACACGTGTTGACAGAACAGGCAGACATTGGATAGTGTAAGTCAGGCCATATAGTAGAACTAAAGATATGGGCATATATATATATAGGAGAGGTGCAGAGACTGGACACTTCTTCATCTCCTACCATCATCATCTTCTACTGATATAGTCTTCAACACCACTATATATCAGTTAGGAAGGAGCCATTGCCCTTTAGGCCTGTTTGCCTAAGAGATAGAGACAGATTGATAGATCCAGGAGTATGGGTGAAAACCCCCATTGGAGACATTGATAGAAGAACTACATATAGCTAGAACTAGCTAATATGGGACAGTCTCCTGATTCAGTCTTCAGAACAATAGCTAAGTACATCTACCTGTTTATAACTGTGAACTGTATAACTGTATGATTGTACCACTGTATAACTGCATAACTGTATCAATGGATACACCTGAACATTGACCATTGGGTTTGATCTGTGACTCTATTGAGAGGTGTACATGTATGTATTTATATCCAACCTGAACATGTGTGTGAGTAGGAGTCTCACTGACCGGAAGGAAGAAAGGCATTGTATTCAAGGCACTCTATATCAATAATAAACCTAGGATTGCAAAACACACAAGAGCTGGTTAAGATTCTATTTTATGGTACAGGAATTGTGTTCTTATTGGGAAAGCAATGGGTAAAGACTAATACTGCACTAGATAGACCTATAGAGAGAGAAGCAGATGCAGCAGTACCAGACAACTCTATACTCCTTACAACCCAGCGAGGGAAGCTACCCAAACAGATTTAACCCATTGATAATAGGGGGAGTATCCTCTCTCCTATAATAATCAATCCAGACTAATTGACTAATTAATTGACTATCTAATTAAAACCAGAACACATCAACATAGGCTTGTATTTTTTGATCGGGCCCATGATAGCTGTATTAACCAGGGTCCATTACTATGGTCCATTATTATGGTCCATTGTCTTTATTTGAGAATCTCATATATGCATTGCTATAACCTAAATTTCTTAACAGTTCTATTACAAATAATAGTTCAAACCAAATCTGCGCACACAACAACCATGAAATTATACAATACAATGAAGCCACAGCAAGCCACAATACCTGCCACTGCACTGCCACTGCTCACTCACCTGGCATTCACACTCACTGTCGCACTTCTGTCACTCTAGACTCTGACACTCATACTCAGTCTCTGACAGAGTCATAGAAACCCCTCTAAATTAATGAAACCTAATGAATGTTGAATTAATAAAAGTATTACTTCACAATTTCTCACACGGATTTAAATCCTCCTTTTATAATTCCCTCCCCTTTCTTCAAACTGAATAATGCCGATACCATGAGTTTTGAGGAACATTTTAATTGCTACCCTATGCGTAACATTTACGCACGGCGATAACGCTCTCCTTGTTAAAGTGAGGTCGAAACGGTGCATATGGTTAAATTCCTCTTGTCCTCAGCTTTCTGTAGCTATAAAGTTTGCGTAGCTTAATTAAGTCTTCAATGTATGAGTATATACATTAGAGACCTATTATCCTCAGATTGAATTATCTTTTTTTTTATTTCTTTTACGGCCAATACAATTAAATAATGTTCAAATGTAAATACACTTTGTCCACCATGGATATCCTAGATCCTAGATATCCTAAAAGACACTAATTACCGACAATTAAACATAACATTAATCAAAGAAACCTCATTCAGTGTTTTTGGTCAATATCAAAAAGCACATGTATAATAAAATAAAACATTCCCTCGACTCTATCTCTTCAAAACATACATTTCTTTATACTCATCCTTTCCCTCTATATTAATTCATAAATTCAGCACAAATAGCATAATAAATATAGTCGCACCATCTTATTCATTAATATACCCACAAGTACAACAAATTTCCCATTGGTATCTCGACCTTATATCTTACGCATTGCCATCTTCATAATACTTAATTGTTGTCTTCTTATTTAACAGTTTTTCCCTTCTCTTCAAAATACACAAATGTTAAGGAGTAAGATAATCCTAATAAAAATAAAAATATATCATACAGTATGAACATATTATATGAAAATAAATACGAGCTATGGTTAAGGTTACACAAAATTGATCAAAATTACTCATAGTCATACTTAGACATCAATAATATTGTTAATATATTAGTCCTGTGCCACGATTTAAAAATAATAAATCCGACAAGACAGTTTATATTATTATTATATCAAAAATCGTACCATATCATGCAATTATTACAGCATGCTGTACTGTATAATATGTGAAATACTGATAAATTACACTCATCTAAATGCCCTGTTTATTTAAAATGCATTTTTAAATTTGAATCATTATTGGTCAGTAACTTCATGTAGGGCGGGATAATTCTTTTTGTTTTGTCTCACAGCCTAATTTATACATAGAAAACAATTCTATCATATATATGTTCGAAATAATGGGAATAGCTCAGGCTTACCATTATGCCACTTGTTTTCACCAGGTGGCGGTACTGTTTCCACCAGGTGGTACAAATGGTTACTGTGGTGCATTTATAATTTGTTATACAATAAAAGTGCTGCTAATACATTTGTGTGGCATTTACACCACTATAGTTATTCCACATCATGTATAGGAATGTTATAAGTGATATACTTCCATAGTTTATGTGTGTTATATACCTGATTGATGTTAAAAAATGCTGTGATCAAAACACCCTAATGATTGTACATATAGATTGTGCCTATAGTGGCTTGGGTGAGGCAGAGCCAACAAACAACAGGAACACATTATGCAGTCAGGCTCACAAAGAGGAGAAATGGTAGGTAATGGTAGAGTTGATGAAAATGAAATGATGCATATAAAGACAGTGCAACACATACACTGCCCTTAACTCTCTCAAAAATCTGTTGGGAATATTGTTACCCTTCAAACCTCTCTGTGAGAAAAAATATACATCTCCAACAGCACAATGAAAGTGCCTCACTGAGTGCCTCATAACTGCGTCTTTAAACCTGGTCAATAGTGCATTATTGAGAGCATCAGAAGAGCATTAAATACCCTGGCCAATAGTGCATCGTTGAGAGTATCAAAAGTGCATTTATAAATCGGGTCCATAGAGCATTGTAAAATCAAGATTGAGCCTCATAACTGTTTACGATTTCCATTGGTAAAGCACCTGGTCAGTATCAGGTCAAAAGTTCCAGGTCAAAACCAGGTCAATCCTGCACATCGGGTACTTTACTGTTTGGTAATTGACCCAAAGAAATATTGGAAACTTTTTTTTCAAAAATTAAAAAATCAAACTTAAAATATAGAAATACTTATTAGATTATTAGACTGTTTACTATTATTGGATTCGGCTTGATCTCATCTTTTCAAATATAATGGTATCTCAAAATACATATTTTGCGAGTTATGACTCATTTTCCTAAAACGGATCACATATTAGCATTCTATAACCGGGAGTTCCATATCTGTGAACTGATGTAGAACTAGTGCTTTATCGACGGGACTTGTTTTCTGAGGTCTATTATAAAGGAAGAAGAGGGCACATATACTAATAAACTCATGGTACTCGTTCTACGCAGGGAAATGTAGAACTCATTTTCTGGCAGACTGATACAACACATTGCCGTTTCATCTTCTCAAATAACCCAAATTTCAGACGAAATTAAAGTTCAAAATACAGTTCAACCTAACCAAACAGATTGCTAGAATCAATGCAATGCCGAATATACTCGAATTCACCTAGTATCGACCAAATTGCAGCCTAATTTAGGAGAATTTACTAAATGTGTACAGCTGCCAATTGTACATTTTCTGAAAATCTGACCCAGGAGCTTCATAGAGTCGTCATAAATACTTCACAGGATCGTAAACCTGTCAGTTGTACTCTAGCATTTATGCATTATCCCTACTTTTATGTACACCAAAGTAACAAATATAGGGAATATAGAGAAAGGAAGAAATCATAGGAACAAATCCATAAAGCAACACTGATATTAGTGACACATATGTCTATTGTGATAGACATATGAGAAATCCTTTCTTCATGAATGTATTCCTATGGAATGGGAGGAATGAATTCACAAAGAAACAATATTGAAGATAGCAAGAGCTTAAAGCACAAAGAACTCACGATCACTCCCGACAGTTCTCTTATGTGCAGCATTTAGGTCATATGTTCAGAAGATGTACAATCAGCTGCTCTACAAATTTGGTAACTTCTGTTATTAAATTAGACAGAAAAATGATAAATAATGGGTATATCAGAGTATCTTTGGCATTGTGTTGATTAAACATATCTATTTTATTGTGTTAAACTGTATTTTGAACGTCACTTTACACTTATATTTTAGTTATTTGAGAAGAAATTCGAGTATATTCGGCATTGCATTGACTCTAGCAATCTGTTTGGTTAGGTTGAACTTTTTAATTTTAAGTTTATTATCGTCTAAAATTTGGATTATTTAAGAGAATTGGTTGAGGTGAATTGTACATTTTCTGACAACTGACCCATTTAGGAAAGCATTATCTCGATTGCTCAGTAGCCCACGTGACCAATCCTCTCAGCGTCTCCTATGACAGCCTGGGTCACGTGACAGAGATGGTTACGGGTCAGATTATCAGAAAATGTACACATTTTGGCAGCTCTACATATTTAGGAAATTCTGCTAAATTAGGCTGAAAAATGATGAATAATGAGTATATCTGAGTATATTTGGTATCCCATTGATTTAAAGTATCAGTTCTGTTATGTTAAACTGCATTTTGAAGCTAATCTTTATCTCAGATGTGGGTTATTTGAGAGGATTGGTGAAAGCGAATTGTACATTTTCACAAAATCTGACCCTTACATTTATGACAAAGTAGACAAAAACAGACCGTTCTCTTGTGATATATGATCGGTTCCAGGAAAATGAGTCACATATTTTTGAAAATGTTTTATTCAGACGATGTCTTTCTTGGGAATGTTTTCTTTCTTGGGTTATTTCACATTTACCAATCCACTCAAATAACACGAATTTAAGAAAAAAATATTTCTCAAAATGCAGTTCAACATAATCAAACAGACAGTTTGAATAAAGACAATATCAAATATACTCAGTTATACCAAGTTTTGGCCATTTTTCTAATTTAGCAGAATTTATCAAAAATGTGTAGGGCTGCTGACTGTACATTTTCTGAAGATCTGTCCTATGTCTTCTCCAATGAAAACGACAATACGCAGCTTGATTCAAAGCCTGCGATCTCCCATACACTCTTGGTAAATGGAGTTTCCCTATAATCCATCATCATGGAAATGATAAATATTGCCCAATCATGTTTTAAAGATTCTATAAAAACAGACTAATGTATTGTAGTCACCACGAGGGTCAGACTTTCAGAAAATGCACAATCTACAGTACTGCCCATCTCTCAAATAGGGGAGTTGCATGTCTCACTGCGCATGTCTACAGGAGTGCATGCTGGGATGGATTCTGTTGAAATCTGACATACAAATATTTTGCAACATTTTTATATGCATGATGGGAAAGATGGGAACTAGTGTTATGGAAACATGTATAACACATGGGTATTGACATTGGAGCATCGATTAATATTCCATGCAGAACATGGCATGTTTTCTATAGATTTTAGACTGTATGTACCATTAGTCCCATAATTCCTTGCGAATTAAGATTCAAGATGGCGGCTATGCAAATCCCCTATTCTGCTAAATTAGAGTGAAAAATGATAAATAATGAGTATATCTGAGTGTATTATGTATTATTATCATTCAATACATCTGTCTCTGTATATTGAACTGTATTTTGAACCTGATTTTCTTCCTAAATTCGGATTATTTGGGGGATTGGGAACGGACAATATTATTCTTCATTTTCTGAGGACTTGACCCACTAGGCTAGTTTAATGCGCCCAAACACTTCCTTTCTTTATTAAAGTTTGAATCAAGCGATGCATTCTATGAAGCTATGTACTGCGGACGTTGAGTCCCTCTGTTTGTTCTTTGGTACAGTTGTGAAGGATTCGCATGCAAAAGTAAAAACAACAAAGAAATAGTATTCCCTTTGTTTACACAAAAGTTTGTATATGGGTCAGATCGTCAAAAAATGTACAATCGCCAGCACTACATATATAGGACTATTGCTAAGTCTGAAAAATGATGAATATACGATGTATATCTGGGTATGTTTGGTATCTACTTGATTCTAAAGGTCTGTTTGATTAGGTTGAATGATGTTTTAAACCTTGTTTTTGTCTTAAATTCAGGTTATTTGAAAGGATAGGTGTAAATGAATTGTACACTTTCTTACGACTTCACCCACATATAGGTGGATTGTACATTTTCTGACACATAAACACATATTCATAACATTGCATGATGTGCCTTTGAGTGTGTTCCAAGACAATACTTTAAAGGAAACTTGTTCTGAAAGGCTTCTTGTATTTCAGGATTGATTCGCTGCGATAGAACATAAAATCTCAACCTAGTTTTACCTTTTTGTTCATTTTGTTTTAAAAGCATTTTGTCAACAAGTCTCTGTTCATTTCAGCAGAGATTGTCATCTGTAGTCCATTGTGATCCAATACACTCGGGTCAGATTTTCAGAAAATGTACAATTTGCAGCTGTACACATTTAGGAAATTCTGCTAAATTTGGCTGAAAAATGAAGAATACTGGGTATATCTGAAAATATTTAGTATCGCATTGATTTAAAATATTTGCTCTGTTATGTTAAACTGCATTTTAAAGCTAATCTTCACAAATCGCAAAATTGATATTTTTCAAAGTGTTTTATTCACACGATGTCTTTGTGGGAATGTTGTCATTTTTGGGTTATTTCATATTAACCAATCCACTCAAATAACCCAAATTTAAGATAAAAAGGATTTTCAAAATGAATTTCAAACAGACAGTTTGAATAAAGACAATATCAAATATACTCAGTTATACCAAGTTATGGCCATTTTTCTAATTTACCAGAATTTATTAAATGTGTAGGGCTGCCGATTGTACTTTTTCTGAAGATCTGTCCCATGTCATCTCCAATGAAAACTGACAATACACAGCTTTATTCAAAGCCTGCAATCCCCCATACACCAGGGCTCGGTAAATGGAGTTTCGCTATGCTCCATCCTCATGGAAATGCTAAATATTGCCCAATCATGTTTTAAAGATTCTACAAAAACAGACTAATAGATTATAGTCACCACTAGGGTCAGACTTTCAGAAAATGCACAATCTATAGTTCTAGACATCTCTCAAATTCTCCTAAAATAGAGTGGAAAATGTTAAATACTGAGTATATCTGAGTGTATTCTGTATTATTATCATTCAATAAATCTGTCTGGTTATGTTGAACTGTATTTTAAACCTGATTTTCTTCTTAAATTCGGATTATTTGGGGGATTGGGAAAGGACAATATTATTCTACATTTTCTGAGGACTTGACCCACTAGGCTAGTTTAATGCGCCCAAACACTTCCTTTCTTTATTAAAGTTTGAATCGAGCGATGCATTCTATGAAGCTATGTATTGCTGACGTTGAGTCCCTCTGTTCATTCCTTGGCACAGTTGTGAAGGATTCGCATGCAAAAGTAAAAATGACAAAGAAATATTGTTCCCTTTCTTTACACAAAGGTTTATATATGGGTCAGATTGTCAAAAAATGTACAATCGCCAGCAGTACATATTTAGGGATTATTGCTAAATTAGTCTGAGAAATCATGAATATTAGATGTATATCTGCGTATATTCAATATCTACTTGGTTCTAACAATCTGTTTGATTAGGTTGAACAATGTTTTTAACCTCATTTTTATCTTAAACTAGGTTTATTTGAAAGGATTGGTGAAGGGGAATTGTACACTTTCTGACGACCTGACACATAAACACGTATAAACGTTGCATTATGTGCCTTTGAGTGTGTTCCAAGACAATACTTTGAAGGAAACTTGTTCTGAAAGCCTTCTTGTATTTCAGGATTGATTCGCTGCGATAGAACATAAAATCTCGACCTAGTTTTATCTTTTTGTTCATTTTGTTGTAAAAGTATTTTGTCAACAACTCTCTGTTCATTTCAGCACGGATTGTAACTTGTAGTCCTTTGTGATCAAATACACGAGTATGTGGGTCAGATTTTCAGAAAATGTACAATTCAACTTCACCAATCCTCTCAAATAACTCACATTTCAGACGAAAATAAAGTTCAAAATACAGTTCAACCTAACAAAAAATATTGCTAGAGTCAATGCAATGCCAAATATACTCAAATTTACTTAATATTGACCAAATTGCAGCCTAATTTAGCAGAATTTACTAAATGTGTACAGCTGCCAATTGTACATTTTCTGAAAATCTGACCGATGTGTATCCAAATACTGTGCAGTGCATTGGTTCGGTGTAGGCCTACATCCATTCTTTACCATTGATTAAAGTGACACATGGGTCAGATTTTCAGAAAATGTACAATTCAGCTTCACCAATTCTCTAAAATAACCCAAATTTCAGACGAAAATAAAGTTCCAAATACAGTCCAACCTAACCAAACGGATTGCTAGAATCAATGTAATACCGAGTATAATCAAATTGACCTAATATTGGGCAAATTTCAGCCTAATTTATATTAGCAGAATTTACTAAATGTGTACAGTTGCAAATTGTACATTTTCTGAAAATCTGACCCACATGTCACTGAGCTTTCAATTTTTTTAAAAGTTCGCTTTAATTTCAAATATGTGCCAGATGATTATGTCAGTAATCAATACCCTGAAGGATTAATGCTAGGAAAAAGTGGATTTGGAGGATTTAAGGATTTAAAACTCAGATTCACATTGAACTGCCGGTTCTATAACCTCTCCAAGATAGCAGACAGTTGCTGACCTAATAAATAGTTTCTTGTGTCACACCAAGTGCATGGGACTCGGGTAAATAGGTCAATACTTGGTTAACTCAAGTATATTCGGCATTGCATTGATTCTATCAATGTGTTTGGTTAGGTTGACCAGTATTTTGAAATTTATTCCGTTTATCAATGACCTGTATTTTGAAATTTATTTTCGTAGCAGACAGATAGCAGACAGTTGCTGACTTAATTGTGTACTATAAATGGGTCAGATTTTCAGAAAATGTACAATTGGCTGCTGTACACATATAGTAAATTCTGCTGAATTAGGCTGCAATTTGGTCAATACCAGGTAAATTCGAGTATATTCGGCATTGCATTGATTATAGCAATCTGTTTGGTTCGGTTGAGGTGTATTTTCAACTTTATTTTTGTCTGAAATTTAAAATCATGCTATTTGTATTCAAAAGAGGTTATTTTGAATACTGTTGATAGATCATATCCTAATACGGTTAAATTAATCTGAAAAATGATAAAGATTGGTGAAAGCAAATTGTACATTATCTGACTACATCTTCCGTATATTCAATTCAATTCAGTTCAATTCAATTCAAAGCATTATTTATTTATAAATACGAGAAAGGTGTACAAAAAGGGGACCCATATATCTGAAAGGTGACTTCCAGGTCTTTCAGCTGGTTCCTGACTAGTTCCTACCTAGAAGAAATAATTTTGATTTTACATTACTATGCCAAAAATAAACTTTAGGGCTATTTTCTAATGTCTAATCTAGGAGTATTTAGTTAAATTGAGAAGCAGTTCATAGCAACAGAATCAGAGACAATAAACTTCAGCTGCCCATGTATCTAGCTAACAGTTAATATCTAACTCTTCACTCATCACTCATCTAACCCATCACTCAAGATAAGGGACATGTGCAGTGCTGGGTCTGGTTTTGAAAAAATGTACAATTGGTAGCTCTACAAATTTAATAAATTCGGTTAAATTAAGCTGAAAAATGATAAATACTAGATATATATTATTATCTTATTATCTTAATATCTTATTATGTGTCTGAGTAGATTCGGTATTGCATGATATAAATAATCTATTCACTTATGTCTAATGGTATTGTGAACCTTATTTTTGCATAAAATTCGGATCATTTCAAAGGCCTGGTGAAGGCAAATTATACATTTTCTGACGGCTTCACCCATATAAGGCTCAAATTGTCAGAAAATGTACAAATCACCTTAACCATTCCTCACAAATAACCCACCTTTAAATGAAAAATAACATTCAAAATGCAGTTTAACATAATAAAAAAGATATGTTTAATCAATACAATGCCAAAGATACTCTGATATACCCATTATTTATCATGTTTCTGTCTAATGTAACAGAAGTTACCAAATTTGTAGAGCTGCTGATTGTACAATTTCTGAAAATCTGACCCATATGTGATGGGGCTAGGATCTAAACCATCAGTCAAGATAAGACATTACTATGCCAAAAATAAACTCTAGGGCTATTTTCTAAAATCTAATCTAATCTAGGAGTATATAGTTAAAATGAGAAGCAGTTCATAGCATAGCAACAGAAGCAGGGACAATAAACTTCAGCTGCTCATGTATCTAGCTAACAGTTAATATCTAACCCATCACTCATCACTCATCTAACCCATCACTCAAGATAAGTGACATGTGCAGTGGTGCATACAAACCCTCTATTGATTGACAGCTGCCAGTCCATCACATGTACCCTAACTGAGGTGTAACAACTGACACTTAGTGGCCGTCAGTATTGGTTCAACATGGCTGGTACTGAGGGGAATCAATGTAGACATAATGATACAGTATTGACAGTCCTTGTGCTCATCATTGCCTTCTACTATACGGGGATTTGCATCAACAACACTCTCTGCCACTTTCATAGGTTCTCCACCAGTGAGTCTTTGAGGTATTTTTTTTATTTCTTATATGTGATCTGTAAGTCCTTTATTTACAAGATCTCTTTGTTGGAATGTTTTCATGTTTGGAGTATTCTTTTCTTGAGGTCGCATAAATACATACACAAAATTTCAAGACAGTGTATTAAATATTTCTATCCATTTCTAAGGTTATCCTATAGAGTATATTTCTTGATCTGCATCAACAACAATCTCTGCCACTTTCAGGATCAGATTGTCAGAAAATGTACAATTCACCTTCACCACTCCTCTCATATAATCCAAATTTAAGTGAAAAGGGACGTTTGAAATGCAGTTTAACACAATGAAAGAGATATGTTTAATCAATACAATGCCAAAGATACTCTGAAATACTCATTATTCATCTGTCTAATTTAATAGAAGTTACCAAATTTGTAGAGCTGCTGATTGTACATTTTCTGAAAATCTGACACATCAAAGCTCCAGGAAAGAACCGGGTTCTCCATCAGTATTATAGGAGTCTTCAAGGTACCAGTGGAACCTCTCTATTGAGACCAACCTTGGGACCAAGTGATTTGTGGCCTCATAGCGAGGTGGTCTCTTTAGACGGACTAATCTAATAAGAGTAAAGCAATTCGGGACTGAGAGAAACTGGTCTTAATAGAGGTGTGGTCTCTATAGTGGGGCTAATCTAATAAGAGTAACGCAATTTGGGACTGAGAGAAACTGGTCTTAATACAGGGGTGATCTCTATAGCGGAGCTAATCTAATGAGAAGAAAGCAAATTCTGGACTGAGAGAAACTGGTCTTAATAGAGGGGTGGTCTCTATAGAGGGGTGGTCTTTATGTGAGGTTCCACTGTATTGCATTGAATATTAAATGTATTGAAATGTATTCTATATCAACTTTCTGAATCGTTGATTGCCATATCATTGTATGTAGATGTTCTTTTGCTGAAATACAAGAACTTTCAAGTAACATGTCCCTCTCTTCAAGCCTTCCTTAAGTGAATGGTATTCTATGCAAACTCCCCTATTATTGATACTGCACTATTATGGGAGATAACTTGGTGCGTTCACATCAGGCTAGTATTCAGCAAGTACAAGTCACTAAGACTAGCAGTTATACTTGGCCTTCTTTAGATGTGATGATTTTGTTAAACATTGGTAAAAAGAAACAAGTCTGCTGAATAAATGTAAATTGTACCTTTTCTGGCAATGATTAAAATTTGTCATCAATTTTTAATATACATCTTACAAATTTTAATTAATGTCCACCCTCTAATACTAATTCAACGTTTTTACAGTATATTAAAATTACATAGAATGGCACTTGAAGTCATTAGTATTTAGTCGCTAGTGTTTTAGTCGCTAGGATTTGAGTCGCTAGGATTTGAGTCGCTAGGATTTGAGTCGCTAGGATTTGAGTCATTAGTATTTTTATGTCGTCTTCACAAACCACCCTATTAAAAGCACTGCATCACTATCAGGAATCAACTTGGTGCATTTCACATCGGGTGGAAATGATGCCAAGAAAAATCAACGATCCAAGGCAAGCATCTGTGCTTCTTTTGCCATTAGTGCTTGATGACTTCTTACTATTGATTCCCCTGTAAGCAGACCACTCACACTATGTGCACCAGCTGCTGGGGCTAATGGGAACATTTTATTTTAAACTTGAAAGGTAGATCTAGATGATGGACATTGTGCAGAGTATTTCTGCCTTGAGTGAGTGAGTGAGATTGGTTGCTTTACGCCCTTATCAACACATGTATGTGATGGGTTTCAGGAAAATGAGTCATAAGTCCCAAAATTGATATTTTTCAAGGTTTTTTTTCACAAGATCTCTTTGTTGAAATGTTCTGATATTTAGAGGGTTTAGCACTTATAGTCATTTAAGACATGTATCAAATTTCGGAACATTGTATTAAATATGTCCTTGCGTTTTTAAGGCCTTCGTATCGAGTATATTTAGTTACTTTACCATCCAGAAATATTGCAAACTAAAATAAAAATATCAAACTTAAAATACAGAAATATGCAATGCCGAATATACCCGAATTTAGCAAGTATTAACCACCAAATTTCAGCCTAATTTTGCAGAATTTACTGAATGTGTACAGCTGCGAATTGTACATTTTCTGAAAATCTGACCCAGTTACGCCCAGGTTTGAACCCACAACATGACAACCACTCATGTCACTAAGCTGACCCAGTGTTTAACACTGTTTTGCCACCCCACATCCTCATATGGATCAGATTTTGAGAAAGTGTACAATTGGCAGCTGTACACATTTAGTAAATTCTGCTAAATTAGGCTGCAATGCGGTCAATACTAGGTAAATTCAAGTATATTCGGCACAGCATTGATTCTAGCAATCTGTTTGGTTAGGTTGATCAGTATTTTGAACTTTATTTTCGTCTGAAATTTGGGTTACTTGAGAAGATTGGCGAAGTTGAATTGTACATTTTCTGAAAATCTGACCCATATAACAAGAACTATATGAACGCTTTGCGCCCGTTGTGAGCGATAGTTTGATTATTTGAGAGGATTGGCGGAGGCGAATTGTACATTTTTCAATTGTACATTTTCTTGCGATATTCCCCCTTAATACTTATATTTAGCTGCTGGTATATTATATGTTTGTACAAGAATTATAAGACTGATCGTCTAGGGAAACCCGCCATTGGTGAGCGATAATAAGTGAAATCATCGTAAGAAATGATTCGGGTCTTCAAATACAAATGGGGACGTTTTTGAAGCACTTTTAGCAAAACTGAACTAAATCCTCCAAAACGGGTTGGAAAAGAATGGAGCAAGAATTAGAATGTATTTAGTTTTGACCGACGTTAAATGAGAGTGCAGCCTTAACATAGTTACAATGTTATTTCTATAACTCTGATTGTGGTATGCTACATTTCTTATAGATCATAGTATTCATCATCTAGATATTTTTTGTTTCAATATTTTTTGTTTCTTCATGAAATTGGCACTGTTAATGGTGGCCCAAGGCTCGCCTAGCCTGGCTTTGAATCTGACCTCCCGCAGTGCCCTCTCTCTTATGATCATCACACTGCCCCCTAGCGACGTGTGATGGACACAAAAACTGTTCTTGAAAATAATAAACAGCTTGTTTATGCATTCTGGGTTTGTTCGTTCATCTAGGCTACAGAAACAACCACACAGCCATAATTTACTCAATCAAGCAATTAAATTGGTCCAAATTCTCATAACCAAATTGTGTGAAAGGAGATAAGATAAGATAAGATACTACTTTATTCATCGAGATTCACAGTGCACATCAATGGAGTTGGCAATGCGAATTAAAATAGAAAAACAAATAGAACAGGTATGTCGACATCTAGATAGGATCCAGCTCTCCCAGCGGCTACCTTTCACTCAATAGAGAGTAATTATGATTTAGAATAATGCTAATCAATTAAATTATACCATCAACTCAAGGTCTGGTGGCAATGTATTTAAAATATAATATAAACTGACAGATAAAAGAAGAAAGGGTCACTTTGACATGGACTTCAGATATACAGTGATATTATGACATGGTAACACAATATGTAGACTAAGTTAGCATTATGCTATTATCATTATTGTTGCTGTCATTGTTATATATATACATGCTATTCTGAACTATTTCATATTATGTTCCCAGTAGCTTCTGAACTTCTTTTTGGTCTCCAGCCTATACAAATACATTGAAAAATTATCATCATAATTATTGAATCTTTCTTCCGTAACAATATACAGAACAGTACAGTGAATGGTACCCGTCTTAAAACCTTTGTGAGATTTTACATTGTGGGATTTACCTTTCAAACTACACATTTTTAAATAGTGTTTAATAGCTTGTTATAAAATAGTGTTTTAAATTCTATATCATAATGGTAATCCATAAATGTCATATCATACGAACTAGATATAGATATACGACAGGGCACGCATCCCACATGACATTCTACTGATAAAAACTCCCTTTCAAAGGAGAACAATTCCTTTTATATTACCCCCGACTCAATGTCCTTATGATAACCCAATTCTTTGAGAAAACTCCAAATCGCTCCATTTCCATCGCCTTTTCCTTTCTTCCTTCTTCTGTCATGTTTTTCTTCCCTTGGGATGGTGGATAGCGATGTAAATCATCGCTATCTTTCCGCATCGCGTCGTAAAAACTTCGCAATGGGACATAGCATGCCATAAAAGGGAAGCTTCTCTTCCCCATTGCTATTACGAGATAATAGGAATGAGATCAGGACCATGCGATTCCTGGATTCCCAATCGCTGCCGTTATTGTTTCCTCGGAAGTGTGTCTCTAAGTGGGTCAGATTTTCAGAAATTTTACAATCAGCAGCTCTACAAATTTGGTAACTTTTGTTAAATCAGACAGAAAAATGATAAATAATGGGTGTATCAGAGTATTTCTGGCATTGCATTGATTAAATAAATCTATTTTATCATGTTAAACTGCACTTTGAACGCCACTTTTAAGTTAAATGTGGGTTATTTGAGAGGAGTGCTGAAGATGAATTGTACATTTTCAGACAATCTGACCCATAAGTGGTGGCTTGATAACATGGGTAACGCCTGATAGTTGGCTGCCATTTTGGGAATTGGAAGAAAGTGGGTTCTTGTCATTGGGGATGAATGATAAATGGGTTTGTGTAGAAAGCTTTTACTTAAAGTTATTCCAAAGCGAGTGAGTGAGTGAGATTGGATAGAGAAGAAGGAAGAGAGAGACAGAACAAAAGAGACAGAAAGGCACTTTATGGTCATACCCAGGAAATAGAGATAGAGAAGAAGGGAGAAAGAGACAGAGAAAAGGGACAGAAAGGCACTTTATGGTCTTACCCAGGAAATAGAGATAGAGAAGAAGGACGAGAGAGACAGAACAAAAGAGACAGAAAGGTACTTTATGGTCATACCCTGGAAATAGAGATAGAGCAGAAGGGAGAGAGAGACAGAGAAAAGGGACAGAAAGGCACTTTATGGTCTTACCCAGGAAATAGAGATAAAGAAGAAGGGAGAGAGAGACAGAGAAAAGAGACAGAAAGGCACTTTATGGTCTTACCCAGGAAATAGAGATAGAGAAGAAGGGAGACAGAGACAGAGAAAAGGGACAGAAAGGCACTTTATGGTCATACCCAGGAAATAGAGATAGAGAAGAAGGGAGACAGAGACAGAGAAAAGGGACAGAAAGGCACTTTATGGTCTTACCCAGGAAATAGAGATAGAGAAGAAGGGAAAGAGAGACAGAGAAAAGAGACAGAAAGGCACTTAATGGTCTTACCCAGGACAAGAGAGTTTGTAGAATGTTTCTCTTGTGCACTGTTCTACAGGGGTAGAATTTGTGATAATAATTACTGCTAATTTGTATGGTAATGGACTAAGCAACGGTATAACTGTTTCGTCAATATTACCTGTTTTCCCTGATAGTAGGGGATTTGCATGTGCCAACGTGCATGTCTGTTACAATGCATCCTGGGGTGGATTCTAATAAAATCTGGCATACAAATATTTGGCAACATTTTCGTTGAAAATTTCAGGAATGTTTTCATCAATATCAGAGTTTGTATAAATGATCTATAAAAAACCAAATGCATGATGGCAAAGATGAGGACTTGTTTTATGGAAACATGTATAACACATGGATATTGTCGACATTAGATCATTGATAAATATTCCATGCTGAACATATGTCTTCCAAAGATTCTATACAGTACCATTGATCCGACAATTCCAATATAGAAACTTGTATAACACATGGATTTTGACATTAGAGCATTAATAAATGGGTCAGATTTTCAGAAAATGTACAATTCAACTTCACCAATCTTCCCAAATTTCAGACGAAAATAAAGTTCAAAATACAGTTCGACCTAACCAAACCGATTGCTTGAATCAATGCAATGCCGAATATACTTGAATTTACCTAGTATTGACCACATTGCAGCCTAGATTAGCAGTAGTTACTAAATGTGTACAGCTGACAATTGTACATTTCCTGAAAATCTGTCCCAAATAGTCCATGCCGAACAAGGCATGTTTTCTATAGATGCACCATTAGTCTCATAATTCCATGTGAATCAAGATTCAAAATGGCGGCTATGCAAATCCCCTATTGCAGACTCTTACTTTGAGGGCCCAAACTGGCTGTGCTTAATGTACATTGTAACAAACACTACACGGGTCAGATTTTCAGAAAATGTACAATTCGCCTTCACCGATCCTCTCAAATAACCCATATTTAAGACAGAAATGAGCTTCAAAATGCAGTTTAACATAACAGAACTGATACTTTGAATCAATGCCATACCAAATATATTCAGATATACCCGGTATTCATCATTTTTCAGTCTAATTCAGCCTAAATTCCCAAATATGTAGAGCTGCCAATTGTACATTTTCTGAAAATCTGACCCACAAATCCTTCTCCAACATTTACCCTGACATCGATCGACCACATTAAGGAGACCATTATATCAACAATGGAGAATCTTATTGCATGGTTCTGATCACTCCACAGTTTCTGTAGCATTCACTCTGTCATAAAACTTCCCATAATAATAACAATAAAAACAGACTTTCCGTGATACCTAGTGATTCAAGGTTAAAATGGCATTGAACTGTGCTCATCATGTGTTGGGTCAGATTTTCAGAAAATGTACAATTCGCCTTGACCAATCCTCTCAAATAACTCACATTTAAGACAAAAATAAGGTTTAAAATAGGGTTTAGCATAGTAAAACAGATATATTAAACCAACACAAAACCAAATATACTGTTGAGTCCCTAAGTAGACATATGTACAAATGATGAAATCGGTACAGACTTTTCCTCTGTGGTACATGCTATTTCACATACTATAGTTCTTTTCCAACTGCTTTCTTCCTATTTCCGGGAAGATTTTACTATTTCCAGAACAAAAAGTTCCATGTCAGTGTCGATTTTCCCATGTCAGCCTCCTTTTCCACTATTTCCCTTAGACATTCACCACCGAAAAGTATATCACTGCACCTTTTTCCTATTTCCCCTACATGAAAAGCCATGTCTAGCTGCTGTGACTCCTATGTCTAGATTTGGCCATCTTTTCTCATTGGTGTCCTCCCTGGGACACTCCTTTTCTACCCATACAAAAGCAGACATGGGTCAGATTTTCAGAAATGTACAATTGGCAGCTGTACACATTTAGTGTATTCTGCTAAATTAGGCTGCAATTTGGTCAATATTATGTAAATTTACCTGTACATTTGGCATTGCATTGATTCTAGCAATCTGTTTGGTTAGGTTGAACTGTATTTTGTACTTTATTTTGGTCTGAAATTTGGGTTATTGGAGAGGATTGGTGAAGATGAATTGTACATTTTCTGAACATCTAACCCACATGACTCAGTGGCTCAGTGTTACATAACATTATCCACTACCCCTGAATGGGGGCCCACCAGCTATCTTTGTAGTGTAGCAGTGTTACATAACACATCCAATACATCTTCTCTTCCTTTCTCTTTCTCCCTCTCTCCCTCTCCCCTCCCGCTCACCCCCCCCCCCTCCCGCGCTCACCCTCCCTCTCCCTCTCACCCTCCTTCTCCCTCCCAGTTATGTTGGGGTAGGAATACTCATAATCATGGTACATTTGGGTGAAAAGGAGTGGATATTTGGAAATGGAGTGGATATTCCGAAAAGGAAAAGGATATTCCAAAAAGAAAAGGATAATCCGAAAAGGAAAAGGACATTGGCAAAAAGGAAAAGAAAGTTGACAAAAAGGTATTGGATATTCCAAAAAGAAAAGTCTTGGATATTTTTAATTTTTCCTATTTCACGTTTATATCCTTTCAGATTGGGGACAAAACATATACTCAGATATACTCGGCATTTATCATTTTCCAGCCGAATTTATACCAAATGTATAGAGGGGCCAATTGTACATTTTCTGAAAATCTGACCCTGTTACAGTCTAGCTTCAGAGCAGACAGAGCTTCTCCAAACGGTTACTCGCCATTAGAATCCCTCCTTACCCTGCCCCTCTCTACTTTTCCTCTGCTGCATTGTAATGTGTTACAGGAAAATGAGTCCCAAGTCGCAAAAATGATATTTTTCAGTGATTCATTCACAAGCTCTCTTTATAGAAATGTTGGGAGGGGATCTGCCAACCGGTTGAATTTTAATTTCACTTTGCTGTGACTTGTGTTGAGTAAGAGAAGTGGCGGGTGGAGTTTTACACTTTTTTATTTGGACTTTTACTGGTCTTTATAGAAATTTTCTGATTTTTATAGAGTTTAGTACCTTTTGTCATATGAATCCATGTACCAAATGTTATGGACGTTGTAGCTAATATATTGTCGCCTTTTGAAGGTCATACTATGGATCGAGTTAGTGTATTTAGTTATTTTACTGGTATAATTGCCCATCTAGAAATATTTCAAATAATATGTGATGTGTTTCAGGAAAATGAGTCATAAGTCAAAATTGATATTTTTCAAATTGTTGTTTTTACAAGATCACATTATCGGAATGTTCTGATTTGTAGAGGGTTTGTCACTTACAGCTATATCAATCGATGTATCAAATTTCATGACAATCTATGTAATATATCCTTTAGTTTCAAAGGTACTCATATGGACTACATTTAGTTACTTTACTGTTTAGTAACCCCCAGAAATATTGGAAACTTTTTTTTCAAAAACGAAAATATCAAACTTAAGATCTAGAAATAGTTATTAGATTATTAAACTGTTTACTATCATTGGAATCGACTTGATCTCCTCTTTTCAAATATAATGGTATCTCAAAATCTTTTTTTTGCGACATATGACTCATTTTCCTGAAACAGATCGCATATTATTCCAAACATAAATATATCAATATGAAATATAGGAACACTTATTAGATGTCGTTAATGTTTACCACTATTTGAATCAGCTTGATTTTCTAATATCATGGTACCTCAAAATTAATTTCTTGTAACTTGTGACTCATCGTCCTGTAACACATCAGATATACATGCTATAGGCACCAGAGGTGCCTTGTTCATGATATATTTAATCGTGTCGGTTATGTTTTTTTTGTTTTTTTTCAAGATTTTATTTTCACTGGGTACATCACCTCCAAAAGGAGTAGGATATTCCGGCGGAATCCAGCTTGGGTTATAGAATGATTATATACATAGGATAATAGGTAAGCAAAAGGTAAAAGACAAGGTCGAAGAAAACCTCTTACTGTGAGAGAGACTTCAAAATTGTTTGTACCGTACTATTGACGAATTCTATGTTACAAAAATTTAACGTGAGAGCAAAGGCTTCATATTGCCACTTGGTGTCAAATAATAATTTGTAAGATGGGTCAAAACTTGTTTGGACCGCACCATTGGGGAAATCAATGTTAAAAGAAAAGATGTGGAAAAATAGCTTCGAATCACATAATGCTGTAGGATTATGTGTGAGAAGGCCTAATCTCTTTAGGGTAGAGAGGTTAGCAGAGTATTGTTGGTATATATAGAATTTCAACACTTTCCAGGTGAACCTCTAACTTATGAGAGTGACCTGTAGCTGTGCTGAATAATAATTTGTAATAAGAAGTAAGTAGGAAGATGCAGAAAGGGATTATAGAAAAAATGTTACAATTGTCAATTGAAGGAAGGCCTCTCGCTCCAAATCGCAAATTGTGATTATAATCCCATTAGGCAGGAAATGCTCTGAGCACAGTAGGCGTCCAATCACTGACACACAATTCCTATCTGATCTGAGAGGCTGTGAGCCCAGACTTTGTTACATCAAATTACATCAGGCTAAAGCTTTGGAATAACTCATCCTGGGTAAGACCATAAAGTGCCTTTCTGTCTCTTTTCTCTGTCTGTCTCTCCCTTCTTTTCTATCTCTTCTTCCCTGGGTATGTTCATAAAGTGCCTTTCTGTCTCTTTTTCTGTGTCTCTCTCTTCCTTCTTCTCCATCTCTATTTCCTGGGTATGACCATGAAGTGCCTTTCTGTCTCTTTTCTCTGTCTCTCTCTCCCTTCTTCGCTATCTCTATTTTCTGGGTATGATCATAAACTGCCTCCCTCTCAGCTCTCCCGCCCTTGATATAACCATATTAAATGTGTTGATAAGGGCGTAAAGCAACCAATCTCACTCATTCACTCTACAAAACTCTCAGACTGAAGAAAATAACTTAGCCCCTTTGAACTAATTCATAGAACATTTCTACCTGTAAGAGACTTTCCCAAGGCGTGTGTCACCAGTAATAGTATCAGGTGTTAATATAATAAATTGCCACAAGTAGAGAAAGTTTCCCACTTGTCCTCCCACTCCTTCATTTTCTTTCATCCCAGCCTCATCCTCTCCATTAGAAACCGGAAGTCATTAACGCCCCCGCGCCGTCTGGTGGAGATTTTAGCGTATCCATGGCCTAATTCTGGGGCGGAAGGATCGGGGTTAAGAATACAGTACTTTCACTCTGTTTGGGTGAAGTCGTCAGAAAATGTACAATTGGCTTTCATCAATCCTCTCAAATAACTCAAATTTCAGACGAAAATAAAGTTCAAAGTTCAGTTTAACCTAACCAAGCAGATTGCTAGAATCGGTGCAATGCCAAATATATACTCGAATTTACGTGGTATTGACCAAATTGCAGCCTAATTTAGCAGAATTAAATAAATGTGTAGAGCTGCTGATTGTACATTTTCTGAAAATCTGACCTGTACGTTTATTACATAGTACTTGGAAGTCGTGTATTCAAAGTGACGTGATTGGATTAAAAAGTAGCCATTTTAAAGCTGAATTCTCAGCTAATACAACAGACGATCTTACCACCAATTCCCATATATTATGACTTATAGGACTGAATTCATCAATTTTCTGCTGCTATTAGACTTTTCTCTAAGATTTTGGTCAAATGACTCTTAGCTGGGGAGGAATCCCCCAATCCCCCAATCCCCCAATGTTGAATCTATCTAAGAACCATTTGGCCATAACTCTGGAAGATTTTGTCCAGTTATTTTTGCTACAGAGCTTGTAAAACGTCCTCACTTGTATTTGGAGGACCCGCCAAAATACTTTCCAATGATGACGACATGTATTATCGCTCATCGGCGGCAGTTTTCCCTGAGAGAATTGACCTTCTAATTCTTGTATAAGCATACAACAGCAGCAAAATATTGATAAATCCAGTTCTCTAAGTCATAACATGAGTAGATTTCATCAGATATTACTTGTCGTAATAGCTGAGTATGCAGCTTTAACTGAGAGTACAGCTTTAAATGAGAGTACAGCTTTAACTGAGAGTACAGCTTTAACTGGGAGTGCAGCTTTAACTGAGAGTGCAGCTTTAACTGAGAGCACAGCTTTAACTGGGAGTGCAGCTTTAACTGGGAGTGCAGCTTTAACTGGGAGTGCAGCTTTAACTGAGAGTGCAGCTTTAACTGGGAGTGCAGCTTTAACTGGGAGTGCAGCTTTAACTGGGAGTGCAGCTTTAACTGAGAGTGCAGCTTTAACTGGGAGTGCAGCTTTAACTGGGAGTGCAGCTTTAACTGGGAGTGCAGCTTTAACTGGGAGTGCAGCTTTAACTGGGAGTGCAGCTTTAACTGGGAGTGCAGCTTTAACTTAGAGTGCAGCTTTAACTGGGAGTGCAGCTTTAACTGGGAGTACAGCTTTAACTGGGAGTGCAGCTTTAACTGAGAGTACAGCTTTAACTGGGGGTGCAGCTTTTGAAATCCTACCTGTCCGCAATGTTCAACGCACCTAAGTCATTTGACTGGTAGGATTTACCTTCTAATTCTTATATAAACATATGACAGCAGCAGAATATTGATACGTCCTGTAAGTGAGTGCAGCTTTAACTGAGATGCAGTTTTACCAGAGTGTGCAGCTTTAACTGGGATAGCTGGGAGGGAATTCGCCAAAATTTGCACGAATTGTGCACTTGGTGACAAGTTTTTGAAATTTGGCGTGGTGTTAGGTATGGGTATTAGGTTTTCAAAACTCCGTGCAAACAGAATGTGGTGGCCCCCTGGTGGCCGTTATGCGCAAAAAACAAAATGGCTGCCACTGGGACATAACAATGTCATATCTCAGCCCCATTTAGCACTAAATCCATGTGTAATACCACTTTGACCATGTTTTAAGGTATGGGGAATCTATTTCCAACATTATTTTTTTGATTCAAGGTCAATTTCAAGGTCAAAATCCAAAATGGCTGCCCCTGGAAACAGTAAATATCATATTTCAGCTCCTTTTTGTACTAGATCTATAACACCACTTTCAGTTTGTTTTAAGATATGAGGAATTTATTTCTGAGGTCACATTTCTGTTTCAAGGGCAATATCAAGGTCAAAATCCAACATGGCCGCCCCAGGTAAAAGTAAATATCATATCTCAGCTCCTGTTTGCACTAGGTCTATGTATAATACCTATTTCAGTATGTTTTAAAGTATCAGGAATTCATTCCTGAGGTCACTTCTGAGTTTCAAGGTCGTTTCTAGGTCAAAATCCAAGATGGCTGCCCCTGGAAAGAGTAAATATCATATCTCAGCTCCTCTTTGTACTAGATCTATGTATAATACCGCTTTCAGTATGTTTTAAGGTATGAGGAATTCATTTCTGAGGTTACCTTTCTGATTAAAGGTCAATATCAAGGTCAAAATCCTACATGGCTGCCTCAGGGAAACATATATATCATATTTTAGCTCCTGTTTGCGCTACATCTATGTATAATACCACCTTTAATATCAACTATCCAGCTTCCTGATGACTTCATCACTGTCCCATACATTGATGAATATGCTGGAGAAATCACTCTCTCAAAATGTGTAAATGGATCAGTCAGACCAGCTTTTACGAATAATCCAAGAGCATGTGTGCCTGAGGAGGCATGGCTCAACCATCTTCACAAGGTTCTCATAGAAAAAGATGGAAAGCTTCAAGAAACATCATTGACATACTCTGGGTTCTTCTTCCATGGCCAACACCCAGAAGATGTCAGGCCAAGGGCCACAGTTGGAGTTTTTCCTGTATTCTATGAGGAGGCCTTATCAATGGCTATGCAGAACCATGCAATGCTTGTTGTGAAGAAGGCAGATCATGAATCCTGGCCAGATTCCAGTGATTGAAGGTGACTGTCCTCTCTATGCGCAACAGAAAAAATGTCAATGGCAATACCCAAATGAGGTGAGTCAGTCAAAGATGGTGTGTTTTATGGGATTCCTCCATGTTGAAATGACATCTCAAGAATGTAGGGGTTAGCTGTTGGCTGGATCAGGCTGGGAACGCATATTTTCCCTTGCAATACTGGTGTTTCAATACTGGTGTTGCAGCTTCTCTGCTAGGTGGCAAGCATGTCAAGTATACACGGTGTGCATACCAGTTCATTATTGCCTGGCTCCATATACTCAAAGTTCAGGCATACAACGATTACTGCTCTGAGGGATATGGACCTGATAAACCCATGGAGACATGGGAAAGCGTCTCATTAACAATGCTCCAACAATTTGCTACTGGACAACAGTGAGAGATTACCTGCTCATTAACTGCCACTTTGTTCGGGGTCAGCAGGTTGGGGATTGGCCACTAACTCTAAATGCCTGCTATGATATGGGTCCGTGGTTTTTTGCCTTTGGGCACACAAATTATGCCTGCTGGATGCCAGTATTCTTGAAAGACATGGTGCAACTTCAAGAAACCCATCCTTCAATCTATGAGGCATTCATGGAGGGGAAGTTGTGTTGTGCAACATGGGGACACAAAGTTCTCAATGTTGGGATTGGATCAGAGCCAGGAACAGAACTTTCTGAATGAGGATAGTGGGGCAAAAGGCCTGTATGGTCAACAGGAAGAAAAAGAGGGGATTGAGCTTTCAAAACCTGATGTACTTTGGGTCATTAATGAGTTGAAAGTGCTTCTCTGCTGCAGACAACAAAGAAACTTTAGAACATCCAGAGACTTCAGTAGCTGAACAAAAGTTCCTCAATCATCTCAAAGCTCTATTCAACCTTGTTAAGGATGGTACAGTGGTCAATCCTTTCAAGGAAGTTGGTCCAGAGTTCATCACATTGGATACTGGTGAGATAATGAACCATGAGATCAGCAACTCCCTCACAGAGCTGACCTTGTACTCAGCAACAAGCCAACTGACCTAGCAGGCTTGTCCCCATGCCAGCAAGAAGAAGCTGACACATGAATGATTCTCCACTTACTACATGCTGCCTAGGCGGGCCACACTAAAGCCTACCTTGGGACAGTGGATACTGATGTGGTTGTGCTGGCCATCAATCTATTCCATGAGATTGGCCTGTTAGAACTGTGGGTTGGATTTGGAACAGGAAAATCATATAAAGATATACCAATCCACCACATTTCACCAATGTTGGGACCTGAATATTGTAAGGCACTTCCATTCTTTCATGCATTCACAGGGTGTGATGTTGTATCAGCAATGTTTAGAATTGGTATAAAGACTGCATGGAAATCATGGGGTGCCTTTCCTGAGGTCACTGACACATTCACTGCTATCACCCAAGGCCCAACCAGCCTGACTCCGGATTCCTTGCATATGCAACGTCTCAAGCTCATCTGTGCTCATGTACAGTCAAAATTGCAGTGCAGACACAGTGAATGAAGCAAGAAAGGTGATGTTCAGCCATGGCCTCAAGTGCCTGGAAACGATTCCCCCAACCCAAAATGCTTTATTCCAGCATGCTAAGCATGCCCTGCTCACTGCAGGCTTTGTCTGGAAGCAGGCCCCCTCTAAAACCCCTGAGATTCCAGACCCTAGCAAATGGGGCTGGGAATGGAATGCTAGAACCAAACAGTGGGTGCCATATTGGACTGATCTGGCAGATGTCAGCCAGGCATGTTCACTGCTCCTCCATTGTGGATGTGTGGTTGCCTGTAAGGGAGCATGTAAGTGTCATCGAGCTGGACTGCGATTTTGCACATATGCAAGTGTGAAGGGGGCTGCACTAATAATGTGTGAAAGTAGTTAATGATATGAAACCTGATCTTTCTACTATCTCAATGGGTGGCTGTATCAAATGGCCCATCATAAATAGCTTTTGTCTTTAAAAGGAACATTACTGTTAGCCTTTGACTTCAGCAATGGCCTTGAAAATGACCTTGTAACTTCAAAAAGGATTCCCAATTTCAGAAAACTCATATAAAGGCACATTATTATAAATGGATCTAGTAATGGGATAGTAAATGGATCTGGTAATGGGAGCTGAAATGGGACATTTACACTACTAGCTGGTGGCCATTTTGGATTTTGAGTCAATGATTCTGACCTTGATAATGACCTTGAAACAGAAAAGTGACCTCAGAAATAAATTCCTCATACCTTAAAACATACTGAAAATGGTATTATACATAGATGTAGTGCAAACAGGAGCTAAAATATGGCATATATGTTTCCCTGAGGCAGCCATATTGGATTTTGACCTTGATATTGACCTTTAATCAGAAAGGTAACCTCAGAAATGAATTCTTCATAACTTAAAACATACTAAAAGTGGTGTTATACATAGATCTAGTACAAAGAGGAGCTGAGATATGATATTTACTCTTTCCAGGGGCAGCCATCTTGGATTTTGACCTAGAAATGACCTTGAAACTCAGAAGTGACCTCAGGAATGAATTCCTGATACTTTAAAACATACTGAAATAGGTATTATACATAGACCTAGTGCAAACAGGAGCTGAGATATGATATTTACTTTTACCTGAGGTGGCCATGTTGGATTTTGACCTTGATATTGCCCTTGAAACAGAAATGTGACCTCAGAAATAAATTCCTCATATCTTAAAACGTACTAAAAGTGGTATTATAGATAGATCTAGTACAAACAGGAGCTGAAATATGATATTTACTCTTTCCGGGGGCAGCCATTTTGGATTTTGACCTTGAAATTGACCTTGAATCAAAAAAATAATGTTGGAAATAGATTCCCCATACCTTAAAACATGGTCAAAGTGGTATTACACATGGATTTAGTGCTAAATGGGGCTGAGATATGACATTGTTATGTCCCAGTGGCAGCCATTTTGTTTTTTGCGCATAACGACCACCAGGGGGCCACCACATTCTGTTTGCACGGAGTTTTGAAAACCTAATACCCATACCTAACACCATGCCAAATTTCAAAAACTTGTCACCAAGTGCACGATTTTTTCGAATTCCCTCCCAGCTAGGAGTGCAGCTTTAACTGAGATGCAGTTTTACCAGAGTGTGCAGCTTTAACTGGGAGTGCAGCTTTAACTGAGATGTAGTTTTACCAGAGTGTGCAGCTTTAACAGGGAGCGCAGCTTTAACTGAGAGTGCAGCTTTACCTGAGGGTGCAGCTTTAACTGAGATGCAGTTTTAACTGGGAGTGCAGCTTTAACTGAAAGTGCAGCTTTAAATGAGGGTGCAGCTTTAACTGAAAGTGCAGCTTTAACTGGGAGTGCAGCTTTAACTGAAAGTGCAGCTTTAACTGGGAGTGCAGCTTTAACTGAAAGTGCAGCTTTAACTGGGAGTGCAGCTTTAACTGAAAGTGCAGCCTTAACTGAGCTGCAGCTTTAACTGGGAGTGCAGCTTTAACTGAGATGCAGTTTTACCAGAGTGTGCAGCTTTAACAGGGAGCGCAGCTTTAACTGAGAGTGCAGCTTTACCTGAGGGTGCAGCTTTAACTGAGATGCAGTTTTAACTGGGAGTGCAGCTTTAACTGAAAGTGCAGCTTTAAATGAGGGTGCAGCTTCAACTGAGGGTGCAGCTTTAACTGGGAGTACAGCTTTAACTGAGGGTGCAGCTTCAACTGGGAGTGCAACTTTAACTGAAAGTGCAGCCTTGACTGAGAGTGCAGCTTCAACTGTGAGTGCAGCTTTAACTGAGGGTGCAGCTTCAACTGAGGGTGCAGCTTTAACTGAGGGTGCAACTTTAACCGAGTGTGCAGCTTTAACTGAGGGTGCAGCTTCAACTGAGGGTGCAGCTTTAACTGAGGGTGCAGCTTTAACTGAGGGTGCAGCTTCAACTGAGGTTGCAGCTTCAACTGAGGGTGCAGCTTTAACTGAGGGTGCAACTTTAACTGAGAGTACAGCTCTAAATGAGAGTGCACCTTTGAAATCCTACCCGTCCCGCAATGTTCAACCCACCTAACAGTCATTAGGCTGGAAGGTTTTACCTTCTAATTCTTACATAAACATTATGACAGCAGCAGAATATTGATAAATCCAGTCCTGTAAGTAAGTGAATCTTTAACTATGAGTGCAGCATTAGGGTCAGATTATCAGAAAATGTACAATTGGCAGCTCTAGACATTTAGAAAATACTGCTAAATTAGACTGAAAAATGATAAATATCGGGTATATCTGAGTACATTTGGTATCACGTTGATTTAAAATATCTATTTTGCTATGTTAAACTACATTTTGAAGCTCATTTCTGTCTTAAATGTGGATCATTTGAGAGGATTTGAGTAGGTGAATTGTACATTTATTGAAAATCTGACCCATTAACTGAGAGTGCAGCTTTAAGAACCTACCCGTTCCCCCAATGTTCTATAGACTACTTGGGTCAGATTTTCAGAAAATGTACAATTCACCTTCACCAATTCTCTCAAATATACCGAATTTCAGACGAAAATTAAGTTCAAAACACAGTTCAACCTAACCAAACAGATTGCTAGAATCAATGCAATGCCGAATATACTCAAATTTACCTAGTATAGGCCAAATTGCAGTTTAATTTTGCAAAATTTACTCAATGTGTACAGCTGCCAATTGTACATTTTCTGAAAATCTGACCGACTTCTTGCAGCTCCTTTACCTCACAGGGACTGACGGCCCGGCGCGGGTGTCGATAAGCACTCACATCAAGCACAGTGAGTAGAGATAGTGGCCTGTGCTGCTTACTTGTACTGTTGCAACAGTCAATACAATCTTTATCAGCTCTCTCCCCAATTCCTTCTCCATATAGCTCAAACACCTTCCTCCGCCCAGACACCCCCTCCTCCCAGACACCCTCCTCCTCCTCTTCCTCCTCTTCCACCTACTTCTCCCTGATATAGATTGATGTGTGTCTATATTCATCATATTGAACAGTTTTGTTGTTGGCTTTTTAGTAGTAGAGCTTAGGCTTCAGGGTCAGATTTTCCGAAAATGTACAATTCATCTTCATCAATCTTCTCAAATAAACCAAATATCAAACGAAAATAAAGTTCAAAATACAGTTTAACCGCACCAAACAGATTGCTAGAATCAAGGCAATGCCAAATATACTCGAATTTACCTACACAGTGGTGCCCACGACGTATTGCACCCGTATCGGGATCGGTTGTGGGCTGGGGACCAGGGAGGATGATGCACCCGTACGAAATACGGGTGGTATCCGTCCTCACACCTGAGGGCGGGCGTTGTCACACCTGACTGACGCACCTGTGGTTTCGCGTCGGGGGTGGGGTGGGGGGTTGGCGGGGTAGCGTCGGGGTGGCGGGGGTCTTATTTAGCAGGGGGCAGAGATGGTGAATATTCAAATATTAGCTTTAATATCGTTCATTTATGCCCGATTTTACATGGTAATTACTGTAATGTACTTTGTTGTATATGTCGGCAGAATTGAAGCAAAAGAAGACAAAACAATGGTTGCATTAATACATATACAGTTCACTCCTTTATTATCTAATTCGAAATTAAATTAGATACAAATTGAACCAAATTATGAGCAACAATAATCATTACTTATCCTAAATAAGAGATCATAGCAGATCGGTAAGATACCTAATGTACAGTGATCACAATAACAAGTATTTTACATCCTCATCATAAATCTTATAATTAATTCCTGTCAAGTGTTTTATAGGTATCAATAGGTAATGAAAGTATTTCACTTATAAGTTATACACAACATTAGTTCATACCTAATTCTTATTCCACAAATGGAAATAAAAGACCTATATACAACACAATGAACATCATTTAACTAAATCGTATTGACTGGCACAGAAGCTTGGCGGAAATATCCGAAACATGGGGGCTGTTGCTGGATTTGTTCCACTTGCTGGGTTTAATATTGATGTAGATTCTGTAAATAAAGGAAACATTACTCATTAAATACAAAATAATTACAAAATTTGGTTCATACTGGAAAGGCTTTGTTTCCTTACTTATAAAACGCTTTCATTATTTTGTCTATACAGCAGGATATGGAAGATTGTATTGTTCGTTAGCATGTTCATTAGCATCAAAGATAAATACTAAAATACTTGTTATACATCCAGGTGTGCCTAATTAATATAGTGCCTAGAATATATTTACTAAAAAATGCTTCAACTGAACGATCTAAAGGAATAAACTAGTAGATGGATGTTAAAATGGTCTGTATTGATGTCAATAATGAATGGATTTTAAAAATTAAAAATTCGTATTTTAAAATTTATGATGACTGTTTTTGTACTGGACCATGTTCGAGTTTTCTACACAATTGTTAAGATAAGGTTTGCATTTAAAAGTTATTTCCTGGCCGCTTCCCATATATTGTCATTTAATCGATTTTATTTGTATTAAATGGCTTGAGATTTAAATGTTGTTTTGCACGATTGGACTGTAATACCTTATCAGCTCATATCTAGAGTTTATTGTTAATCTAGACTATATGGCACTATATTGATACACCTACCTGGATATATGTAGACACATGTTTTGCATACTGTTGTCACATGGCCTCAATGTGATTCATTCAGTATATATGCATATGAAAATACATAAAATAACAGTATCTATATCGAATGACAATAGGGTTAAATCATGTCATGCGAAGCCATGATTTCCTGGTTATTTCAAAGTTATTTCAAGGGTCCTACCCGTCTCCCGTTTCCTTCCCGAATTCCGGCCCACACTCCGTGTGGATTGGTGATCTGTGTTCATAATAATTATTTCTTTCACAATGGTGCTAACCTCTTGGTGCTGTACATAAAGAACATAGTCCGACTGTAATAGACATTTGAAAATGATACCTATACATTGTAGAAGACCAGCTATTGATGAAGAGGCAATACCTATACAACGAATCATAATATATTTAGTTACTAATAATGCAAGGCATCGCCAGGTAGCTGGTGAACATGACAGGAGTTGTACCTAATCCTCTGACAATGGTACCCGCAGGTAGGCTACCATGAACAAACACATAATTATAAACAGTCCATTATAACTTACCTGACGTCGCAAAGCTCTGTGTTATAAGGTTGTCTCCATCGTGCTTTTGAGGAAGTAGACATGTGTAAAATGTGATGGAAATATTCAGTGCAAACTACGCCGACACCACTGAACCACCATTTTGAATGTGTTCTGGCGGCTTCATGCATGCATGGGTATGACCCACTTCTTGACCTAGCTGCAGCCTCTGCCATGAGCGCATGAGTGATTTTGACCTGTTACGTAATAGGGAAAAGCGCTGACACCCGTTTTTTCTGTCGCACAAGCAGCCTACACCCGTAGAGGCATCGCATCCGTTTGTTAGCGGATGAGGGCCATTTAAAAAAAAGCATCCGTCCCTACGCGGATGTTGGAGAAATATTTATAGGTGACAACCGTGTCCAGCATTCTGAGATCGGCAGTGTAGTATTGACCAAATTGTAGACTTATTTAGCAGAATTTACTAGATGTGTACAGCTGCCAATTGTACATTTTCTGAAAATCTGACCCTTCATCATTTTTTCACAACGGCGACATATGTTGATATCAGAGATGAAACAATATTTCAGTCTAGGTCCAAAGATAAGAGAGTCCCTTCAAACGAAGGGAAAGGCTCTTGTCTCAAACCACAGTGCAATTATAATTCCATCAAGACTTCAAAATGTCATTATATTCCCATTAAAACGCCTGAGTCTGAGTCAGGAAAACTGATTAGCGAAGTGGGCTGACATACTGTTCTTATCAGAGGGTTTGGTGATTTATTAGTGTACCTAAAATGTGATTTGTGACAGGAAAATGAGTCACAAGTCGCAAAATTGATAGTTTTTAATTTGTTTCATTCACAAGATCGCTTTACAGGAATGTTCTCTTTTTTGGAGTATGTACCATTTAACGTCGTATAAATGATTGTATCTAATATCAAGGCAGTGTATTAAATATATTCTTGCACTTCTAAGGTCATCCTTTAGAGTATATTTAGCGACTTTACTAGTAATAATACACCAAGAACCTGATTGTTTGAATCAGGACAACATCAAATATACTCTGTTATACAAGTTTTAGACATTTTTCAGTCTAATTTAGCAAAAATACATGAGACTTAATTTACTAAATGAGTAGATCTGCCGATTGTTTTTTTTTAAAGGTTTATTATGGGTTACATTTAATTGACTTTGAAGTAGATCCCTCGTTGCTTGGAGGAGGATCTTTGACATAAATTATTCGTGCACATAAAACGTTATTACTCGCAATAGGCAAAATATCTCAGCTCAAGGTCAAGCCTCTTGCTGGTATACCGAACATTGTACATTTTCTGAAAATCTGTCCCTGCCGCAACGACGGCGGATGATGATGATGATGATGAAAATATTGTCATTTGTCCATCTTCTGAAGATCTGTCCCACAAAAGAAAAATGATGTCAAGCTGTGATCATGTGAATAAACACCTGACGCCAATAACAAATCCCTTCTCACATCCCAGCGGTTTGGTGGAAAAACCGATGTGAAAAGTCGACTGAAAGTAATTTCAAACCAGAATCTCATCACTTTGAACATCGTATTCCAACAGAAATGGTTTCATATATCCTTTCACATTCACCATTTGTTCTCCATATGAACAAAAGCATTTCTCCATTTTAACGGCTCCGTTTTTCATTGTTATTCTCGATTTGGCTTTGGTGAAATATAATGAAGTTTCTCTTGTTGTGCAGAGTATTTCGTGGATTTTCGGAAGTATTAAAATAGTCTATACGGGTCGGATCATCAGAAAATGTACAATTCACCTTCACCAATCCTCTCAAATAACCCGAGTTTAAGACGAAAATCAGGTTAAAAATTCAGTTCAACATAACCAGACAGATTTATTGAATGGATACAATACAGAATACACTCACATATACCTAGTATTTATCATTTTTTATTCCAATTTAGCAGAATTTGATAGATTTGTAGAACTGTAGATTGTGCATTTTCTGAAAATCTGACCCATACATGAGATGGTTTAAAAACCTTTCAAAGACAAACTGATTGAAAGACTGTTATTAAATACATGGGATTTCTAGGTATTCAAAACCAGAAAGTATCAGTGATAACTCGGTCGGATTTTCAGAAAATATACAATTCACTTTCACCAATCTTCTCAAATAACCCAAATTTCAGACGAAAATAAAGTTCAAAATACAGATCAACCTAACAAAACAGATTGCAAGAATCAATGCAATGTTGAATATACCCGAATTTACCTGGTATTGACCAAATTGCAGCCTAATTTAGTAGAATCTACTCAATGTGAAACAGCTGCCAATTGTACATTTTCTGAAAATATGACCCACCTCGGATAATAGTTTGTTAATTCATATGAGTACACAATAATACAATGACGCCCATACTAATCCCCTATGTGGCTGGGATGAGCGTAGGCTAGGTAGCCTCCCACGTTCTCCTTATACCATTACATCATTAGCGCTGATTTACTCCTTGCTTGAGGGACACAACGCCAAATATGAATATGGCAGAGTAATCAGGTTTCTATAACCACTTTATAGGACATTCCCTCTATATCAAGCCAGGATAAGGCCTAGACAAGGGATAGGTTTCTTATGTCCTAGAGTACTTAAGAAGGGTTGACCTGAGAGTGACCTGAGAGTAACCTGAGAGTGACTTGCGACTGGCTTGAGAGTGACCTGAGAGTGACTTGAGAGTGACCTGAGAGTGACTTGAGACTGGCCTGAGAGTGACTTGAGACTGGCTTGAGAATGACTTGAGACTGGCTTGAGAGTGACCTGAGACGGGCCTGAGAGTGACCTGAGACTGGCTTGAGAATGACTTGAGACTGGCTTGAGAGTGACCTGAGACTGACCTGAAAGTGACCTGAGACTGGCTTGAGAATGACTTGAGACTGGCTTGAGAGTGACCTGAGACTGGCCTGAGAATGACTTGAGACTGGCTTGAGTGTGACCTGAGACTGGCCTGAGAATGACTTGAGACTGGCTTGAGAGTGACCTGAGACTGGCCTGAGAGTGACTTGAGACAGACCTGAGAATGACAAGAGACTGGCCTGAGAGTGACAAGAGACTGGCCTGAGAGTGACCAGAGACTGGCTTGAGAGTGACCTGAGAGTGACTTGAGACTGGCTTGAGAGTGACTTGAGACTGGCTTGAGAGTGACTTGAGACTGGCTTGAGAGTGACTTGAGACTGGCTTGAGAATGACTTGAGACTGGCTTGAGAGTGACCTGAGACTGGCCTGAGAGTGACTTGAGACTGGCCTGAGAGTGACCGGAGACTGGCCTTAGAGTGACCAGAGAGTGGTCTTAGAACAGATAAATGTTTCATTTTGTTCAGGTTGCTGCAATATTTTATAAAACTTTGAATGCCCATTTATAATCAAGGAAGAATTCAATTTTAAAAAGGATCAGAGCTCTGCACGGACTACCCAAAATGTACAAAGGAAGGTGGGAAGCCACAATGGAAGGTGGGAAGCCACAAAGAAGATGGGAAGCCACAAAGGAAGGTAGGAAGCCTCAATGGAAAGTGGGAAGCCACAAAGGAAGGTGAGAAGCCACAAAGGAAGATGGGAAGCCACAAAGGAAGATGGGAAGCCACAAAGGAAGGTAGGAAGCCACAAAGGAAGATGGGAAGCTACAAAGGAAGGTAGGAAGCCACAAAGGAAGATGGGAAGCCACAAAGGAAGATGGGAAGCTACAAAGGAAGGTAGCAAGCCACAAAGGAAGATGGGAAGCTACAATGGAAGGTGGGAAGCCACAAAGGAAGGTGGGGAGACACAAAGTATGGTAGGAAGCCACAAAGGCCGGTAGGAAGCCATAAAGGAAGGTGGGGAGACACAAAGGAAGGTGGGAAGCCACAAAGGAAGATGGGAAGCCACAAAGGAAGGTAGGAAGCCACAAAGGAAGGTGAGAAGCCACAAAGGAAGGTGGGAAGCCACAAAGGAAGGTGAGAAGCCACAAAGGAAGGTGGGAAGCCACAAAGGAAGGTGAGAAGCCACAAAGGAAGGTGGGAAGCCACAAAGGAAGGGAGGAAGCCACAAAAGAAGATCGGAAGCCACAAAGGAAGGTGGGAAGCCACAAAGGAAGGTAGGAAGCCACAAAGGAAGGTGGGAAGACACAAAGGAAGGTGGGAAGCCACAATGGAAGGTAGGAAGCCACAAAGGAAGGTGGGAAGACACAAAGGAAGGTGGGAAGACACAAAGGAAGGTGGGAAGCCACAATGGAAGGTAGGAAGCCACAAAGGAAGGTGGGAAGCCACAAAGGAAGGTGGGAAGCCACAAAGGAAGGTGGGAAGCCACAAAGGAAGATGGGAAGCCACAAAGGAAGGTGGGAAGCCACAAAGGAAGGTGGGAAGCCACAAAGGAAGGTGGGAAGCCACAAAGGAAGGTGGGAAGCCACAAAGGAAGATGGGAAGCCACAAAGGAAGGTGGGAAGCCACAAAGGAAGGTGGGAAGCCACAAAGGAAGGTGGGAAGCCACAAAGGAAGGTGAGAAGCCACAAAGGAAGGTGAGAAGCCACAATGGAAGGTGAGAAGCAATAATGGAAGGTGAGAAGCCACAATGGAAGGTGAGAAGCCATAATGGAAGGTGAGAAGCCACAAAGGAAGGTGAGAAGCCATAATGGAAGGTGAGAAGCCACAAAGGAAGCTGAGAAGCCATAATTTATTGTAGGAAGCCATAATGTATTGTAGGAAGCCACAAAGGAAGGTGAGAAGCCACAAAGGAAGGTGAGAAGCCACAACGGAAGGTGGGAAGCCACAAAGGAAGGTGAGAAGCCACAAAGGAAGGTGAGAAGCCACAATGGAAGGCGAGAAGCCATAATGGAAGGTGGGAAGCCACAAAGGAATATGGGAAGCCACAAAGGAAGGTAGGAAGCCACAAAGGAAGGTGGGAAGCCACAAAGGATGATGGGAAGCCACAAAGGAAGGTGGGAAGCTACAAAGGAAGGTAGGAAGCCACAAAGGAAGGTACGAAGCCATAAAGGAAGGTGGGAAGCCACAAAGGCAGGTAGGAAGCCACAAAGGCAGGTAGGAAGCCACAAAGGAAGGTAGGAAGCCATAAAGGAAGGTGGGAAGCCATAAAGGAAGATGGGAAGCCACAAAGGAAGTTGGGAAGCCACAAAGGAAAGTGGGAAGCCACAATGGAAGGTGGGAAGCCACAATGGAAGGTGGGAAGCCACAAAGGAAAGTGGGAAGCCACAAAGGAAGGTGGGAAGCCATAAAGGAAGGTGAGAAGCCACAAAGGAAGATGGGAAGCCACAAAGGAAGGTAGGAAGCCACAAAGAAGGTGGGAAGCCACAAAGGAATATGGGAAGCCACAAAGGAAGATGGGAAGCCACAAAGTAAGGTGGGAAGCCTCAAAGGAAGATGGGAAGACACAAATGAAGGTGGGAAGCCACAATGGAAGGTGGGAAGCCACAAAGGAAGATGGGAAGCCACAAAGTAAGGTGGGAAGCCACAAAGGAAGATGGGAAGACGCAAATGAAGGTGGGAAGCCACAAAGGAAGGTGGGAAAGTGAAAATTCCATTCTTTGTCCTCGATTAAAGTGCTGCAAACATCCCCTAAAAAACTATTATGTAAATGCTTATTCTGGCATTTGGATTGTAACAGGTTCAATAAATACTCCTTTTATTCAATTATGGATATAAATGTGATGAGTGTTTTCAGAGTGACCTGAGACTGACCTGAGAGTGACCTGAGACTGGCTTGAGTGTGACTTGAGACTGGCTTGAGAGTGACCTGAGACTGGCTTGAGAGTGACCTGAGACTGGCTTGAGAGTGACCTGAGACTACAATCGAGACTACTACCACAAAGGAAGGTGGGGAGACACAAATGAAGGTAGGAAGCCACAAAGGAAGGTAGGAAGCCACAAAGGAAGATGGGAAGACACAAAGGAAGATGGGAAGCCACAAAGGAAGGTGGGAAGCCACAAAGGAAAATGGGAAGACACAAAGGAATATGGGAAGACACAAAGGAAGATGGGAAGCCACAATGGAAGGTGGGAAGCCACAAAGGAATATGGGAAGCCACAAAGGAAGGTGGGAAGCCACAAAGGAAGGTGGGGAGATACAAAGGATAATGGGAAGCCACAAAGGAAGATGGGAAGCCACAAAGGAAGATGGGAAGCCACAAAGGAAGATGGGAAGCCACAAAGGAAGATGGGAAGCCACAAAGGAAGGTAGGAAGCCACAAAGGAAGGTGGGAAGCTACAAAGGAAGGTGGGGAGACACAAAGGAAGGTGGGAAGACACAAAGGAAGATGGGAAGCCACAAAGGAAGGTAGGAAGCCACAAAGGGAGGTAGGAAGTTACAAAGGAAGGTAGGAAGCCACAAAGTATGGTAGGAAGCCACAAAGGAAGCTGGGGAGACACAAAGGAAGATGGGAAGCCACAAAGGAAGATGGGAAGCCACAAAGGAAGGTAGGAAGCCACAAAGGAAGGTGGGAAGCCACAAAGGAAGGTGAGAAGCCACAAAGGAAGATGGGAAGCCACAAAGGAAGGTGGGAAGCCACAAAGGAAGGTGGGAAGCTACAAAGGAAGGTAGGAAGCCACAAAGGAAGGTAGGAAGCCACAAAGGAAGATGGGAAGCCACAAAGGAAGATGGGAAGCCACAAAGGAAGGTAGGAAGCCAGAAAGGAAGGTGAGAAGCCAGAAAGGAAGGTGGGAAGCCACAATGGAAGGTGGGAAGCAACAAAGGAAGGTAGGAAGCCACAAAGGAAGGTAGGAAGCCACAAAGGAAGATGGGAAGCCACAAAGGAAGATGGGAAGCCACAAAGGAAGGTAGGAAGCCACAAAGGAAGGTGAGAAGCCAGAAAGGAAGGTGGGAAGCCACAATGGAAGGTGGGAAGCAACAAAGGAAGGTGGGAAGCCACAAAAGAAGGTGAGAAGCCACAATGGAAGATGGGAAGACACAAAGGAAGGTGGGAAGCCACAAAGGAAGGTAGGAAGCCACAAAGGAAGATGGGAAGCCACAAAGGAAGGTGGGAAGACACAAAGGAAGAGGGGAAGCCACAAAGGAAGGTAGGAAGCCACAATGCAAGGTGGGAAGCCACAAAGGAAGGTGGGGAGCCACAATGGAAGGTGGGAAGCCACAAAGGAAGGTAGGAAGCCAGAAAGGAAGATGGGAAGCCACAAGGTGGGAAGCCAGAAAGGAAGGTGGGAAGCCACAATAGAAGGTGAGAAGCCACAAAGGAAGATGGGAAGCCACAAGGGAAGGTGGGAAGCCACAAAGGAAGGTGGGAAGCCGCAAAGGAAGGTGGGAAGCCACAAAGGAAGATGGGAAGCCACAAAGGAAGGTAGGAAGCCACAAAGAAAGATGGGAAGACACAAAGGAAGGTAGGAAGCCACAAAGGAAGATGGGAAGCCACAATGGAAGGTGAGAAGCCACAAAGGAAGGTGGGAAACCACAAAGGAAGATGGGAAGACACAAAGGAAGGTGGGAAGCCACAAAGGAAGATGGGAAAGGGAAAATTCCATCTTTGTCCTCGATTAAAGTCCTGCAAACATCCCCTAAAAAACTATTATGTAAATGCTTATTCTGACATTTGGATTGTAACAGGTTCAATAAATACTCCTTTTATTCAATTATGGAAATAAATGCGACAAATGTTTTCAGTAAAATTAATCTCTCGCTCTCCTCTTAACAGATTAGTACAAAGCTTGGGGCTGCTGTCCTGAATCTAGATGTGACCTTACACTAAGTGATGCATATTACACTGAGCGATATAAGGGAATATAGATTAATAGTGAAAGATATAACGCCTGGGGCTGGGCAATAACTAGCAATGTAAAGACATACTACATAAGGCAGCTGTAGTCCTTCGTACGCCTGTACTATATGGGTCAGATTTCCAGAAAATGTACAATTCTCGGTATCTCGAATACAGTTTGTGGTGTGTATAGTTAACACCAGTGATGATTGTCGCCCCCACCACTACCCAGAAGCGGTCAAAGACGCTTCCGGTTTCAGTGCTAAAACAAAACATTTGTTAGAGAATGGACTACTGACATCGTTGCGATTCTTTTGGTGTATGACATTAGTTTATACCTCGAATACATACTTTTCTGTAAGCATTGGAGTACACAGAACCATAGTGCGGCACCACCTCCCTAGTACTTGACCATAGCTGGACGTAGCATAGGAAGGATGCGCTGCGACAAGATTAGTTCTAAATTTAAACATTAGGCGGCGGCTAGATCAAATAGCGGTATTCGAGATACGGAGAATTGGCAGCTCTACAAATAAAACTGCTGGTTTCAAATTAAACTTACATGGTTAACACTAGCAGGGGTATTTGCTAGTTTGTAAAAATCCGGTATTAGCTAATTCTAGTTGTCACCATGAATATCCAGAAAGGATAATGAAAAGAGAAAATTATTTTTAACCTAGATATAGTAATACATGCTATTCATGTCTCATTGCCTTACAAGTATGCTTCATCAGCAGTCTTCCTCTTGCCAGGTTTGAGGGCTTAGAGTGTACCTGGTGTTGATCAAGAGATGCCCCAGCAGAGCTGATCAGGCTACACTTAGCAACTGCAGGCTTCCAGGGGCAGCGTCATATGTGGACCCCCTTCCACCTATAGTCAAGGCCATTCCAGATTTTATCCTCCAAGGCATTGCAAGTTGTCCTCTAGGCTATAAGCGCTTTGGTGTGTGTCCAGGCTTGCCACCTTGTTTTTCAACACACAAGCCACACAATTTATTTGTGTGGCTTATTTATTTGCAATAATATGCCTTGAAACTCAAGATGGGACCACTTGGTGTAGTGCAAGTGCTTCCACTGGTAGCTGCTGTTGCTGGTGTTGACCTTGGCTGAAATAGCAGCAAGCAAGGTCAGTTGTGACCTTGCTGACCTTCCAGTGACCTCCAGGGACCTCCAGTGACGGTCCCTTGGTGTTTATGACTAGATGGATTCTGATTCAGCAGCTGGGGGGCTGGATAAATCATCCCTCAACAGAACTTGATGGGTGCCAACTAGGGCTGCCCTCTGGGGGAACATGGTGGCATTAGGTCCTCCAGATTGTGCGCATGCTAGGGTAGAAACAGACTGTGCTACTCCATGTGGGGGCTTTCTGAGGGGGGTTGAGGGGGGACCCATATAGAAGGTGCAAGATAGATGTATTTAAAAATTATATAAAATCACTTGGCAATGCAAAAGGAAAATCAATTTTATATTATCAACTCACATATTTACTTTATCATGGGACCTCTGGAAGTTCTAGCTAACATAGAAGAGGGCCACCCTTTTCTGGAAAATGTGTTATTCTTGTCATGTTATTGCACTATTGTATTACACTATTGTACTCAATCCGTAATGTGTTTCAGGAAAATGAGTCACAAGTTGCTAAATTGATATTTTTCAAAGTGATTTATTTATAAGTTCTATTAGTAGGAATATTCTGATTATTAGAGGGTTTAGCACTTAGAGTCATATATATATGAATCCATGTACCAAATTTCGGGACATTGTATTAAATATATCCTTGCATTTTGAAGGCCTTTGTATGGAGTATATCTAGTAACTTTACTGGTAGTTATTACCCTTCCAGAAACATTGCAAACGGTTTTTTCTTCAAACATAAAAATGTCAGGCTTAAAATATAGAAATACTTATTAGGTGTTCTAGTGTTTACTATTATTGGAATCAGCTTGATCTCCTTTTCTCAAATATAGTGACATCTCAAAATCCCTGTTTTGTGACTTATGACTCATTTTCCTAAAACGGATCACATATACAATACAAACAATTAGAAGTTTTAGGCAACAATATGAATACAAATGTCTGAAAACAACAACTTCCCATAAACATTAAGGTCTAATTCCGTCTGACAATCAGTGCAAATTGTAATGCTTACTGCAGTGTCTGCCTCAGTTCACTATCAAATTGCATTGGAAGAACTTTCCTGTCTGGGGGATCATATAGATTGTGTTGTTTACCACAGTAAAATCTCACTTCTGACGTAAATAACATTTCTATTTCTCAATCTCTTGTTTCTGTGTGATCCCGCCACTGGGAATAAGAGAAGGAAATTGTTTTGACAAGTCCTGATTTTGTGTCAGCTGCACAGTCTTGTTTTTGAATTATGCAGCGGTAGTGTCAGGAAATACATATTGGATGTAGTATTATGATAGTACCGCACGAGTAGGTGATCTGGCGTGAAGGATCGCATGGACCCGAGATGATTTTTTTCACATGGCACACGAGCCGATAGGCGAGTGTGTTATATTGAAAAGAATCGTCGAGGGTCTATGTGATCCTTTATGCCAGATCACCTACGAGATGCGGTGCTATTTTTACTCCACGGTGCTATAGATTAATTATTAATTATAACACAAACTCCTTTATTTACTTACAAAGTTACGGTCATTCTCCTCTCACTGATACCGGCGACGACCCAATAGTGTACATCGTAACGTCGCAACGTTAGTAATGCTAGTAAGAGTCATTGACAACGCATTTTCCCGCGTGGAAGGGAAGGAATCAAATGAGTTTATTTTGCACATCATTAGGCCCCGCCCATGTGGTACAAAACAATGTACCACACACTATGTACCACACGCCTCTACATACAAATGTTATGTGATACACAATTCACCGTGGAGTTAAGGGCTGTTTCTTTATGGTGATTATCCTTATGATATAAGGGTCAGATTTTCAGAAAATGTACAATTTAACTTCGCCAATCTTCTCAAATAACCCAAATTTCAAACGAAAATTAAGCACTCAAGACAATTCAACTTAACCAAACAGATTGCTAGAATCAATGCAATGTCAAATATACTCGAATTTACCTAGTATTGACCAAATAACAACCTAATTTAGCAGAATTTGCTTAATGTGTACAGCTGCCAATTGTAGATTTTCTGAAAGTCTGACCCATATATGTAGAGGTTTTTTTTTGTCCCGTATGTTCTCGGAATCTGTGATATTACCAACTGTTTTTCTGCTCTGTACAGTTCCGTTGACCCTTTCCGGAGGACAAGATATGTGGTTTGTGAAGTTATCTGGGATGAAAATGTGATTTTGATTCCCTTTTTTAATCAGGATCTTCACACTTTATTTATAGCCTAGGAAAGCCCCTGTTGGGAACTAGAAGAGATTGAGGTCATGCCTTTATGTCTCACTGTCCATGGCAACGTGGGATTCCCTAGCAATGCATCCTGCGAGAGTCCCTAGCAACAGGAGAGAGAGAGAGATCAGAGGGGGAGGGGAGAGCCAGGAGAGAGCAGGAGGTGAGGGGAGAGAGATCAGAGATCAGAGGGGAAGGGGGAGGGCGAAGAAGCAGAGGGAGAGCGTGGGAGAAATCAGATAGGGTGAGGGACGAGAGGATAGAGCGAGAAGAGGCGGAGAAACAATAGGGCAGGGGGAAAGGAGAAGGAGGGTAGGGACAGGGAGAGAGCATTATTTCTGAAAGTGTTTTTTTACAGGATCTCTTCATTGCAATGTTGGCCGCCATGTTCACATCATTTGTTTTCAGTTTGAGGGCATCAGCACCACTTGGAATGTCCTAAGGCATTTGCAAAGCATGGGATTAACTTTCCACTGATATTAATATCATTCTTCTACTTCTATTATTTGATTTCTCATCAATTTCCAAAAAATAACTAACAATTGCACTTCCGGTCAGGTAGCAAATTTGGCCTCACGGATATCATATTTCCTCCAGCACAAAAGCTACAATTTGTTTACAGTTAATAATTTAACATAACAAGCTTCTATTTGGTATATAATACATACAGTTCCTATCATAATATCTATTTTTAAATGATTGTTGTAAAAGATGAGAGAGGGGAGATTTGTGAGAGAGAGGGAACAGAGAGGAGACATACAGGGTGGAAGAGGGTAGAGAGGGGAGAGACAGGGTGGGAGAGGGGAGAGACAGGGTGGGAGAGGGGAGAGGGGAGAGAGGGGAGAGAGGGGAGAGAGGGGAGAGAGGGGAGAGAGGGGAGAGAGGGGAGAGAGGGGAGAGAGGGGAGAGAGGGGAGAGATCAAGCAGTGTGTCTGTGACCTTGTACTACTTACAGCAACACTTTACCACTCTCCCGGAAAAACTGACTCCTTGACACACTGACCCAGTTATGAGGTTACTGTGACCCCGCCGCCACCTCAGTCTCAGTCTGGGGCAGGAGGAGGACAGTCACACAATCCACTCTCTCCATGATTCTACTCTACTAGACCAGAGTAGCAGTTCACCAAACCCTTGCCTGTCTGGACACCTGGAGAACGCACACAGGTAGAGCAGCACTGAGCAGTACTGAGCAGGGGGTGAACAGGAGGTGAGCAAGACCGAGCAGGTGGGTACAAACTGTATGGGTCAGCTTTTCAGAACATGTACAATTGGCGGCTGTACACATCTAGTAAATTCTGCTAAATTCTGCTGCAATTTGGTCAATACTAGGTAAATTTGAGTATATTCATCATTGCATTAATTCTAGCAATCTGTTTGGTTAGGTTGAACTTTATTTTGAATTTTATTTTCGTCTGGAATTTGGGTTATTTAAGACGATTGGCGAAGTTAAAAACCTCACCCCCATAATAAACCCTGATGGGTCAGATTTTCTGAAAATGTACAATTCAGTTTCACAAATCCTCTGAAATAACCCAAATTTCAGATGAAAATAAAGTTCAAAATGCAGTTCAACCTAACCAGACAGATTGCTAGAATAAATGCAATGCTGAATATACTCGAATTTACCTAGTATTGACCAAATTGCAGGCTTATTTAGCAGAATTTACTAAATGTGTAGAGCTGCCATTTTTACATTTTCTGAAAATCTGACCCTTGTGTAGGGGGAAGGACTGTCAGCTGGGGCACATTTTTGTGCAGACAGGGGGGGGGGCATCCTTTTTTTTGCACAGACTCAGAACTACAATGATGATGGGTAGGGAGGATGGGAGTGGGGGAGGGGTCATGAGATTTTGCCCACTTTTATGGGCGGAAAGAAATATTGCACAAGACTTCAAGTGGTGGGGGGTCATTGTTCGCAAATTCTCCCCTCTCCCCCCCCCCCAATGGTCAAACCCTTGTGTAGAGGACGGTTCATAATTAGGCACTGGAGGTGGGAGGGGAGAATTTTCAAGTAGGCACCATTTTTTTTTGCACCGACTCTGAAGTGGGAGGGGGGCACCTTTTTGGCGCACTCTAAAAGTGTGTGTGGCGGGGGTGGGGTGGGGGGGAGGGGGGCATAATCTTTTTGCAAACTCAGAAATACAATTATGTAGTGGGGCATGACATTTTGCGCAAACCTTCAAGGGGGAGCAAGACATGTTGGTCTTTAAAATGGAGGAGGGTTATACAATGTTGCAGAAGATTGTTTCTCACATTCTCCTCCTCCCGCCCCCCAATGGTACTTATGAACAGTCCCTAAAGCATTGGGATGGCGGGCAAGGAGCAGGATGTAGTTTAAGTCCAGAGTTCAAAAGGAGGTCCGCATATGAGCCAGATTTTCAGAAAATCTACAATTCACTTTCACCATTTCTCTCAAATAACCCAATTTTCAGACGAAAATAAAGTTCAAAATACAGTTCAATCTAATCAAACAGATTGCTAGAATCAATGCAATGCCGAATATACTCGAATTTACGAAGTATTGACCAAATTGCAGCCTAATTTAGTAGAATTTACTAAATGTGTGGAGCTGCCAATTGTAAATTTTCTGAAATCTGACCCATATGTGTACCATTGTAGACATCCGATATGAACAGTTACAATATAATATTATACATTATAACAACGGATTTTAACGTGTTGTTTATGCGAGTAAAATAGTAATGTCGTGACGGTTTTGGTGTAGACATTCCGTAAGGAATACAGTTGAAGTCTCTCTCCCAAGTCACAAAAATGGATTTTGAGATATTATTTATTGTGAGATATTATCATATTTGAAAAGATGAGATCAAGCCGATTCTAATGGTAGTAAACACTAAGACATCTAAAGTAGGGTTTCTATTATTTTAAGTTTGATATCTTTATTTTTTAACAAATATCTTTGGGTGGATAATTACTGTGAAAGTACCTAAAATATACTCCATAAGATGACCTTAAAAATGCATAGATATATCTGATACATTGCCTTGAAATTGTGTTTATGTATTAATGTCACTAGCAGCATTAAGCACCCTAACAATTAGAAAATTCAAACAAAGATATCTTATAAAAAAATCACTTTGAAAAATATCCATTTTGCGACTTATGACATATTTTCCTAAGACACATCGCATGGGTCATATTTTCAGAAAATGTACAATTCAACTTTGACAATCCTCTCAAATAAACCAAATTTCAGACGAAAATTAAGTCCAAAATAAAGTTCAATTTAGCCAAACAGATTGCTATAATCAATGCAATGGCGAATATACTCAACTTTACCTAGTATTGACCAAATTGCAGAAAGAAATTGCAGAATTTACTAAATGTGTACAGCTGCCAATTGTACATTTTCTGAAAATCTGACCCATATGTGATGTGTTTCAGGAAAATGAGTCATCAGTCGCAAAATTGATATTTTTCAGAGTGTTTTTTTCCAAGAACACATTATTGGAACGTTCTAATATTTAGAGGGTTTATCATGTATAGTTATATGAATCGATGTATCAAATTTCAGGACAATCTATGTAATATATCCTATCGTTTTAAAGGTCCTCATATGGATTACATTTAGTTATTTTACTGTTTATTGACCCCCGGAAATATTAGATTTTTTTTTTCAAAAACGAAAATATCAAACTTAAAATCTAGAAATATTGATTAGATTATTAGACTGTTTACTATCATTGGAATCGGCTTGATCTCATTTTTCCAAATATAATGGTATCTCAAAATCTATTTTTTGCGACTTATGACTCCTTTTCCTAAAACACATCACATATATGTTACGGTAACAGAGTATGACGGGAGAGTGAGGGTTAACTATAATCTTAGCCTTAGTCTGACACACTTATAAATACATGATGTTCCTGTGACCCCCGCCCTCCTCCACATCCTACTCACTCCCGGGCTGGAAGATGATACTGCCATATCGTCAATGCGGGGAGACACATATTGCAGTTATAGTAAATGAGATTAGAGAGAGGAGAGAGAGACACAGACTACAGGCAGAGAGATGATGGAGAGAGATAGGAGAGAGAGGAGGGAGAGAGAGAGGAGGGAGAGAGAGGAGGGAGAGAAGAGGAGGGAGAGAAGAGTGGTAGAGAAAGGAGGGAGAGAGAGAGGAGGGAGAGAGAGGAGGGTGAGAGAGGAGGGAGAGAGAGAGGAGGGAGGGGAGGGAGAGAGAGAGAGGAGGCAGAGAGAGGAGAGAGAGGAGGGAGAGAGATAGGAGAGAGAGAGGAGGGTGAGAGAGGAGGGAGAGAGATAGGAGAGAGAGAGGAGGGTGAGAGAGGAGGGAGAGAGAGGAGGGAGAGAGAGGAGGGAGAGAGAGGAGGGAGAGAGAGGAGGGAGAGAGAGGAGAGAGAGAAGAGGGAGAGAGAAGGGAGAGAGAGAGGAGGGAGAGAGAAGAGGGAGAGAGGAGGGAGAGAGAGGAGAGAGAGAAAAGTGGTAGAGAGAGAGGAGTGAGAGAAGAGTGAGAGAGAGATATAATGTTTATATCAAATGTTTCTATGATCATATGTGATCCGTTTTAGAAAAATGAGTCATACGTCGCAAAATATGGATTTTGAGATATGACCATATTTGAAAAGAGGAGATCAAGCCGCATCCAATGATAGCAAACACTAGGACACCTAATAAGTATTTCTATATTTTAAGTTTGATATTTTTATTTTTGAAAAAAAAGTTCAATGTTCCTGGATGGGTAATTACCAATAAAGCAACTAAATATACTCCATACGAAGGCCTTCAAAACGATGTAAAAGATGTATTTAACACAATATCCCGAAGTTTCTTACATTGATTCATATGACAATAAGTGCTAAGCCCTCTAAGAATCAGGACATTCCAATAAAAAGATCTTGTGAAAAAAACACTTTGAAAAATAAAATATCAATTTTGCGACTTGTGACTCATTTTCCTGGAACACATCACATTTAATACTATTATATGAATAATACAGCCGGGTCCTATCTAGATTTTCAGATCCTATCTTAGCTTGAACAATCATCGGACATATCTCCACCTCGACTGGTAGAGCGGAGAAGATTAATATAAGATTTAAGTTCCTCTTCTGGTGCTGGTATTTGTGATGTGGTTCAGGAAAATCTTGCCAAATATTAGTATGTCATATTTCATCAGAATCCATCCCAGAATGCACTGTACTAGACATGTGCAGTTGCACATGCAAATCCCCTATTGGATGAAACTGCAGCTTTAAAACGGTTCTATAGATTACAGCATAAAATATATGATGTGTTTCAGGAAAATTAGTCACAAGTCGCAAAATTGATATTTATATTATAAGTGTTTTTTCCACAGGATCACTTCATTGAAATGCTCTGATTTTTAGGGCGTTTAGCACTTACAGTCATATAAATCCATGTAACAAAGTTCAGGACATTGTATTAAATATATCCTTGTGTTTTGAAGGCCTTTGTATGGAGTATATTTAGTTACTTTACTGGTAATTACCCATCTAGAGAGTATGTGGCACCAGATTAGGTCTATCGTCACAATTTGATGGGAATGAAGGGATGTCTTGGGCTATTTGCTTTCATAAGTATGGAATGTTTTTGTACAGTGATATTGCCCACCATCCCGACCACCTCCCTCCTATGGCGTCTCCCGACGCCTTCCAAATCGTTTCGTTTTTTAGCTTTAATCATCGCCGATCATGAATGCACATGATACGGCGATTCCCCGCTGCTATGACGTCATTACATGGGCCTCGTTCTGGGTAGGTTTCCGGTGGGGAATCCCCGCGCCTATGACGTCATTACACGAAGGTTACCGAGTGTGGCCGAGCGTGTGATAGAGCCGAGTAATGTCGGCAACGAGGAGAAACAGAGATACATAGGCATAAGCATGTAATGCTGGAACTGCGTAATTATACGAGTAAGACCTTAAATTTTTTACTGAAATGTCTCTTAAAATCCATAAGCTTGAGACTGGGACAGGTTTGAAGTGTGTGTACATATGGGAACGTAGGGATTTTTGGAAATTATTTGCAGATTTGCGTAATAGGTGTCGGCCAATGAGCTTGGGTCGAATTGCTGAGCTGAGGTTTTTATGCATGGCATTGCCACTGGCGACTTTTCGTCCAGAAACATTGCAAACTTTTAAAAAAAAAATATCAACTTAAACTTCACAAGATAACAATATGTCTTTGTAGGAATATTCTCGTTCTTGGTGAGTCTGACGGTGGACGATATACATGATTACATGTACCAGATTTCAGGACAGTGTGTTGTGGCATGTGAATAACTGATATAAATTAAAAGGACCAAAGCATTTCAGTTCTGATCACTATAATCTTATAATCTTATAACCCATTCAGGACAGCGCCGCCACCAATGTTGATTATGCTTGACGACCAAGCGCGGGAAAAATAACATTCAATTGATGACGTCCTGAGTGAAATATTCACGTCACATCAGGATGACACTTCATGGCGTCCTATGCATGGAAGTGCTTTTACGCACTATGCGTCCTATGCATGGGAGTGCTTTTACGCACTACGTGTCCTATGCATGGAAGTGCTTTTACGCACTATGTGTCTATACACATAGGAGTGCTTTTATGCACTATGTGTCCTATGCATGGGAGTGCTTTTACGCACTACGTGTCCTACGCATGGAAGTGCTTTATGCACTATGTGTCCTACCCATGGAAGTGCTTTTATGCACTACGCATCCTACGCATGGGAGTGCTTTAAGCACTATGTGTCCTATGCATGGAAGTGCTTTTACGCACTATGTGTCCTACGCATGGAAGTGCTTTTACGCACTATGTGTCCTATGCATGGGAGTGCTTTTACGCACTACGCGTCCTACGCATGGGAGTGCTTTTACGCACTATGTGTCTATACACATGGGAGTGATTTTTATGCACTATGTGTCCTATGCATGGGAGTGCTTTAAGGCAATACGCAGCCAAACGTGTGGGAATAACTTAAGGCAATACGCGGCCATATGCGTGGGAATGCTTTAAGGTAATACGCAGCCTAAATGGGTTAAACATCTGATGGGTCGATAAACGGAATGATTTTTTACCACCTACAATGCTAAGTTTATGGGCATTGTTTACTATCAGTCAACACATTGGTACAAGTATGTGACATTAATTTGCACACGGCTGCCATGATACTCAGCGCCTTTATTTATTGATTTCATGTTCCCAAAAAAATTGCAATAATCTCATGCTCTCTACATATAAATTTGCAGGTGTGACCATAAGAAGCGTTGTTTGCCCATTGGAATCTTGGACGTTGGCATATAATCATACTCCTCAAGAAACGACGGCAGCGAAAGCTACAAGTGTGACTTGGGACCTTCTCTACTGATGCCAGAAGGCATGATGCATCACAGTGTGACTCATACAGGAGAGACAGGACAGGCAGCAAATGCTACAACTGTAACTTGTGCACCTTCTCTACTGATGTCAGAAAGCATGATGCATCACAGTGTGACTCATAGAGGGGAGACAGGACAGACAGCAAATGCTACAAGTGTGACTTGTGCACCTTCTCTACTGATGTCAGAAAGCATGATGCATCACAGTGTGACTCATAGAGGGGAGACAGGACAGACAGCAAATGCTACAACTGTAACTTGTGCACCTTCTCTACTGATGTCAGAAAGCATGATGCATCACAGTGTTACTCATACAAGGGAGACAGGACAGACAGCAAATGCTACGAGTGCGACTAGTGCACTTTCTCTACTGATGTCAGAAAGCATGATGCATCACAGTGTGACTCATACAGGGGAGACAGGACAGACAGCAAATGCTACAAGTGTGACTAGTGCACTTTCTCTACTGATGTCAGAAAGCATGATGCATCACAGTGTGACTCATACAGGGGAGACAGGACAGACAGCAAATGCTACAAGTGTGACTAGTGCACTTTCTCTACTGATGTCAGAAAGCATGATGCATCACAGTGTGACTCATACAGGGGAGACAGGACAGGCAGCAAATGCTACAAGTGTTACTAGTGCACCTTCTCTACTGATGTCAGAAGGCATGATGCATCACAGTGTGACTCATACAGGAGAGACAGGACAGGCAGCAAATGCTACAGGTGTAACTAGTGCACCTTCTCTACTCATGCCAGAAGGCATGATGCATCAAAGTGTGACTCATACAGGAGAGACAGGACAGACAGCAAATGCTACAAGTGCGACTTGTGCACCTTCCCTACTCATGCCAGAAGGCATGATGCATCACAGTGTGACTCATAAAGGGGAGACAGGACAGGCAGCAAATGCTACAAATGTGACTAGTGCACCTTCTCTACTGATGCCAGAAGGCATGATGCATCGCATTGTGACTTATACAAGAGCGACAGGACAGGCAGCAAATGCTACAAATGTGACATGTGCACCTTCTGTACTGATGTCAGAAGGCATGATACATCACAGTGTGACTCATAAAGGGGAGACAGGACAGGCAGCAAATGCTACAAGTGTAACTAGTGCATCTTCTCTACTGATGCCAGAAGGCATGATGCATCGCATTGTGACTTATACAAGAGCGACAGGACAGGCAGCAAATGCTACAAATGTGACATGTGCACCTTCTGTACTGATGTCAGAAGGCATGATACATCACAGTGTGACTCATAAAGGGGAGACAGGACAGGCAGCAAATGCTACAAGTGTAACTAGTGCACCTTCTCTACTGATGCCAGAAGGCATGATACATCACAGTGTGACTCATACAGGGGAGTCAGGACAGGCAGCAAATGCTACAAGTGTAACTAGTGCACCTTCTCTACTGATGCCAGAAGGCATGATGCATCAAAGTGTGACTCACACAGGGGAGAAACTACACATGTCTTGTGAGTGTGTTGAAGGGTTCACAGAAAGTAATAGTTTGGAGAAGCATTTACTCACACACAGGACTGAGAGGAAATTCTTTGATTATATGGCAGCAGAGGCTGGGAACCTGAGGGTAAACATGAGAACACACACTGGAGAAAAGCCTCATAAATGTACTGTGTGTGACTATAGGGCAGCAGAGGCTGGTAACCTGAGGGAACACATGAGAACACACACTGGAAAAAAGCCTCATAAATGTACTGTGTGTGACTATAGGTCAGCACATAAGGGAAGCCTGAGGAGACACATGAGAACACACACTGGGGAAAAGCCTCATAAATGTACTTTGTGTGACTATAGGGCAGCACAGAAGGCAGACCTGAGGAGACATATGAGAACACACACTGGGGAAAAGCCTCATAAATGTACTTTATGTGATTATAGGGCATCAGAGATGGGAGACCTGAGGAGACACATGAGAACACACACTGGAGAAAAGTCTCATGAATGTACTGTGTGTGACTATAAGTCAGTTCAAGCTAGTAAGCTGAGGAGACACATGAGAACACACACTGGGGAAAAGTCTCATAAATGTACTTTATGTGATTATAGGGCATCAGAGATGGGACAACTGAGGAGACACATCAGAACACATACTAAGGAAAAGCCTCATAAATGTACTGTGTGTGACTATAGGGCAGTACAGAAGGGAAACCTGAGGGCACACATGAGAACACACACTGGAGAAAAGCCTCATAAATGTACTGTGTGTGACTATAGGGCAGCACAGAAGGGAAGCCTGAGGAAACACATGAGAACACACACTGGAGAAAAGCCTCATGAATGTACTGTGTGTGACTATAGGGCAGCACAGAAGGCAGACCTGAGGAGACACATGAGAACACACACTGGAGAAAAGTCTCATAAATGTACTTTATGTGATTATAGGGCATCAGAGATGGGAGACCTGAGGAGACACATGAGAACACACACTGGAGAAAAGTTTTATAAATGTACTGTTTGTAACTATAGGGCAGCACAGGCTGATAGGTTAAGGGGACACATGAGAACACATACTGGGGAAAAGCCTTATAAATGTACTGTGTGTGACTATAGGGCAGCACAGGCTGGAATGTTAAGGGGACACATGAGAACACATTCTGGGGAAAAGCCTTATAAATGTACTGTATGTGACTATAGGGCATCACAGAAGGGAAGCCTGAGGGTACACATGAGAACACATTCTGGAGAAAAGTCTCATAAATGTACTGTGTGTGACTATAGGGCAGCAGAGATGGGAAACCTGAGGCAACACATGAGAACACATACTGGAGAAAAGCCTCATAAATGTACTTTGTGTGACTATAGGGCAGCAGAGAAGGCAGACCTGAGGGTACACATGAGAACACATTCTGGAGAAAAGTCTCATAAATGTACTGTGTGTGACTATAGGGCAGTTCAAGCTAGTAAGGTGAGGGCACACATGAGAACACACACTGGGGAAAAGCCTCATAAATGTAATGTGTGTGACTACAGGGCAGCAGAGAAGGGAAACCTGAGGAAACACATGACAACACATACTGGGGAAAAGCCTCATAAATGTACTGTGTGTGACTATAGGGCAGCACAGATGGAACACCTGAGGGCACACATGAGAACACATACTGGAGAAAAGCCTCATAAATGTACTGTGTGTGACTATAGGGCAGTACAGATGGGAAACCTGAGGCAACACATGAGAACACATACTGGGGAAAAGTCTCATAAATGTACAGTGTGTGACTATAGGGCAGCAGAGATGGGAAACCTGAGGAGACACATGAGAACACATACTGGGGAAAAGCCTCATGAATGTACAGTGTGTGACTATAGGGCAGCAAACAAGGGAAACCTGAGGAAACACATGAGAACACATACTGGAGAAAAGCCTCATAAATGTACTGTGTGTGACTATAGGGCAGCAGAGATGGGAAAGTTGAGGAAACACATGAGAACACATACTGGAGAAAAGCCTCATAAATGTACTGTGTGTGACTATAGGGCAGCAGAGATGGGAAAGTTGAGGAAACACATGAGAACACATACTGGAGAAAAGCCTCATAAATGTACTGTGTGTGACTATAGGGCAGTACAGAAGGGAAACCTGAGACAGCACATGAGAACACATACTGAGGAAAAGCCTCATAAATGTACTGTGTGTGACTATAGGGCAGCAGAGATGGCAAAGTTGAGGAAACACATGAGAACACATACTCAAGAAAAGCCCCATAAATGTACTGTGTGTGACTATAGGGCAGTACAGAAGGGAAACCTGAGGGTACACATGAGAACACATACTGGGGAAAAGCCTCATGAATGTACAGTGTGTGACTATAGGGCAGCAGACAAGGGAAACCTGAGGGGACACATGAGAAGACATACTGGAGAAAAGCCCCATAAATGTACTGTGTGTGACTATAGGGCAGTACAAAAGGGAAACCTGAGGAGACACATGAGAACACATACTGGGGAAAAGCCTCATGAATGTATAGTGTGTGACTATAGGGCAGCAGACAAGGGAAACCTGAGGAAACACATGAGAACACATACTGGAGAAAAGCCTCATAAATGTACTGTGTGTGACTATAGGGCAGCAGAGATACAGATCCTGAGGGTACACATGAGAACACACACTGGAGAAAAGCCTCATAAATGTACTGTATGTGACTATAGGGCATCAGAGAAGGGAAACCTGAGGGTACACATGAAAACACACACATAAGGAGGCATTCTGGAGAAAAGCCTCTTAAATGTACTGTGTGTGACTATCGGGCAGCAGAGATGGGAAACCTGAGAAAACACATGAAAACAAACACAGGAGAAAAGCCACATAAATGTACTGTGTATGACTTTAGGGCAGCAGAGGCCGTTACGCTGATGGTACACATGAGAACACACATGTGAGAAAAGCCTCATAAATGTACTGTGTAGAACTGTAGGGCAGCAGATTGAGATACACTGAGGAAACACATGAGAACACATACTGTAGAAAAGCCTCATAAATGTACTGTGTGTGACTATCGGGCAGTACAGAAGGCAACCCTGAGGAGACACATGAGAACACATGTATTGCTGGGGAGAGAGCTCCCTAATGATTCCCTTACTGTACATATCACTGTATTGCTGGGGAGAGAGCCCCCTAATAATAATAATAATAATAATCGATTTTATTTCCATCACACAGTTATACATGAATTGAGTCGAATAATAATGGAATTGGAGGACTGTCTGTGCTATTCACAGCTCTTCCGAGCTCCCCGTTGTTTGGAACATATAAAATGATCTAACATATAAGTTATAACAGTTGACTAGTTGACTATGCGTAATATATATGAAAAAGGCGTACAAAAGTGTACGTATATATACAAGGGCGGGTGTGCAAGCACCCTGTCCGACCTATGTCGGTTTTCTTCAGTTTATAAGTTTTCTTATATTGTTGTTATTGGTTGGAACTTTAGCATTACTGGCTAGTGGGATATACAGTGAAATTCAGTCCCCAGTCACAAGGGCATCAATTATTCAGTATCTTCAATATACATATGGTCGATTCCAGTGAAATCGGGGCCAAAACCTACTTTTTTGCACTTTTGGCTTTGAATAGAAAAATATTGATGTTATGGCCTTCATATTTGCTTGAGATAAAGATGTTATAGACCCGTTCAGCCCTACTATAACTTTTATTTTTTTGCATATGGGGTATCTCTGCTGTGGCAAAAATTTACCAGCGATAGATTACGAATGCACACCCTAAATGTTGCATTATTGCACAGTTATTTATTATCTGAGAAGATTTTAAAACAATGAAATGTGCTCAGCATATATTGGAAGGGATTGTCAACGCAAAGGAACAAACATATTTTTGTTATCATTAGGTATGAAGTCACCAGGCTCAGTTGTTCATGACAAAGTCCCTCCAATTTTACTCTAAGCGATAGATTACGAATGCCAGGTTTTTCCTATATATTTTTTTTTGCTTTGAAAATTAATGAAAGATATTTCTTAAATATGTTAGTAATTATGTTTTGTCAATTATCCCCAATTTTCTTGGTTCTGCAACAATTTCTACAGGTCCTAGAGCCATTACCGATCACTAAATCGTATTTGTGTTGAATTCCTATGGAGCAGGACGAATATCAACCTTTGATAAATAAATAATAAAGTATAAGCAAAGATCTTTCGGATATTTGATTATTGTTCATGTCTTGATAGGTAACATCCACTAAAATACTCAATTATATTGTTATTTCTCTTATACATGTGATTAAAATGGCATACGTAATCTATCGCGATAGATTACGAATGACATGATAAAATGCTATTTCTGAAAGCAAGAATCATGTAAGATTAATTGTTATTGTTTAGACTATCTGGCAAGGGACAAAGGAAGAGAACTGACACAATTTCTTTCAGTCAATAGCAACATTTCTCAATAGAATACAACAAATAAAAGATCACAGATAGATTACGAATGACATAATTGATTGCAAAAAGACCCTAGTAAAGTGATATTTCTGGAAGAATGGTTAATCATGGAGTAATTTATATTGTTCCGAATATATGGAAAGAAAGAAGTTAGAGAAATAACATGAGATCTATCTTTAAATGGCATTTTTCTTTTTAAAAACGATAGATTACGTATGACAGGATAGATTACGAATGACAGATAGATTACGAATGTCACTGGAAAAGGGTATTTTTGAAGGCAGAAATCTTTCTCAAATGATTTTTTTTGTTTAGAATGTTTGGGAAGAAATAATATCAGAGAAATCTCATTCATCATTTTTCATTAAAATGTAATATTTTTCATAGCTCATGGCAAATAAATGAGAAATCGCATCAATTGAAAAATGTAAAAATAGTAGAAAAAAAATAAATTCTGCTGTCTTGTTGAAAATATGATGATTATTCAACTGAGGTCAGCTTGTGATTATGAAATAGGAATAAATAAATGATAACAATAGCAGTTTTATGACCTTAGCTATTATGTGATATTGGTAAATAAGCCCAATATGACCAGAAATGGCTATAGCGATAGATTACGTATGCTTTTTCAATTATGCATAAATGCATTACTATATGTACTAGGTACTAATCGTTTTGACCTATCTGTAGACACAATTGTGAACTTTTATTATATTTTTAGAGGTTAACTCTTCATGACATATGGGGTAAAGTGAAAAAATGAGGAGAAGGTTACTATGGTAAACTCAAGGAATAGTAGGTTGCAACGATCTTTAAAGACTCACACAAAATTAAAAAAATAAAATAAAGAAACTTTTTTTCAATATTATGAACACAATTAAGCGCTTCTAAATGGTTTTGAATAATTAAAAATCGGACATTTTCAAATTAATATATTGAAATATCCTATATACAATCTTAAGGTGTTGCATTCGTAATCTATCGCTATATTTCAATGGAAAAACTTGCATCACCTCTAGTTCCCAGAATTTTAAGATTTAAGAGCTAATATTTTGAGCTTTTCATCCTTCAACCATCTTCATTCAATAACAGAAAAATGATAACGATTGGATAACATGATGAAAATTCGATTATGGCCCCCATTTCACTGGAATCGACCATATATAATACTTCCGGCTAGTTGTCGGCGGTGTAATGGGTGCCTAGATAGCGTTGGAAGGCTTTATAGTCTGGTATACATCTAACTTTGCCGTCGAGGCTATTCCACAGGGTGGGTGCCTGGTACACAAATGACCTCCTGAATTTTTCGCTTTTTGGTTTCGGGACTATTAGTGTCGGTCCTTGTGATAATGATCTGAGGTTGATTTTTCTTCTGTCTAGTTTTTCTTCTGTTTGTGTGTCTTTATATGCTTTTTGTAGTAAGTGTATTTGTCTTCTAGTGTGTGGTAGTTGCAAGCCCATTTCTTCGTGTAGGTGTTCGACGTTTGTTCTTTTGTGTAGTTTGAGTGCGAGTTTGATGATTCTGTTTTGTATTGTTGTTATTCTGTTGAGTGTCTGTTTTGGTGCGACGTTGTATAGTGTGTCTCCCTATTCTAGTATTGGTCTGATCGTCATTTTGTATAGCATTATAATTGTGTCTTTTGTGAGTGCCCTTGATATTTTGGTGAGGGCTTTGACTCGTGACTGTGCTTGTGAGATTCGTCTTTCTATATATTTTTTGAATGAGAGCGTGTTGTCTATGTCTACACCGAGATATGTGTATGTTGTTGTGTTTTCTAATTTGTCTTTGTCTATGTGTATGTTTGGTGTGTTAGTTTCTGTAGTGTTTCTTTGTTTGTTATGTATTGTCATGACTTGGCTTTTTTTGATGTTCAGGGATATTTTGTTCACCTTGCACCAGACCCCCACCCTGTGGAGGTCGTCTTCCAACATCATGTTGTTGTCGGCGGCGTCCGTTCCCGACGCATACAACACAGTGTTGTCTGCAAAATATTGGACTCCACTGTGTCTTATACATTTGTACAGATCATCAATATATATCAGGAACATAAGAGGGCCTAAGGCCGTTCCCTGTGGGACCCCACACATAACGCCCCTTTCATCGGAAGTAAAACCATTTGCTGTTACCCTATGCTCTCTGTCTGTCAAATAATTCTTAAACCATTCAAGGGTGGAATTGTCCACGCCCACCCCTTTTAGCTTTTGTAGTAGTATTTCGTGGTTGACCGTATCGAAGGCTTTCTTGAAATCCAGGAAGTCAAGCGTTGTTGCCTTCCCGGAGTTCAGGTTGCCATATACCGTTTCTAAGATTCTATGATGGGCCATTTCGGTAGATTTATTTGCTCTAAATCCGTATTGGTGTTCGTATAGTAGGTTATTTTCTTCTAGATGGTTATATAGTTGCTCATGGATTAATTTTTCTAGTATTTTGGCCGGGTATTTTACCACTGTAATGGGTCTATAGTTGGTGCACTCATCCTTTTTTCCCCCTTTGAAAAGTGGGGTGATGGTGGCTATCTTAAATGATCGTGGTACTATTCCCTTTTGTATTGACAGATTGTAGATATGGGTTAGTTGGTGTGATAAAGTAAGCACTATTGGTTTTAATACCTTTGTTGGGATGTGTGGGATCCCAGAGGCTTTCCTGGAGCTTGATCGGATTATTTGCTTGATCACCTGGGCCTGACTGACTGGGGAGAGAGAGAACCCCGGTGGGTCAACCCCACCTGGTAGCTTCTCTATTGATTTCGCTTCCTTGGCTGTAATTATTGGTATAGACTCTGCTAACAGTGGGGCTATTTCAGAGAAGAATTTGTTCATGATATATGGTGTTTCCTCGGGTGTTGATGAGGTCCCATCTTCTTTTCTGATTTTGATGTTTTGTTTTGTTTTTAATTTGTCTGGGTTTAGTAATGGTGTAATTATATCCCAGAAGTTGGCCCTGTCTTTCCCACATTCTTCTATTTCGTTTTTAAGGTATGTGTTTTTTGATTGTAGCATTTTCGATTTGAATTTGTTGCGTGTTTGTTTAGCATTGTCCCAGTCTGTCTTTACCCCTGATTTCCTTGCTTTCAAGAAAGCTTTGTCCCTTTGCCTAGCATTTCTCCTCAGTTCGTCTGTGTACCATGCTGGCTTTATTTTGGTGTTTTTGAATGTTTGTTTGGGACACATCTTGTCTAGGTATGTATTGATTTTGTTTTCTATAATGCTCCAGCATTTGTCGACGTCACTGGTTTGGTATAGTTCGATCCAGTTTTCGTCCCTTAGCATTTGTTTAAGTGTGTTCATATCAAGGTTTTTCCACGATCGTGAGGATATATCTTTGTTGATGTATGTGTTTCTTTTTCGAGATAAATATGGGAAAGTGGTCACTGGTGAAGTCTATAATTGATCCTTTATTTGTTATGTTGTTCATGTTGGTGTATATTTGGTCTATGAGTCTTTCTGATCTTGTGTCGACTCGTGTTGGTGTTAGTATTTGTGGGTGCAGTCCAAATGGAAACATAAAATCAGTCACTGGGTTTGGCGGAAGTTTTGCTGGTGGTGAGGGTGAGCCTTTAGTTCTCCCTCCCCCCCCTTTCAGACCCCCCAGGTGATCAACATTAAAATCTCCCAGAACCACTAAGTCCGGGTTTTTACTTATTGATGTCAACGCGGTCTCCAGCTGTTCCTGAGCCCTATCTAGTTTACCATTGGGAGGTTTATAGATGTTACAAATGATCATTGCTTTCGCTCGACCTTTGTTTAACCTAATTAACTGTGCTTCCAGATGTTCAGTGCACGAGTTTAGGTGGCTGTAGATTGTTTCGTCTACGGTATATTGTTCATTTACATATATGATTAGCCCACCCCCTCTCTTTTTGAGTTTTCGGTCTGATCTGAAGGTATTGTAATTTTTTATCTGTAATATGTTATCGTGTATATTTTTGTTGAGCCATGATTCTTGTATGGCCAATACGTCTATATTTGTTCGGATCAGGAAGTCCAAGACCGCGTTGACCTTTTGAGTCAGACTTCTAACATTCCATGATGCCAATTTTAAGCCCTTTATTTGGGCAACTTTGTCAATGTTGTACTCATGACTAGGGATATCAGGTTGTTCATCTTCTACCCTATTGAGATTAATTCTCACTCTCTACAGCATGTCAATTCAGGATCCGACCAAACTAGATTATTGGTCTTATAGGTATTATCATAGAGAGAAAGACCAATCCTCCAAGGAAGAATACTTACATTACATTAAAACATTATATATTATACATTGATAAAAATAAAATAGTATGGGTAAGATAAAACGTGCACATACATACAAGATGCGGTTTTGTTCATAAAATATATATATATGATACAGTTTTGCTAACCCAGTGTTTATATCATGTAATTGTATGAGATCTATAACCGGTTTCACCCAGTCATTGTATATAGTATCGGTCTGATACCATTTGTGGCTTTTTTGATTTCTCACTATGTAATTGAGAATAATAGTCAGTGTCCTAGGTTGTTAAGAATAATATTCTAGGCCCGGATCTAGCCTCTCTTTACCTTTGGGACTGCCATTCGGATAAAATAGCTGTGCCTCCAGTGTTGATTGGCTGTATCTGAGACAGTTCTTAATGTCCTATTATATTATGTTCACTCATTTATAACCAGTCTATAATTATTGATCTGATATGTATATATATATATGGTCAAGTTCCAACTCGTCAGAGGTTCAATATTCACATTTTGGGTATATGGGAATGATATGGTAGGTTTGTCACCATTGATTCATGTTATATCATATTATATTAAGGGGTGACGTCAAAATAGGGTCGCAGCGGCTGCAGTGGCTGCGACCATGGTCGCGTCCAAAGTGGGGTTATAGTCACGTCCAGCGGAGTGGCCAGGACGTTGTGTTACAACCAGGACGCGGCCAGGTCGCAGCCAGAGTGACTGACTGGTGTGGATATCTATTACAGTCCCGCTCAGCTTGAGACGAAGATGTGATGACATATATAAACAGATGCACTGACCACAGAGGCACAGAGGTCTCTGCGGCCTTGTATATCATTCTCCCCATGTGTCCCGTCGCCTCACACATCATATTAGAACAAAATAACATATTGGTAATCTATTTCTAGGAAGTGCTTTGTCCTCGTTGAGTATTTAATATGTTTATCGATTACTATCTTGAAATCCAAGGGATTCCCCAAGAATACTTGAATGCATTAATACATTCAGCTGGCTGCTAAAGATATTTAGCCGTCCAGAAAAGGTACTTTTGGAAATTAAAAGATATTTTAATGTTTAATTTGCAGTACTTAAGAAATTATGTTCTGCTACCACTAGTGGGTGTTGTGGGGAGGGGACGGGATCGGAAAGCAGTGGGAGGTCACTCCTACCCTAGAATCTTTTGGGAATTAGTTAAAAGATATTTGAATGTTTAAAAGATATGGTACTTATACGGAAATTATTCCCCCCCCCCCACCCTACCATTGGAATTAACAACAGCATGAGAACCTGCGATTAATATGTTTCCCAGAAGAAATTATATTAAACTTCAAGATATTTTTATTTCCGACACTATAACTACCATATATACATTCCGGCAAGTGATCCTGTATCTACCTAGTTCGGATTGGCATGTTGTGTAATGGTGAATAATTTAAACATACTAGGTAATTAGTAGGTATTTGCAATTACTAGCCTGTCATGGTTAAACAATAGTATAATATAAGTTTTTGAAAATATCAGTTTTCGGGAATTGTGACTCAATTTCCTGAATCATTGTTTAGCATGTATCTAAAAAGGTTGTGACATTTAATTTTATTTTTAAACGGTTTTCACATTGGAAGATTATAGTATACAAGTCTAGACCTTGAACACATTTAGATAATAATTCTGCTACTCTTATGAACGCTGTACTTAAAAACTGATTTTTAAAAAACACACTTATTGTTGTCAGAAAATGTGCCCCTGTGTTCCCTTCCGAAAAAAGAAAAAAAAAGAATAAAAATGATAAAATCATATAGATCTCAAATCACAAATATTGAGCTAATTATGACTAACGATCATTACCTAATTATGGCCACAACCTGAAAGAACCAGTAGTTTTTCTTTTGAAAAATAACCCTAGGATAGAGGGTTTCTCTCGCTAGATATATACAGATGTCCTCTTAGTTCCCCGTGCCCTGATTTCGATAAGATGGTCAATGAAATAATCATATTCACTATTGAAAACCTATGCTTTCCTTTATACATCAGATACCCCGACAAACATAACTTTTCCTAATCTAGCAGGTATTAAGCATATGGTGTCCCTTTTTCACTCACCTAAGAATTTGTTCAACCATATATTTATATGTATATAACTATATAATTATAACGAACCAGACACCCCATAATTCATAGGTCAATCGTTTCAATATTGAAGATAATTCGTCACACAATATTCTATTTTAATTTCATGTTGTTACGAACATTCTTTCCCGTTCAGATGAGACTATAGTATATATATCTGATCTTAGTTATTTTGCAAGACCAATATGATCGATTTCCTGTTGCTGGATTATTTCTTTGACTATAAAAGTTCCTGTATTCTGTAATCAAAAGTTCTTAACTTGGTCCAGGAATGTGAGACTGAAATAACACTTTCCGTCCGGCCAACGTAATTCAATACCATGCAGTGTATACGTATCAGTAGCAGTGTCCTGAGTCATTATGTGGCAATATAAACTGACCCCAGCTGTCATGATTAGGTTTGTTTACTTAGCAGCACCCTGGACGCGCTCTGGTTGCGTCCTGGTCGGCACTAAGTTCACATCATTTCACTGAAATTTTACCACACAGGTGGCGACCATATCACTGAAATAATGCCCCTAGGGTCACGGCCGCCGCAGCCGTCGCGACCCTATTTTGACGTCACCCCTAATAGTCTGTCAGTGTCCCTTTGATGCCTTAGGTGTATGTTGGCAACTGTGTGACTTGGTGTTCTGCCCAGTCAGTCCTCTCTCTTCCTTTGGGACAGCCATTCGGATAAAATAGCTGTGCCTCCGGTTTCAATTGGCCTGCCTGGGTCGGTTACCGTGTCCTACTATTTACCAACCTGCTTATCGCTAAAGACATACCGTGTTGGGTTTTTCCTAGCTTTTGAGTCCGCCCTTCGGATAAAAAAGCAGTCTCTCTGGCTAGGATCGGCCCTATGGCAGCATTTTATTGATTGCAGTTTTGATTTGGTCCGATGTTTGGTTCAGTAGTTCAGGGGAATAGTGGCACCCGTCTTCCTGTAGTTTGTTGTAGAGTGTTGTGTATTTGGGGGCCTCTTTTGATCTTCTTTTTGGTTTGCATCTGTGAACGAGTTGACCGATGTAGGGGGTTACCACTGGTTGATTGGAGTTTGATTTCTTGGTTATTCTGTTGAATGCGAACACTGATTGATTCAGAATATGTTGTTCGTCGGGAGAGCATGGGATGAATTGATTTTCAGCCCCCGCTCTGGCGGCCAGGTATTGGTTGTATTTATTTATGTCAAGGCCTATTAGGGTAGAGAAGCTCACCGTGGGTTTCTCTTCATGAGATGGTACTATTCCAGATAGTTTGAGGACGGCAGCTGGTAGGGCGTTCCAGATATGATCTTCAAATAGGGCTTGAGTTCTATGTCTTAGTGTTATTTGTCTCCCTTTTTCACGTTTGTCTCTTTTTGTTAAGTCACATATGCCCGCTGTGATAATTATTAGTCTGGGTCTATTTACTGCTGTTACCTGTAATCCGGCCTCTACTGCTTTATTTATGTCCGCTCCTGGTCTGGATATGACCCTAATGTTTTTGTTCGGGAGGCCTGTGGTAAGGTGTTGTTCCAGGCCTCTACCTCGTGAGTCGGCCAGTATTAGGACATCTAATCGGTCCATCCCTTGCTTTGAGTCACTAGTATTCCGAATTAGTTTACTGTGTATAATTGCCACGTTTTAGTTCAGTATATAGTCCCGTACTCTGGCCAGGATTTTGCCTAGTTTGTTCTCTCCTTTGAAAAACTTAGACTGTAGCTTCACTCGTTCGCCATTTTGTTCGTTTACTGCTGGTGAGCGGAAGCCTGTGCCCCATTTTAGCGATGTCGTTACTTCGTAGAACTTGGCTTCATGGTTTGCTGTGAGTTGTTGTTTAAGTTCAGGATGTTGTCTGAATTTTTCTTTCAATATATCTTCCATCACTCTTTCTTCCTTTTCTTCCCATTCTCCTATTTGGGATGGTGGCGACTGTTGAAGGGTTTGAGTGAGCTGGTAATAGATGTAGGTCCCTGGCTCTGTACGTTTCTGTACCAATTCTGATGTGGTTTAGTAATGATTCCCTTATTCTCTTGTACATATCACTGTATTGCTGGAGAGAGAGCTCCCTAATGATTCCCTTATTCACTTGTACATATCACTGTATTGCTGGGGAGAGAGCCCCCTAATGATTCCCTTATTCTCTTGTACATATCACTGTATTGCTGGGGAGAGAGCTCCCTAATGATTCCCTTACTGTACATATCACTGTATTGCTGGAGAGAGAGCTCCCTAATGATTCCCTTATTCTCTTGTACATATCACTGTATTGCTGGGGAGAGAGCCCCCTAATGATTCCCTTATTCTCTTGTACATATCACTGTATTGCTGGGGAGAGAGCTCCCTAATGATTCCCTTATTCTCTTGTACATATCACTGTATTGATGGGGAGAGAGCCCCCTAATGATTCCCTTCTTCCCTTGTACACATCACTGTATTGCTGGGGAGAGAGCTCCCTAATGACTCCCTTATTCTCTTGTACATATCACTGTATTAATGGGGAGAGAGCTCCCTAATGATTCCCTTATTCTCTTGTACATATCACTGTATTGCTGGGGAGAGAGCTCCCTAATGATTCCCTTACTGTACATATCACTGTATTGCTGGGGAGAGGGCTCCCTAATGATTCCCTTATTCTCTTGTACATATCACTGTATTGCTGGGGAGAGAGCTCCCTAATGATTACCTTACTGTACATATCACTGTATTGCTGGGGAGAGGGCTCCCTAATGATTCCCTTATTCTCTTGTACATATCACTGTATTGCTGGGGAGAGAGCTCCCTAATGATTTCCTCATTGTTGTCATCTGTAAGTAGGTTTACTTGTTAAACCTATTTAATTAAGTGATTAAGGAAATAATTGATATTTTAATGAGCCTCGAATTTTGGACCCTTATTGAACTTCTCATTTCCTGGTGAGCTGAGTATGTTACACCACAATTGAGTCAGAGACAGTCACCCCATCATCTCCATATTCCTCAGTATATGGGTCAGATTGTTTGAAATTGTACAATTTGTCTTCAGCAATCCTTTCAAATAACACAAATTTAAGAGAATAATGATGCTTAAAATTCAGTTTAACACAACCAAACCCATCCTTTAAATCAACTCAATACCAAATATACTCAGATATACCTGGTTTTGACCATTGTTTTGTCTTAATTTAGCAAAATAAAATATGTAGATCTGCCAATTGTACATTTCCTGAAAATCTGACCCATATGCACCCTTTTCTCTGTAACAGATCTTAAGAGTACACCAACTGTTTTGCTCATAAATCTGAGCTGCTCTGAAGAATACATGTCCTGGTTAAAATACTTTAGTACATAACCTTGAAGATAGAAATTATTTCGAAATTTGTAATTAAAAGACTTTCATGAACTTAATAATTATTACAAAATGGGTATAGTTGGTAATGATAAACATATAGAAACTCTTATGCCAATAATTAGGGATGTGGTGTACATGTAAAAATGAGATCAAGGACTTACTCTTTAAAACTTAATCACTGGGAAATTATTGTGATCTTGGCTGTCAATTATTTTGATTTATCACTATTTGATGACTGTCTAACTGTCTGTTATTGACTTTGAACTATTATTATTTCAATTGACAGTTATTTATGTTCAAAATTAATAATGACTCAATTAGTGAAATTCAGATACGAGTAAACAAACATTATTTTATCATTTCATATGGTATTTTCTGTTACAATATATCTATTGTAGTTATTGTATAATGTGAGCTTTAATGTATATTTAACTGGGATATTTGGCTAGATCTGGTGAGCACATGGTGAAGCAAGGACTGATTTATGTTAGCTACCCTCCCTTTTAACCCTAAATACCGGATCTCTGTCACTGATAGTCCAGTAAAAATAGGGTTTGACCTAGGAAAAATTGCAACAGTAGGTTTCTCAACGGTTTTGGGTAGTATGAGTGCCCCTTATCACCATACTAAAAGTCTAGAAAAATCTAGGTAGGGGAACATGCCCAAAATCTCAAAAAACAAAATGGCCGCCTCTCAAACTTTGAAACACCATAACTCAGTGTAAAATCAATATATATTCAAGTGTGAATACACTTTTTTATGGTTTTCAGACATGGGAAATGCAATGAAATAATAATGAAATCCATAGAAACAGTATTCTTCAAGTTAGTGTACTGATACAGAGAAGAAATGGGAAAATATGTCCAGCAAATGCATCCTGTGAAGAGAAAAAAACTCATTCCAGTGGGGGAGTTGAAGGTTCCTTTCTTAGAATAGGGGGGTTGATTGTCTCTCTGCGCATGTCTGTCACAGTGCATCCTGGTATGGATTCGCGTGAAATATGCCCTACAGATATTTGGCAACAATTTCATGGAAAATTGCAAAAAATATTTCACCGATATCATAAGTTGTGTAAATGATCTATAGAAACCAAATACATGATGGGAAAGATGAAGTTGTGTGTTATAGAAACATCTAAAAAGCTTGGATATTGATATTTGACCTCTGATAAATATTCCAAGCTAAAGATAATAAGTTTTCTATAGATTTTATACTGTACCATTACTCCCATAATTCCATGCGAATCAAGATTCAAGATGGCGGCTCAACTCCCATATTAGAAGTTGTCAATACTTCTAGGAACAAAATTCTCTGACATTATAAATACCATGTGCCCACCAAGGAAATCATACAGAACTGGAGTTTGATTTCAAGGTTGTTAGAGGTGTCTCTTGTCAGAATAGGTTACTGGCAGAGCACTGACCAAATCTCTGTACTTCTTTAATTCAACTTGCTTGTAAACTACATCTTCTGTTTGGATAATACAATATACTATATACTACTCTACTATTACCTTACATTGTTTCTTCAAATGTGATGTGTTTCAGGAAAATGAGTCACAAGTTGCAAAATTGATATTCAAAGTGTTTTTATTACAAGATATCTTCATTGAAATGTTCTGATATTTAGAGGGTTTATCACTCATAGTCATATAAATCTGTGTACAAAATGTCAGGACAATGTATAAAATATATGCCTGCGTTTTGAAGACCTTTGTATGCAGTATATTCAGTTACTTTATTGGTAATTCCCCATCTAGAAACATTGCAAACTTTTTTTTTCAAAAATTAAAAATATCAAACTTAAAATATAGAAACACTTATTAGGTGTCCTAGTGTTTACTATTAGTGTTTACTGATCTCTTTTCAAATATGGTGATATCTCAAAATCCATTTTTTGCGACTTATGACTAATTTTCCTAAAACGGATCACAAATATCAACCGAACCATTACTCTTTCCAGTAAGAAAGGCTCTCTCAACCACAACAAATTAACACAACGAGAAGTAGAGAGTTATGATCATTAAGAGACTGAGAGAGAGGCCCCCCTTTGTTACAAATCTCCTGATTCAAAACACAAAAATGTACAATTGGCAGCTGTACACATTTAGTAAATTATACTAAATTAGGCTGCTATTTGGTCAATACTAGGTAAATTCGAGTATATTCGGCATTGCATTAATTTTAGCTATCTGTTTGGTTAAGTTGAACTGTATTTTGAACTTAATTTTCATCTGAAATTTCGGTTAGTGGAGAAGATTGGTGAAGATGAATTATACATTTTCTGAAAATCTGACCCACATATATCATCATGTCGGGTAGTAATTCATGCTAGGGATAATCACTTACAGTAGTCTGGCCCTGCATCTAGTTATTCAAAAAGAAATTATAACAATTGACAAGAAATAAGATATATAGTACGGTGAAAGGCACAAACATTCATATTCAAAATCAAAGGGAATACGTTTAGGGGTAGTTTACACGCTCTGTTGGCCCCTGCTTCCTGTGTGAGTAATCTTTCATCACTTCTTCTAACGGTAAGTCTTTGAATTTCCGTATGAACGCCTTTTTAACACTGTTATAATTGTCATTGTACCCCGGTTCACCCATTAATTGCTGAAAAAATGTTTTTGCTCGGTCTGTCAAATAATGGCCCAGTGTTGTGATTACCAATGGTCCATCATCCGCAATCGGATCCACAAAGGCTTCAAATTCTGTGAAGAATTCAGTGACAGGCCTCTGTGCAGTTGGTGCACTAAAAGACTTAGGTGCCTTTCTGTACTGCCTAGAGAGAGCGCCTGTCATGTGTGCTCTACTATCCGTGGCCTGACGTCTCATAGATACATCAAGAAAGGCATTTTGATCTAATCTTAATTCCTTCAGTTCATTTATCATTTCTTTCCACTCCGCTTTTGTATCTACCACCTGTGTGTAGGTCGGAGGTGGCCTTGGTCTGTAGTCATTATACTGGGTGTCCATTTGTTGTCTTGTCTGATCATAATTACCCGAGCCCTGTTGGGCTTGTTGTGACCACTGATCCTGCCGGCGCTCCCTCGGTTGTTGTCTGGGCGGAGGAGAATCTCTACGGGGAGGTGGGCGCCTCCTTTGCCCGTCGGGCGGTCTATTTTGATAGTTTTGGAGCGGGTGCGTGGGTCCCTGTTGCCCGCGCGGGTGGCCAGAATTCCGGCCATGTTGAGGTATATATCTGTTATCCATTTGTGGATCAGCTTGAATTACCCTTTGTATTCTGGGTGGCTCTGGCAATCGTTGCTGTGGCGTGTTCCCTCTGTTGTGGGCTTCAATTGTTTTATTCTGGATGGGATTTTGCTGGCGATTCTGCTGAAGGATGTCCCTGTTCTGTATATCCTGCCGAGGAGTATTCCTAGGTTGGGTATTCTGGCGAGGATTATTTTGAAGAGGCGGCGTCGGTATCTTTTGTTGTGCTGGTATCTGGAGATTATTGTCGACTTGTCGCACATGTATAATGTCCCTTTCTTCAATATCCCTGAATTCAACCCTATTTTCCTCTTGTCTCTCGTGTTGCACCGGTTGCTGTGGGGCATTCAAGGGAATATTAGGTACATTCAATGGAGCATTAAACGCATTCAAGGGAATGTTAGGTGGTAATATTTGATTGTTATTTTGTTGAATGTCCTCCTGTTGTTCATTCAGTTGCACTCGTTGCTGTCTATATTGCTGCCACTGTGCCTCAGTGAAGGGCATAGGTGTGCGATACACGTCCTGCTCACCTGGTGTCTGGGTAGGAAGTTTTCTGCCCAAAATTGCTCGCATTTTCCTTCTTTGTCTTAGTGCTGGGGTTTCATTTACATCTCTTGTGTCTGGTGCTCTTTCTACCTGTTCTGGTTCCGCTCTCTCATCATGCACTGGCAGCTGTAGTCTCTGCTCCCCCAGCTCTCTGACAACATCTCTTATTGGCGTACCTTCTTGCAATTCTTGGATGGCTGCAGGTTGAATTTGTATTCTCTGTGGGGAGTTTGGTGGGGTTAATCCCACTATGTGTTGCGGTTCTATGGCTCATTGGGGTTGTGGGGGCTGTTCTGGAACTATCTCTGGTTCCTCTATCATTGGTATCCTGCCAGCGCCTTCCTGCTCTTGTTGCTCCGGTCCATGTAATTGGCCCTGGGGCTCTGGAACATCCCCTTCTCTGCGTACACCAATATTTACAGGTTCCTCATAATAGTTTTCCTCCTCTGGTACTTCATCAAAATCCAAAACTGTCCTCACCTGGTCAGGTGCCGGTTTCCCTAACCTTGCTACTTCTGTAATTGCTTGTCGTTCCCTTCTTGTAATGCGTTGTGGTATCTTTGCTAACCTTTCTACTGAATCCAGCAACCGATCAAACAATGCTTTGTTTTCCTTCTTTTCCTTTGCTGCCATTGATCTTCCTCTAATACTAAAAAACCTCTGGGAGTTCCTAGGTACACTAGGATCATCCGGGTTCTAATCCACCAGTGTTATATGAAGGTTTGTCTATCTTGGCTATTGACTAGTTGTAGAAATATTGTATAGAGTATAAGAGGTGTAAAGAAGAAGTCCTAAGGCTTTGATCCTAAGATCTAGAATAGTGTTTATTGTGGTCTTGGCATACAGGTGAGAGCTTGGTCCATGTGGCTATTGTTGATTGGAGGAATATATAATGAGCTGAGAGTGCTACCTGTGGTTCCCCTTACTACCGTATTCAATGCAATAAATTCCTGGGTCCTGATACCCAATATGTTCTTATATTAATTATTAATTACCATAACGCATAACATATCCCTCATTAATGTTAATTAATGATCATAAAGTCGTTACCCACTGTTACGCCATTATTGCGTAACATGATGTAACAGTATATAGACATTGACACAATGAGGTATAACAAGAGAACATTTTGTGAATAAATCAATTTGGAAAATATCAGATTTGGGACTTGTCAAATCGCACTCAACCCCTTTCGGGTTTCGTGCGATTTGACCCTCCGTCTCGATCGATTTGAAACAGAACAGAGGGCTATTAGATATAATTATTACATACGTACATGATTTCCATGACATGATACAGGGGTGCTATATGAAAAGTCAAATCGCAAATGCTATACAGTTGTCATGGAAGCGCATATTGAAAGTTTTCGGACATTGCTCCAACATTTCGTCAAGAAAAACACTACTGAGAAGGTAAATATAATGTGTAGTAGGTCCGCCACCTGGAATACATCGAGGCTGTCGACCATCGCCAAACACCAACCAGGCTACGACAGTGGGGGCACTTCTACCGGAGCCGGAGACGACCACCAGTTCCGGCCACTTCTGTCAGAGGGCAACATTCACCACAGCGCAGACAACACTGCAGACACCCTCCGACAGACAGTAGGCGGAGGATACAACTACCTCCGCAAGGGGATCCAGGCTTCGCTTAACACTACGGACTCGAGCCACGCCGCGGACAGAGATACTTCTGTTGTTCAAATTAAGCATCCTTGTTCAGTGACAATACCTTTGTAACTGTATACCTTTGGGAAATAAAACCAGGTTCAAACTAATCTCCTCGTATTCGTGATTCTTTCCGGAATTTTGTAAACTCGTGCCCACGAATCTGCGGTTCACTACAAATGTAATAAATATCTAATGTCCCTCTGTTCGGTTTCAAATCGATCTTGACGTTGGGTCAAATCTAGGGACCAGGTGTTTCTCATTAAGTAGTGGTCGCCCCTTCTGGACGGCTATGTGCCTCTAGTGAGGCTCTCTATGGATGGGTTCTGAAGGCAATATTAATGTTTTTAGCAATTTTCATTTTCAAAATGGTTTATAATTCCGACTTCTTGATTCAGTAAAAATGATATGATGCTAACCTTTATATTTCCAAATGAAAAACATAGTTCAATCTTTATAAATTAGCTAAAGTACATTATTTTTGGCTGCACCCTGGCTGGGGTAGTGAGAAGGATGCAGGAGGGAGTTGTGGATAAGCTTATCGTTCTAGGCCGTGAACTGGGACACTGAGGAATGTGTCCCTTCTGGACAAGACTGTTATTACCATATGTGATGTGTTACAGGAAAATGAGTCATAAGTCGCAAAATTGATATTTTTCAAAGTGTTTTCTTTACAAGATCATATTATTGGAATGTTCTAATCTTTGGGGAGTCCATCACCTTTAGCTATATATCAATCGATGTATCAAATTTCAGGACAATCTATGTAATATATCCCTTGTGTTTTAAAGGTCCTCATATGGAGTATATTTGGTTACTTTACTGTTTATTGACCCCCAGAATTATTGGAAACTTTTTTTTCAAAAACGAAAATATCAAACTTAAAATCTAGAAATACCTATTAGATTATTAGACCTGTCAACAATGTGAACTAAAGATTTGTGATATCTCTGTTGGAAATGTAATTTAAAAAAATAGCAAATGTTGTTTCTATACTTACAGATAACATGGAAAATGCTCTACTGAGCGATTTGTATATATGGGTCAGATTGTCAGAAAATGTACAATTCAACTTCGCCAATCTTCTCAAATAATCTAAATTTCTGACGACAATAAAGTTCAAAATACAGTTCAACCTAACCAAACAGATTGCTAGAATCAATGCAATGCTGTATATACTCGAATTTACCTAGTATTGACCAAATTTCAGCCTAATGTAGCAGAATTTACTAAATGTGTACAGCTGCCAATTGTACATTTTTTGAAAATCTGACCCATATATCCGCTTGCCATGAACAAAAGAAAACAATTCGCCAACAAATCCTTTGGCGATCTGAGGCTCTTTGTACAGTGTTTTCCCTACATAGACAAGTCCACGGCGGGCCGCCGTAGACGTTATGACGGCCGCCATAGACTCAATAAGGCCCGTTTAACCAAAGCAAAAATAAAAAAATTAATTTAAAACAAAAAAAATGGGATTGGGAAATTTGGGACTGGGAAATTACCTCGTACCGATTTCATGTATATATTTTTATATTCTAACAGGGGGCCCCCTATTCTTCATGTTTCCAGCTGTATATTACTCTAAAAGTTGCCTGAATTTAGGATATAATGACATTTGTGATGTGCCACAGGAAAATGAGTCAGATCACATCACAAATCTTTTCTAAGATATCATATTTGAAATGATGAGACCAAGCAGACTCTGATGGCAGTAAACATTATGATTATAGCTAATAAGTGTTTCTATATTTCAAGTTTGATATTTTTATTTTTATTTTTATTTTTATTTTTAAAAAAGTTTGCAATATCTCTGGGTGGATATATATATTATTAGTAAATTGGCTAAATTTACTCTATAAAATTACCTTAGAAATGCAATGATATATTTAATACACTATCATGACATTTAGTACATTTATGCATGCTACGAACAAAGGGTTAAGCACCCCAAAAATAAAACATTCCTGCAAAGACATCTTGTGAAAAAACACTTTGAAAAATATCAATTTTGTGACTTGTGACTAGGTAGTATATCTCAAACACAAGAATGTGTGACTCAAGGATTTTTTTTCATTTCTATGACCAGAAACAGTCCATATACTAAAGTTTCAGAAATACTATATTTTGATTTATGTTTGCCCTTAAGTTTTAACAGGTGACGAATAGTTTGAAAAAGTGCAGATATACTATCATAATCAATTGTCAGATTATTTACAACTCCCTTTTCAGGAAATTATGTATATTTTTCTGACCAATCTTACAGCAATAATCAGCTCAAAAGTGATTGAAATTGGCATTAAACTTCACCAATTTGCTTCTAATTTTTCTAAATTTCCTGGGGGAGGCCCCCTGCCCCCCACCAGCAAGAGGGGGAACCCCCTCTTGCATTCTTCCCCCGGACCACGGAAGCGGCTCTGCCGCTACACCTCTGAATTTCATCTAATACCACTGGAGACCTCCCAACACCTATGGAAAACCCTGTTGTATAATATCAGATTATAAAATTAGACAGCAATAACATTTATATTCATTATTTTATGTGTTATATTTTTATTCAAATAGTATACCATGTGTTAATTTCGCCATGAAGTAAGTGCACATCCATTGTTCCTAGAACAGTCATTAGCGAAAACAGTAGGTGTGTTTCCGATTTACCCCCATCTATTTACCCTTATCTAGAAAAACCTTCCCCTACCTAAGAATTATTTTGACCATACCCTTTTTTTTTACCATACGGTACCTTACTTTTTTGGATGTTTTGACAAAAAAAAGCTAATAAAAACAGGAAGACAGGTTTTCCAAACTCAGAATCAACAGCCAAAAAGCACATTTCCCATGTTTAAAACAACTATTGTTATACAAATAGACATTTTGTTCAGTTCCTGGGAGGTGGTTTCCTAAAAAAAAAAAAAAGTCAAAAAAAGCTACCACCCAACTCCCGCACCCCTACCTAGTTTAGCCAGATAAATCGGAAACACACCTATTTTTTTTGGCCTTACTTTTCTCAGGAGGGGTTACATAACCCCTGCTTAGTCCTTTTCTTAGAACTTGCTGACTACTGTACACATCGTAGGCTAATATATATATGGGTCAGATTTTTAGAAAATGTACCATTTGTCTTCAGCAATCCTTTCAAATAACACAAATTTAAGACAATAAATCCTGTATCATATAGCATGTATATGGGTCAGATTTTCAGACAATGTACAATTGGCAGCTCTACACATTTTATGACTATGAGTGCTAAACCCTCTAAAAATAAGAACATTTCGATAAAGAGATCTTGTGAATAAAACACTTTGAAAAATATCAATTCTGCGACTTATTAAGATTCATTTTCCTTGAACACATAATAAATAACATCATGGGTATATCGTGCCCTTATTGTACACCAATACTTCTCTCCATAATCGTTTATGGTCTGCAATTTTCGAGGTACTTGCAAGATCACTGTCATGCATATGCCAGAAAATCTTAGCACGAATATATCTTTTCCAATCGTTAGGTGTTGTTTCCCAAGGCTTTCTGGTACGTTGTGCACGCTTATACAGCAGATATGCTTCATTTAGACGGATGAAGTGTATATCTGTATAGGACGCTAATAACCCTGTAATATACGGATCGTCCAGATGGAGGAAATCTCTCCTATCGTCAATCTTTGACAGTGTGACCAATGTTTTCGCCACATCTAGAGACATCATGTATCCGGCACCGCTACAAAATGGTGGCCAGAATCTCCTGGACATCATTTTTCTGTCAAGTGCATATTTCCCGCTTCTGAACACCCCGCTCTTCGGCCAAACATGACACATGATCAAGTCAGACGTGCGATTGTTTTGCACCATCGCTTTTAGTTTCGCAAGATAGGCGAATGTGTTGATGAACATGTCGTCGTCTGTTTTCATGACGTAGGTCGCGGCAGGACAAGATATTGTTCATCCACATTTGTAATATACATAGATAAATCCTGAGGGATTTCCGACAGGGTATAGTCCGGCATTTTGCCTTCTTTAGAGTCAGTGTGGGATACTTCTACCACTTGTTCTGACCCTCGCTCACTCGTCTCTCCATGCTCACTGGGTGTTGTGGCCTGGGGCCGTGTTGTAGCCCCGGCCGCAAGAAGTTATTTATCTTCTGAGTCGGATGCATCTCTCTTCTTAGATGAATCCTTTTTCTTATCATTATCGTGCTTCTTTTTATTCCAATCTTTCTTCTTGTTACCATCATGATGTCCTCCATCACGGGATTTAAGGTGGTTGCACTTCTTTCCACTGTGTGGGAGGCTTTTATCATGTACATAGTAGCATACCGCACATAGGTGCTGCATCATTGTTCCCTCTTTCATATGTGGGGAGCGTTTTTCACAAGATGTTGAATTGAATTTCCTACATATGTTGGTAATCACATTTGCACTCTCCATAGATGGGGACCATGATAGTTTCATGCGCTCCGCTTGTATCATGTGCGTGTCTGTCCACGCCAAGCGCTCCTCGGCCACTTGCTCCACTATGGTGGCTGACCAGTCACCCACCTTGCTCCAGGGGTATGATATCGCATCCTCCGCCACCTGGCGTATGTGTGTCAAGATGGCCATGGTGGTCTCAGGGTCCCCTGGTTCGGAGGCTAGGCCTGCTAAGGCGGTAATCTGTTCCGCCATTGTGAGATTATATTCCGAGGATTTAGCTTTCTTTTGTGAGGCCCTGGGAAGATAGGGCTTGAGTATATCCTTTTGCTTAGTCGAGTTATCTGAATTACACGCATGAGCACAATTTTTACCTGGTTTTTGGTTGAAATGAGATGCTAGGTCTTTAATCGCCCTCTGGTACTCCTTCTTTGCCTCCTCCTGGACTAGTATGTCCTCCGGTGGAGGAGGCTGGACATCCTTTTTCTTTGGTATCTGCATATCCAGATCATCTCTCCTTTGTGGAGGGGAGCTGGCCGTACGTTTTGGATTAGGTGTATCCCTCACAGGAGAAATGGATGCTCTTCTCCTGCGCTTATTATCCAGTTTCGCTTCTCTCTCCGCATTTTGAGACATTAAAGTCACCAACCTCAATACATTTTCCTCCAACTTAGCCATACGGTCTTGTAATGTGTTGTTCTGGCCCCCAGGTATCTCCTCCTGTTGTGGGGGCTTTTTAGGAGCTCTTGGGGTGCGAGGGTTCGGTGCTTTCCTCTGTCTGCCCCTGCCCCTGCCCCGGGCATTATGTTGCGGGACCTGGCCCTCCTGGTTCGGCTGAGGGTTTTCTTGATCGCCTTGCTGTTGGTCGTTATTCTGTTGGTCTCGATTTTCTTCTTCTTCATTGTTCTGTTGACCGTTCTGCTCGTTATTCTGCTGTTCGTTCTGTTCATTATTCTGTAGGGGCTGTCTTGCCCCTCCTCGTCCACGTGCATTACGTCTGGTATTCATACTAGCGTTGGTCGTGAGGTACCACGTGTATGTATATGGCTGCTCGGCAGCGATACGTCTATACCCTATGAGGTCTGGAGGATGAGTGAGGAAGAGTACTGTCTTAGATGCCGGAAGCGGAAGTTCCTCCTGCACCTCCCGACCAATGCGCCCTCATTGGCGCAATGAGGAAACCATGACACATGATCAAGTCAGACGTGCGATTGTTTTGCACCATCGCTTTTAGTTTCGCAAGATAGGCGAATGTGTTGATGAACATGTCGTCGTCTGTTTTCATGACGTAGGTCGCGTCAGGACAATATTCTGCAACCCAATTCAAACCAGACAGGGCCTTTAGAGTCAGATTCCTACTGGTATCCACAAAGTCATTTCTTATTATGTCATTATACGTACGCGATTCTTTTTCTAGAGAACTCACTATTGAGTTGTTCCCATTTTGTGGTCCACCTATGACGAACACAACTCTGAGAGACCTTTCTCCAAAAACGTCACTGTTTGCCCAAGTATTCCTGATCAGATCTCTCCTCTCCCTCGTCTTCTCCATGCTAAACACGAATATCAGAAGCATGGGGTTGCATCTTCCCGCCGGTTTTATCAAATACTTGTGGCAGTATTTATTTAAAAAGCATGGTTTGATGTATGTGGAAGGTTTACCTTGAAGGGAGAGCTTTATTACATGGTCCAGCTTTAGTCTATTGCTTATAAATAACTGCGTGTTAAGAATAGATTCCTGCACCTCCAATTGTCGTCTGCTGCCCAATTTAGTGTCCACTGGTTTCACTTGTCGTCTGCCCGATTTAGCGTCCACTGGTTTCTCCTGTCGTCTGCCCAATTTAGCGTCCACTGGTTTGTCTTGTCGTCTGCTACCAAATTTAGCGTCCACTGGTTTGTCTTGTCGTCTGCCCGATTTAGCGTCCACTTGTTTCTCTTGTCGTCTGCCCAATTTAGTGTCCACTTGTTTCTCTTGTTGTCTGCCCAATTTAGCGTCCACTGGTTTCTCTTGTCGTCTGCCCAATTTAGCGTCCACTGGTTTGTCTTGTCGTCTGCCCGATTTAGCGTCCACTTGTTTCTCTTGTCTGCCCAATTTAGCGTCCACTGGTTTCACTTGTCGTCTGCCCAATTTAGCGTCCACTGGTTTCACTTGTCGTCTGCTACCAAATGTAGCGTCCACTGGTTTCACTTGTCGTCTGCCCGAGTCAGCGTTCGCTGGTTTCCGCGTACTTACACTGGCAGTAGTGCTTAAATGCATCACATTGACTTGTTGAGTTGTTAAAGACCCACTGACACGTAGAACACAACTTTATTGAAATGAGTAGATATTTGGTTTATGAAAAGTGGACCACAGTTGATTTTTGAAAATTCCGAAGTGTAAGTGAGTATGGGTGGGATTTGTGTCCTGAGTCACCTCGGGACTCTGAGTGCAGCTGGAGGAGGGATTGATTACCCGGTGACGTCACCGGTAGAACTTACTCCCGGCGCGCTCCAGCGCTTACCAGCTAGTTTCAATGAGACACACACACACTCACACTGGGCTACACATGGAAACAAGGCATTTGGGGCTTAGAAGTGTAGTATGTTTACCATCATTAGAAGTGTTTTGACCTCATCTTTTCAAATAATCTCAAAATCCATATTTTTTGCGACTTTTGACACATCACAATTGTTCCATGAATGTGTATGGATTCGTTTAGGCAAGGAGGTATGGTGTGGTATGGGGTGCGAGAGAAAAGTTGGAGCCAAATAACCATTACGGCAATGGCACAGGTCACATGTCATTGACCCCCTGCTTGTATCCCATTATATTTAGAATATGTACAGAAATACATAATATATATTCCCCTCGTTTTTTCGTTAAGTTGAATTGAATACTTGCAGCAGTTGTTTATGGGCAATTCTCATAAAACGTCAACAAGTCAAAGCTTCATATTTATTAAGTACATAGAAAAGTTATATAACCATACAACTCTAGGACAGTCAGACAGATGTGGCGGAATATCTAATGTTTTGAAGATCTCAAATAGTCAACATATGCAAATGATAAAATTGAATAACTATTAGGGTTCTCATCGCATTGCCATGATATTTGCTGAAGATGACCACATTTAATAGGTTTACATACGCACTATGAAAAATAGCTTAGATAATACTTCTTTTTTTTAAAACACTATCCTTTCCAATCAACAATTGAACAATTCTCATATAAATTCAGATTACCCTGCATTTGAGGCCGAACGAAATTAAATTTCATCAGTTTTTGTCTAGATTCAGTGCCAATATATGCATGTAGCATCAATTGAAACTGGAATAAGTCAGATAGGATGCTAATATTTTTCTGAATGTCTCATTATCATGGAATACAGAACTAGAAATTTTGTTGATGTTTCATGAGAATTATAGTGCCCATATGAAGGTAGATATAGGTTCTGTTTAAGTATTACGAGGCAAAATTATTAGGAAAATAATTGGAAAAATAGCACCGCCACCCCCTCCAGACCCCTGACCCTTCTATACCCCTCTTATGACGACATACTGGTTGGGTTTTGTTGTTGTTAATCCAGTTAATTATTTCTGTGTTGATGTTTTTGACCTCTATTCCAAACATGATGTCCTTAGAAAGGACCACTACATCCTAATCCTGTCTGAATATCCGTTATCCATTTGTTTGAGAGTTTAGGTACCCTATAGAATTAATATTGTTACCCAAAGGTCACTAGTTTTCAGACATTCTACATACATCTGGAGACATTTTTCCGACCTCTTAATTGTTGTGTTTTAAAATGTTTGATGTATGTAATAGTTCCGTGCAATGTCCTATATTGCAAGATCTGGAGTCTTGATTCAGTAGTTACTTTGTATGACATAGCAAAATTACAATGTTGTACAATGGGTACACGCAGAGCAGTACATACATGTACATCTCTACATGGAGTATATGACCGATTTTCACGACTGGTAGGCATTTGGGTTTTTGAGCCATAACAGGATAAAATTCACGACGGAGCTAAATTTTATGATGCTGGCAGGGTGTACCTTGTCAGAATCTGTCATGGCAACCCTGGTTTGGGGGCTCTATGATCAGAAATGAGGAAGTTATGGGTAAAAAACTAGTGTTTTTTAAGAATTTTTTACTTCAAGCTGTAATGATAAAAAATAGTAATATTTTGTCCATTCGTTCCTTCTATGAATATTGAGGTTAATTACTTGGCAATTGATTCTGGTCATTTTCATGGTTATAAATTTAATATTTCTCTCTTAGCTAGAGGGGAACCCTATGGGAAATGTGTGCGTCATCGTACCTCACGCATTTTTATGGGCCTATATTAATAATAAATATTAAGGTATTATATAAATCTAATACATTATGAAGTGGCGTTTTTCACCTATTTTGATAATCATATGTTAGATTTGCAGTAATATTTAGGGGAAGTAGCTAAAAAATCATTCAAATGCCAGCTTGATGAGTGGGGAAGTTAAATGCATCACCGTACGTCACACCTATTATCTATCCTCACAACTTAGAGGCTAAAGAATAGGAAAGTTATTCTAGATATTCATTATCAATAATCGTTAGGCTAAGTCGTAAGCATAGATAAAGATGGTTTTGGCTATTTCTCTGACCATGGGGCATGTATGATATAGTAAAACGTCATCGTACATCACGCATCATCGTACATCACTCTCATCTCTAAAGCTACTTATAACAGATAGTAACAGGTAATAACCAAATGTCCAAATGAGCACATTTAAAGGTATCAACCGATAGTCTTCATATAGGGACTGATATCATATTTGATACCTTCTAATATATAGAAAAAATGAAAGGAAATACAATCTATTAGTTTAAGTGTCAAAAGTTGATATGTTTTTAAATTAAAAAACACTAGAGTTTAGGAGCTCTTTACATTATACATGTTTACCACAATATATCAAATGACTATCGAAATCTGAATAAATAGGCCTATTTTTGAAGGTAGAAAAAGAAAATCATTAAAATAAACCTACCACATGGATGAAATGCTACTTTAATGATTTTAATATTGAGCGTGATGTACGATGGTGGCAATGTATGGCTAGATAGAGGAAGAAAACTTTGCCAGGCCACTAAAGGTTAATTATTAAATATTAAGCTGCCGAATTTTAGAGAATTACAGCTGGGTATTATGGTAATATGTACAAGAAATATCAGCAATATATAAAGAATTGTATTTTTGACGTTTTTCAACTGCATTTCGTGAAAATGACTACTTTTCATGAAAATCGGTCATATACCCATACCTTGGTAAATAAACTCATGAATATTGGACAATGAGAAATTCTCATGTGTTCTTTCTGTCATGGAGTAATCTTGGTTTTAGTGAGCAAATTTGTCCGTATCCATATACAGATCAGTACACATGGAACTAGCCTTTACGCTATGTGACTGGGAGTAGTGGTAGGGTACAGGAGGTGGCTATTCCACCGGTGACGTCACCGCTCCGCTCTACCAGTGGCGGCTGGAGAGAGGAGTGAGTCCCAGATCAGGGGTATTAATGGGGCTGTAACTTGAAAACCGCTGGACATAGAAACTTAATATTTTGGATTTGGTATCATTGTTAGGCTAGCTATCATACAAAGGGGACAAAAGGACATATTTTTTCTCATGTCAGTGGGTCTTTAAATGATCCAATGTTTTCGGAAGTAGGTCTTCTAAATTGATGATTACTGTTAGTATATAGAGCACACAAACCACTGTCAAGATATGCAGGCATCTTAGCAACCTCATTGCTAGCGATTGTGTAAATGTCGAAATTAGGTTTCTGGCCGGCGTAGCGAAAGCTGGATATCGGCCAATGGAATATTATACTGGTTGGTTCGAACATGGGTGTGCCTGTGTGTGTGTGAGGGGGGGGAGAGGGAGGGGGGAAGGGCGGCAATAACAACGCTCACCCAAGTTATATAAGTTTTAGAATAGGTTTCTCTCTATTCTCTGGATTTCTCTGTCGTCCTTACATTACTTGTTATAGCACATAGCAAGCTAAACTGGCATTTACTCTAGCATTTTTTTATTTTTTTTTAATTCGATTTTATTCGGGTATGAGCCAACATACATCATTGTTAAACAAGTTAAGTCGTAAAAAGCCGCTCCTCAGCTCACCATTCCGGTGGTATTCTTCCGAGCCCTGCGCCGGCGAAAAGGTTTGATTAGCTATAATGCGGTAAATATGTATCGTTTTATATAAGGAAATGGGACACAATGTCCAAAGAATACAAACAATTTATAAATGTTAATCGTTGTTACGTTATACCAAAGCACACAGTCAGATAGTTGTATTAAATACACTAGTCTCTATCAGTCAAAAATGTTATCTAATTAACCACACAGAATTTACAAGGCATCACAAAAACACAAATTAAATACAAGTATAGTACAGTATAGCATCTGTTAACGAACCTCTTAAAGCTTGTTTAATCATGATGAAAGCGATTTTTCTTTAATTAAACACAAACGTTTCAAATTATAATCTATGATAGTTTTATCATATGAGTCACATCGTCAGAAAATGCACGATTGGCAGCTCTACACATTTAGGATTCTGCTAAATTATTTAGTATTGCATTGATTTAAGGTATCTGTTTTGTTATATTAAACTGTATTTTGAAGCTCATTTCTGTCTTAAATGTGAGTTATTTGAGGGGACTGGTGAAGGCGAACACCGATCGATTGAGTCAATTTTCGCCGCTTTTACTAATCAAGTCGCCGAACCTTATACATGCGAAAATTTAATCAATTAGAGCAAAAATAAGTGACCCATATTATATATCTTGACCGCCGCGTGACCCATATATCTTGACCGCCGCGATCATTCTATGTTTAGCCAACAAAGTCCTTTTTAGGACGCCACCTAAATAGCCTATGTATATATGGATCTTCAGAAAATGTACAATTTGTCTTCTGCAATCCTTTCAAATAACACAAATTATACATAAAGACAATAATGATGTTCAAAATTCATATATATATACCTAGTTTTGACCATTTTTCAGTCTTAATTTAGCATGACTTACTAAATATGTAGATCTGCCAATTGTATAATTATTTTCTAAAAATCTTAACCATATGTGATGTGTCAAATAATACATGCTGGATAAAGCGTTTTTTTTTCAATTGATTGTTTAAATATATGTATTGGCGTTTTAGTAAATAAAAAAAAAATAAAAAAAAAAAACATCTGCCCATTGTAGGACTTTCCGTTACAAGGTCCTTCAGCTTTAAGAGTGCTGCAAAAGCATTAATTTTGGTAAACGTGTCAGATTTTCAGAAAATGTACAATCGGCAGCTGTACACATTTAGTAAATTCTGCAAAATTCTGCTACAATTTGGTCAATACTAGGTAAATTCGAGTATATTTGGCATTGCATTGGTCCTAGCAATCAGTTTGGTTAGGTTGAACTGTATTTTGAACTTTATTTTCGTCTGAAATGTGGGTTATTTGAGAGAATTGGTGAAGGTGAATTGTACATTTTCTGAGAATCTGACCCAAACATAGAACGATTAAGCATTTATGACATGTTCCTGGCACAGGGCACGGCCTGTATATTTCTCCATCTGTAATGAATACCTGGAAACAAAAAAACACTCTTCCATTTCCCCTGCTGTGTCGGCCCTGCTGACAAATGAAATATTCATAAGTATTTTATGGTGCCTTTGTGGAGAGGTTTTCCTTTGTGAATAAGGGGTTTGCATAGCCGCAATTTTGAATCCTGATTCACATGGCATTATCGGACTAATGGTACAGTAAAAAATCTATAGAAAACATGCCATGTTCAGCATGGGATATTTATCAGTGCTCTAATGTCAATATCCATGTATAATAAACCACAGATTCATGGGCACGAGTCGCGAATATCGCGAAAGGAAGCAACAACCGAGGATAAATTTGTTTGACCAGGTTTTATTGACCCCAAAACACAGTTACAAGCGTAAAGTGCAAGAGTTTAATTTAAACAACAGAAGTAACTCGTTCCTCAGTGCAGCCCATGGCCATTGTGTTAAGCAACTGCGAGATCCCATGACGTTGGAGGTGTACCCTTTCCCAACTGCCCATGGAAGGGTGTCTTCAATGATGACATCACAATGATAGCGCCTCGCCGCCTGGTGGGACTGGCCGGAGACTGCTGTTCATGCCCAGCTCTGGTAGAGATAGCACGGCAGCCTCACCATGCTGTTGGTGGGCGGACCCACTACACATGTGTTATGGGTCAGATTTACAGAAAATGTACAATTGGCAGCTGTACACATTTAGTAAATTCTGCTAAATTAAGCTGAAATTCGGTCAATACTAAGTTTCGATTATATTCGAAATTGCATTGATTCTAGCAATCTGTCTGGTTAGGTTGAACTGTATTTTGAACATTATTCTCGTCTGAAATTTGGGTTATTTGAGAAGATTGGCGAAGTTGAATTATACATTTTCTGAAAATCTGACCCTTATACATGTTCCCATGACACAATTCTCCATCTTTCCCATCATGCATTTGGTTTTCATTGATCATTTTTAAAAGCTATGATATTGGTGAAATATTGGTTGCAATTTTTTCGATGAAACCTTTGCCAAATATTTGTATGTCAGATTTCATCCGAATCCCTCCCAGGATGCACTGTGGCAGACATGTGCAGTGGCACATGCAAGTCCCCTAGAGATGTTTTAGTAGGTGATGCAGAACTGTACTTAACCCTGTCCATGGACCCGCCCTGTGGGTTCACATGCCTGGGGTCTGTTGCATAACAAGTCCTTACTTTCAATTTTCCCTTCCTTATCTACCTTTTCTATATATGTGATGTGTTTCAGGAAATGAGTCATAAGTCGCAAAAAATAGATTTTGAGATACCATTATATTTGAATAGAGGAGATCAAGCTGATTCCAATGATAGTAAACAGTCTAATAATCTAATAAGTATTTCTAGATTTTAAGTTTGATATTTTCGTTTTTGAAAAAAAAAGTTTCCAATATTTCTGAGGGTCAATAAACAGTAAAGTAACTAAATGTAGTCCATATGAGGACCTTTACAACGAAAGGATATATTACATAGATTGTCCTGAAATTTAATAAATCGATTGACGTAACCATGAGTTATCAACCCTTAAAAAATGAGAACATTCCAATAATGTGATTATTACAATGTGATCACTTTAAAAAATATCAATTTTGCGACTTATGACTCATTTTCCTGAAACACATCACATATGAATGCACTTTATGTACATCTTGTATTGTGAGGTGACCAGAATCAGGCCCCTCAAGCTAGACGTTCTTAGAATCAAGGTCTAGACAGTCATGTGCTAGTAATTGAGTATCACCCATTGTTATATATGGGTCAGACTTTCAGAAAATGTACAATTAGCAGCTCCACACATTTGGCAAATTCTGCTTAATTAGTCTGACAAATGATAAATACCGGGTATATCTGAGTACATTTGGTATCGCACTGATTTAAAGTATCAGTTCTGTTATGTTAAACTGCATTTAGAAGCTCATGTTTGTCTTAAATGTGGATTATTTGAGAGGACTGGTGAAGGCGAATTGTACATCTTCTGAAAATCTGACCCTCATGCAAATATTTTTTTTATGCCAGTCTCATAATTATGTTAGTAATAAACTCTTAAACACAACTTTATTGCATCGCTCATCTGTTTATCGATTCCCCAACAAACCCCATCACCGGCTCCCATAGAGTGATATTGACGTGTCGTACAGTGCCAGAAGTGCCCTCTGAACAACACCACACCCAGTGTCACACCGAACAACTCTCCTGTCATTATATAATAGTATAACTTTAGAAGCAATAGTATAGTTTAATAGTTAAGTACAAGGAGACTTAACAATGTGAAATGAATAAAAGTTGAATAATATTAACTACTGGGTGTGGGTCAGAATTTTAATTGTAAAACTAATTCTCCCTATCCTTAATAGCGCGAAAATACATTATCCGACCGTCACGCCACCTAGCTTTTCTAGCTTTGCTAAGGCGGGAGCTTCCGGTTATGGCTCCCGCAAGCTAAGAAACAGAGTAGGCCTAAACATGGTTACACATGTACAGTCATTGCTCGGGCTCTACTCTTTCAAATACGTAAAATCATATACCTATGGATAGCTGAGAATATGCTCTTTTCATATTTATTAATCCTGTGACAATCTTTACATTTTTTGCTGGTGTTATCACCGTTTTTGCGGGTGGCGGCGGCTGCGAACACAGGCGGCGGAAGCTTCCGTCTTAGCCTACTGGGAGATATTCCAGCCTACAGCGCCACTGGTGTTACATTCGCATGCTATCTGGCTATCTGGGTTCAGCAGAATTGTAGGTTAAATTATAGAGTCTGGGAATATAAGGAAAAGAGGGGTTCTTTGTCTCACATGTTCTCGGAATTTGTCGTTTTACAAACCATCTTATTCATCTGTAGACTTCTGCCCACCCTTTCCGGAGGATTATATGTGGTTTGTCAAGGTATCTGGGGAAAAATGCGATTTTAAAGCCTTTTTTAAATTGCGATCTCTACACTCTATTTATAGCCTGGGAAAGCCCCTGTGAGATACTACGTCATTTCCCACAACCTACGTCGAGGGGGACCTAACTACATGCAGAGGGGTGGGAGAGTGAAGAAGAGGGTGTAGGAATAGGAAAGGGGGAGGGGAGGGAAAGAAGACGGGGGAAGGGAAAGAGAGAAAGGGAGAGAGGGGAGGGACAGGGGAAAACAACCATCAGCAATAGCAGAGAAAGACACATCATTGAAATTGTTCACCAATTAGCTAAAAATCAAGATATGTGATCCCTTTTAAGAAAATGAGTCATAAGTCGCAAAATATGGATTTTGAGATATCACCATATTTTAAAAGAGGAAATCAAGGTGATTCCAATGAGAGTAAACACTAGCACACCTAATAATTATTTCTATATTTTAAGTTTGATATTTTTATTTTTGAAAAAAAAAGTTTGCGAGGTTTCTGGATGGGTAATTACCAGTAAAGTAACTGAATATACTCCACACAAAGGCCTCTAAAATGCAAGGATATATTTAATACAAACTCCCGAGATTTCGTAAATGGATTTATATGCCTGTACGTGCTGGACCCTCTAAAAATCAGAACATTTTCAATAAAGCAATCTTGTAAAAAACAGACTTTGAGAAACATGAATTTTGCGACTTGTGACTCATTTTCCTGAAACACATCAAGATATGCTTACCTCACACCTGAAGAAGGCCGTCCATAGCCCGAAAGCTTGTGTTATTAATAAAATCAAAATCAACAACTTTTAATAATATCTACATCGATTCATCATTTCCACCCCGGCCCTAACCGATATACAGCGATATTCTCCCCGAAAATATAACTTAAAATCTAGAAATACTCATAAGATTATTAGACTGTTTGTTATCATTAGAATCGGCTTGTTCTCATCTGTTCAAATATAATGGTACCTCAGAATCTATTTTTTGCGACTTATGACTCATTTTCCTGAAACACATCACATATAACACTGAGTTGTTACTTCATGTACACTGTGGTTGACATGTGTGTTAGGCAGTTGACTAGATGGCCGAAAGCCGTCGTTGATTCCGGGTGTGGTTGAAGATAAAGATATTAAAGAGAGAGTGCTGGCGAGGTCCAAAAGTTCCTGTCGTTGTCATTGTTCTTGATCTTGATTATATTAAGCTACCATAGTCGCTTAAGGTTGTCGATCGGACATTACACATAGTTAGTTTAGTCAAAGGTAGATCTGTAACCAAGAAAAATATAACAAGAAAGGCATGATCTGGAAGACCTCTTTTCAGAAGATCGAAATCTGTTTGTCGAAAATTTTTATGGCAAATAAAGAATTATCTTATCTTATCTTAATGATACAGAACACAATACATGCTGTGCTAACCCAAGGCATATTGGCCTGATATATGACAAAAATGAAATGTCTTATTTTGACATGTTAAGGTAAGTTCATGCCAATGCCAATGTATCAGGCTTTAACTACACAAGTCACATTTTGTTTATTATTTACCATACGCGTTAACCTAGAGTACAGACCCCTACCTTAATTTGACCACCAGTCAATGGTAGCATAGTGTATCTGGGGTCAGATTTTCAGAAAATGTACAATTCACCTTCACCGATACTCTCAAATAGCCCACATTTAAGACAGAAATCATTTTCAAAATGCAGTTTAACACAACAGAACTGATACTTTAGATCAATGCGATACCAAATATACTCAGATATACCCGGTATTCTTCATTTTCAGCCTAATTTAGCAGAATTCCCTAAATGTGTACAGCTGCCAATTGTACAATTTCTTAAAATCTGAATCCTTGGTAGCACAGTGTATGGCAGTTGAGTCCAGGGTGGGAACCAGTAATGGTAAAAAAGCATAAAAGGTAAAATCTATTTTTTGCAACTTATGACTCATTTTCCTGTAACTCATCACAATTTACCACCGGTCAATGGTAGCACAGTGTATTGGTATCACAGTGTAGGGCAGTTGAGTCCAGGGTGGGAGCAGTAATGCTAAAAAACAGTGAATAACCGGTGGAGATATTGACCGGTGTCACTCTCACAATACTCAAGTCACTTGTCATTGAGGCTCAACACTGCGCATGCGCCTTACAACTTCCCTTCCAGTCAGCAGTTTTTTTGACACCTCTCAGTTTAAACCGGCTAATAAGGTCTGCTATTGGCGGAGAGCTTGACGAGGGCTGTGAGAATAGACCTTACCTGGCTATACCAAGCTACAGTGCTTCCACAACTAACCTGAGCCTGTTTTTTTTCAATATGAATGAGTCAGAAATTGCTAAATTGATATATCAATTTAGCAATTTCTGACTCATTCATCATATATCTCTTTGTGGGATTGTTTTAATGTTTGGGGTGCTTAATGTTGTTTGGAGCAATTTTCTTTTTTTTATTTAGAATTTATATAAAGCGTTTCCTCAGACAAGTGACATCAAGCAATATTAGCGTACATTGTTGTAAACAAATAACAGGTAGTTGTAGTTAGGGGAATTGGCATAATTTTTTTTAACATAATCTTTAATCAGGGAATATAAGCTGGCATATGCCATAGCTGTTAATGTATAGGGATCGGGAAATGGGAAATGGGTTCAGGGTATATCAAAAAGTTATGATCCAACCATGGTCTTCCACCCACTGCTGTGGCTACGGCTATACTTAGGTTTAACAAATAACTGGAAGTGGGTAAAGCTAGTCTACAATTCTAATTAACAATACAATTTATAGGGTATAAGTGGTGTGGGTGTGGCTTGTACATGTATTTAGATATTATTGCATAATATTATTGAGTTATGTAGAAAAAGAAATGTTATAATTATGGACTGATGTGTTAAAGGAAAATGAGTCACAAGATGGATTTCGAGATACCATCATATTTGAAAGGATGGGATCAAACGGTTTCTTCTAATGATGGTAAACACTAGGAGGACAGCTAATAAGTATTTCTATCATTTACGTTTGATAAAATATATGCGAGCTAAATATAGCCAAAGCAGGACATTCACATTCTACATCCTATTGCCAGTTTTATTTTATATTTTATTTAGTTCAGTCTTCTGTTATGGGTCAGATTTTAAAAAAATGTACAATTGGCAGCTCTACATATTTGGGAAATCAGGCTAAATTTGGCTGGAAAATGATTTAATACCGGGCATATCCGAGTATATTTGGGATCGCATTGATTTAAAGTATCAGTTCTGTTATGTTAAACTGAATTTGGAAGCTCATTTTTGTTTGAAATGTGAGTTATTTGCGAGGATTGGTGAAGGCCAATTGCACATTTTCAGAAAATCTGACCCTTAAGCTCTTCTGCTGCCAGACCTAGATGGGTCAGATTTTCAGAAAATGTACAATTGGCAGCTGTAAACATTTACTAAATTCTGCTAAATTAAGCTGCAATTTAGTCAATACTAGATAGATTCAAGTATACTCGGTATTGCATGTATGTATACTAGCAATCTGTTTAGTTAGGTTGAACTGTATTTTGAACTTCATTTTCGTCTGAAATTATGGTCATTTGAGAAGATTGGCGAAGTTGAATTGTTCATTTTCTGAAAATCTGACCCAGATGTCTGTGAGTTGCTCAATACCAGCTGGAGTGGCTCGCAGCAGTTTGTGCTGAGTCATTCTGGTATCAAGTGCGCCATTAAGGTCCGCCATAGCGCAATCAACATTCTATTATGGCCTGTGCTAAGACCTACAGTCTGTCCATTGCAGCAACACTATATGGGTCAGATTTTCAGAAAATGTACAATTCACCTTCACCATCCCTCTCAAATTACCCGATTTTCCGACGAAAATAAAGTTCAAAATTCAGTTTAACATAACCAAACCGATTGCTTGAACCAAGGCAATACAAAATATACTCAGATTTACCTATAATTGACCATTTTTCAGTCTAATTTAGCAGAACGTACTAAATGTGTAGAGCTGCCAATTGTACATTTTCTGAAAATCTGACCTACATGGGTCAGATCGTCATAAATGTATAGTCGACAAGTCTACACCTTTATCAAATTGTGTAAATTGGGGTGAAAATGTTAAATATTAGGTATATTTGATTATATTTGATATTCAGTTGATTCATAATATCAGTTATGTTATGTTGAACTGTATTTTGAAGTTCATTTATGTCTTAAATGTGGATTATTTGAAAGGAATGGTGAAGGCGAATTGTACATTTTCAGGCGATTTGACCCATATGGCTGAATTTGTCTGAAAATGTACACTTTACATTTTCTAATCCTCTCAAATAACCTAAATTCAACAAACACGTGGTTCGAAATGCAGTTCAATACATCAAAAGGGATGTTTTGAATCAAAGTAATACCAAATATACCAGGGGTTGAAAGTTCCTGTATCTATCATTGTGCAGCCTAACCTAGCAGAATTTGATGAATGTGTAGAGCTGTTGATTGTACATTTACTGACGACTTGTCCCATATGTTATGCGTTTCAGGAAAATGAGTCATAAGTCGCAAAAATTGGATTTTGTGATATTATCATATTTGAAAATGTGAGACCAAGGGGATTCCAATGAATATAAACATTAAGGGCATCTAATAAGTATTCCTATAATTTAAGTTTGATATTTTTATTTCTGAAAAAAATGTTTTCAATATTTTTGCGTGGCCAATTAATATTAAAATATACCCTATGGAATGACCCTTCAAATGCATGACAATATTTGATACACTGGCTTGCAATTTGGTACGTGTATTCATACTTCATCCAGCGTTAGTCACACCAGAAATGAGAACATTCCTACAAAGAGATCTTGGAGATATATCACTTTGAAAAATATCAATTTTGCGACTTATGACTCATTTTCCTGGAACACATCACATATATCGATATATGTGATGTCACAAGTCGCTAACTCTATATTTTCCATATTTTCCACCAAGTGTTTTATTCATAGTGAATGCCCCACACGTTGATGCTAGGCACAGTGGTTCACATATCAATAGATCAATAGATGATCTTACAATCGGAGATAACAAAGCCAAGTGTCAAATCGCATTGTATTATTATCAATAATATATATTCCAGCCAGAAAGAACTGGGGACAATCAAAACCATATTTATAGGATTTTCCTAAAGAATGTTCAAACAGTATTTGGGTCAGATTTTCAGAAAATGTACAATTGGTAGCTGTAGAAATTGAGTCAATTTTGCAAAATTAAGCTGCAATTTTGGTCAATACTAGGTAAAATTGAGTACATTGCATTGGTTCTAGTACTCTGTTTGGTTAGATTGAACTGTATTTTGAACTGAAATGTGGGTTATTTGAGAAGATTGGCGAAGTAGAATTGTACATTTTCTGAAAATCTGACCCATTTGTAAGAACATAGATGAACGGATATATATATATGTGTTCCACTCTTCATATGCCAAACGAACAGATATAAATACGGAGAAAACAGAAAAAAACTGTGTAACATATATGGGTCAGATTTTTAGAAAATGTACAATTGGCAGCTGTACACATTGTGTAAATCAGGCTGCAATGTGGTCAATACTAGGTAAATTCGAGTATCTTTGGCATTGCATGGATTATAGCAATCTGTTTGGCTAGGTTGAACTGTATTTTGAACTTTATTTTCGTCTGAAATTTGTTTTTTTGAGAAGATTGGCGAAGTTGAATTGTACATTTTCTGAAAATCTGACCCATACCCTATGGGCATTTGAGTGCAATCATTGCACTCACTATTGCGTTCACATAGCGCAATGATTGTGCAATGTGACCGCAATGGGTGTAACCACTTATTGCGCTATGTGACCGCAATAGCCATTGCGCAATGAAAACGCTATGTGACTGCAATAGAATGGGCTTTTTTTGCACTCAGAAATCTATTTTTAGCACAGTGGGAGCATCGTGGGCCAGGCTTCAGGGGGGGACGGGGGTGGTCAATTTCGCGGGGGGGACGGGGATGGTCAATTTCGCGGGGGTGAAAACGGAAAATATTAGCTTTAATTATGGTTCGTTTATATACAATATAAAATTGCAATTACTGTACTGTACTGTACTGTACTATGCTGTATGAAAAAGAAATGAGTTATTATCGGCGAAATTGAAGACAAGACAAGACAATGGTTACATTATACAGTTTACTCCTTTATTATTCAATTCGAAAATAACAAAAATGTACAACATGCCTTCGGCAATCCTCTCAAATGACCCCAATTAATAGACAAAATGTGGTTCAAAATTCAGTTTAACATAACCAAATAGATTGTCCAAATCAAAGCAATATCGAATATATTCAGATATATCTAGTATTGACCATTTTCCAGCCCAATTTAGCAGCGTTCCCTAAATGTGTAGGGCTGCTGATTGTACATTTTATAAAGATCTGACCCATATGTATACATACACATACATGTATACAATCAAACATCAAATGTTTTCTCAATTCTAACATGACAGAAAATTAAAAGTATTATTCCTGCATTATTTCAAAGAGTTATTTAAGGAGCCTGATATTGATATTCGGAATATAATTCATGCTCCCCAATACACTTTTCTCTAAATTCATTGCATTAAATCCTGTTTTGATGAAGCTATTTATTTATTAAGCAATTTATTATCCCCCCTCCCATACCCCCTGCAAAAGGGCTGGGATCGCCGACATGCGCCACTCTGAGAAAAAATCCTGGTTAGAACCCTGTACATGTACACACACATTCATATATATACATATTATATATATATATGCATATGATATACACATATGCTTGCATATTTATACATACATATGTATGTCCAAACCCGTTTGTATACATACAGTATTACACACACCTGTATATATACACATGTACATACAAACATATACAAGTATATTGTATCACATCACGTTTGCCCAACTTGCACATGCTCTACGATTCCAGGGACTCAATCTTATGTGAATTCACAACTCAATTCCCAACTGTTTAGCAAGATAAAGTGAGATCAGGTGAGGATGTGAACTCATGAAGACTAGAAGTCACAATCTATTAATTCACCTCTAAATAACACAAACTACACTTGGGTACACAATTACATGTGTACACCCTAACAGAGTGTGAGTATACCGGTATACCTCACATCTTTATATTCTGTGATTTGCTTATGAATGAACCAGTTTAAACGCTCAAATCTAATCATGTAAGAAGGAGGAGGAAAAGGAGGAGAAGGGAGGATGAGCAAGAGGTTGCTGGGAGGTGGATGAGTGTGTGTGTGTGTGTGTTTTTTTGGGGGGAATAGGTAGGAGTAGGGTGGAGGAGAAGGCTAAATGTTCCACTCTAGAATTGATCACCTGTCTTCTCAATACACATACATAGCGATATATCTCAGTTTCTCATACTTATATCGATAACCACAAAATTAATATGTATAAATTAGGTGCAAAGGTGAGGTCAGGTGCACAGATCAAGATCAGGTCTGCATCTAGTGACGTCAGGCACCATATAGTTGCTGTGTCATTCTTCAATGGTTTTCAACAGTTTTCAGCATCGATTGAGATGTAACATTTTGTTTTATCATGACACCATCCTCTGACATCATGACTCATATTGTTGTTTAGCGTCAAAGTTCCTGAAATTTTAAGAACATGAATTGTATTATATCATCACTTATGTTTGTTTTAAAGCGTTTATTCTGCAGTATCATTGGACGTTATTCTCAGTCATACAGTATTACATTATAACTTGAATTAGATAAATATTGATAATAGAATATTAATAAAAGAAAGCTTCTTCAGATTCATTATGCATAATATGTATATTCTTTTACATGGCATGTATGCCGTTAAGGTCGGCAGTCAAAGTACCACCCACAGTCAAAGTATAGTATAGTATACCACCCAACCCATAAGTCCAAGTACTACCCTCACATTGGTGTTAACACTCAATGATATTCACCAAAAAGAAATTTTCGCCATGTGCAGAATACTTTGCCAGAAATCATATTATTGTTATTCATATACTTGTATTACTGTATATGTATTACTCTCCACACATCTACATAATAATACTTCTAGCCCCACAATAACATTGTAATAGTGTTTGGAACACGGCCAATTAAACCATCTGATTCTAGAATCCACCAAGCCTGTAATACAGTAGGTTTACAGTCTAGCGGCAGCTGTTGGGCGGCGCACATAAGGCCTTGAATACACATTCATATGGTTACAGGCTAGCAAATGATTATATATCATATGGATTTTACTCACAGAGGACTTTAAATTTTTATCCATTTTGCAGATAGATGATTTTCATATCCGAGTCCAGGTTTAGAAAAATAAGTGTTATTGTACCGTATCAAAGTATGTTGGGTTATTTTAAATATGTTTTGTTGTTTTAAATGTTTTCATTCAGCCAGAGACATTATGTTTTTATACACTATTCTCAGTTTTAGCTGATGGAAAAAGATTAATATTAAATATCGAGTCGATACATCAAAATCAAAGTAGCGATTTTACCACAAAAAAGAGAGAGTCAGATCGTACAGACACATTAAATTTTTAGAATTTTTTTTAGAAAAAGCGAAAAAATGATAAAATTGAAGCAATACAAGTATAAGAACTATCACCTGGGTATAAACATCAATATACTACTGACCAAAGAGATACAGAAAATAGATGAAGGCAAACATACAAAAGAAAAATAAATCCGAATCAATTCAGATCAATCCAGAAAGACTATATCGACATCAGGAATGGCTATATTAAGTGATCAGGGTCTGGAATTTTCCAGACATTTAATGTAGTATAATAGGATTGTACACATATCCTCTTCACCTCCCTTTACTAAAATCGGTAGAGAGTTCCAGTAGGCGTTTACACGACCAAAAAGCCTCTTCCGGATTTTCTCCTTCTTCCAAGGGATTAGTTAAATAGATTACTGAACTTTAAACATGTGTACCATTCCTCTTGGGAAGAAATATGGCTATATCGAAAAGTGACCCCGTCGAAAAGTGACCCACCCATTTATGCAGAGATATATTATAGACATAACTTTTATACCATATTGATCGTTCATTTGTCAGCAATTATGAAGCTACATGGAGCTAATATAAGAACGTGGAATGTGTTTTAGCTCCCAAAATTGTCGCGCTAAATGGTATACCTATTCACCTGGTACATTGTCGTGCATGGTCCTATAACTACTGTGGCTGGTGACAATTGAGTGTAATAGTCAATCACCCTAGGTGTTATAATAGGCTGGCTTATTGTAATATTGCCCTCACCATGTAGAATGTGAGAGAGGATAGTTGTCATTATTAATAGGTATTATGTATCCAGATTATTTTATTAGATTTTAAAATAGGAAGCGTCTATGGTAGAAATTACAGTTACTACGGATATTTATTTCTCATTACATTATTATGTATAGGCTATAAGTTATGTGTCTCCCTTCCCCTAACATACTTCTTCTGCCTCCCCTTGAGGAGGCTATTCAACCTCCCGTCCCCTACACACCACTGCCGCCTCCACTCAAGGAGAGGCGGCGCAAGGGGAGGCGGCGACTACCCTTGTAAAGCTTGGCGGCACTGTTTGGCTTTATGCGCCATATTGGAATTGTTTTGTGTAACGTTGCATAACTGTAAATTTATACCAACAAACTATAGTTTTAATAGAACTCAATGGTTTTTACAAATCAGTCGTTTAATTGCTATCCTTTTGTCTTAAAGGATGAGTACTATAATGCTCCTTACCTGATGGTCTTTTATGCGAGAAATCCAGCCTAGTAGAATTAAAGTCCAGTTCCAAAATGGAGGGCGATGTCCAGCTGTTTGTTTAGGCCTAGAGGGGAGTCCTGTGATACTGGTGGCGGCGCCGGCGGCGCTAAAGCGTACTATACACAGGGGATACCTGTATGCATGCATACCTGTGTTATAGCATTGCGGCAGTGTGGTTTTATGAGATTCTGATGTTGAAATGTGCACAAAATATTTGTTTAACATAGCTGAAAGCTTTCAGATAAATAAACTTACAATCCCACTTGCTAAATATGAGTTTCATATAAAATATATACAGAGTATTTTCGTTAAGATCTTCACCTTCTGGAACAACCTCCCCCAAAACATAAGATCGATTGAAGATAAATATGTATTTAAAAAATAAATCCAGAAAATTCTGATAACCAGTTTTCAACTTAGAAATGATTTTTGATTGGATGAAGAAATAATGTATTAACTAGACTGTGTGGTTTTTGTCTGTTTCTGTGTCTTGCAAGAAATCCTTTCCCGCAATTATTTAGGTTGCCTAAATGACTATGCTCGCAGGGTCAAAAGTCTCTGTTATCTGTTGAATTTTTTCTCTGGATATTTTAAATTTACAGCCTAGAATGCAATATAAATTAGTTTGTCACGAAAATGGAGCCATGTCCGGGTGTAAGGTTTTTAATTCTTTTATACTTTATGACATTTATCTTCCATGTTTGTCACGAATGCCTAAAATATACTCTTTAAATTATTGTTACTAATTTTTTCTACCGTTTTTGCTATGTATATTAAACGCAGCACGTACTGAGAATTATTGCATTTCAATTGTGCAAAATGTCATAGCTGAATAACAATCTTAAAACAAAAACAATTTAGGGAAATAAGGAATTGAATTGTCAGGCTATGTCATGATTTATTTTCTACGGAAAATTTGCACCCAAATGTACATATCCGAATAATGGCAATTTTTTGGTATTTGATATGTAATTTAAATGAATGTGCGGTGAAAAAACACAGTGGGGTGGGGGGGGGGGGGAGTTAATTTCACACACTGTAGAGCTTCAACACCTAGCTTGCGTGGGCTTGTTTGACACCTGGACATAGCTTGGATATTGACTACTCTTGACTGCGAACCCTCAGTCAGTTCAGTGTGTGGCCTAGGCTACATGTTTTCTAATAAATCATGGGTGTTTAAAAGTTTGAAAATCCACTATACCTTTGCTGAGTATGCAAACATGATGAGAACTATAATTTTCATCAGTTTATGCAAGAAAAACACCCACCCACGCTTCATCTACCTGAACCCACACACAATGAGCCAGCAAGCCTCTCCCTCTGGAAGACACAATGGTTGTCACATTGTCGCCCCCTTATATTAAGAATCCACTCTTACTTTTTACTATCCAAAATTTGGCAAGAAGTAGAATTAAAAGTTCTGTTTACTGTTTACTGTATCCCTGGCCGAAATATTTGCTTCACAAGCAGGCATACCTGGAATATCATTTCAAGCTTCTTTGTGAGAGCATAAGTAATTTCTTTTTTTGAAAATATAAAATAGACACTAATTATCTGCTCCAAAAATCGTAAATTCCAACAATTGTCTAAATCGTTGGAAATGGTCACTAGTTGGTGCGATGTAAAACAGGTTTGACCATCTGCTGTTAAAGTCTCAGCTGTGAAATATCATTATGTTCGTCGGAATTTGAGTTATAAAATCGGTTCAAAATTTACTTTTATTATCGGAATCGGACACAGGAGATTCAGGATTTATCTGGAATTTTGGCGAAACATTTTTAGGTCTGTACAAGCAAAGGGGGGTCATATATCTTTCAAAATGGCTTCCTTACGATGTAGCAAGGTTGTAATTAAATGGATTATTGCATGAATTTCATTCTAGATTAGCTTTTTATGACATCTGGTTGATTTTAAGATTGCATTTCGATCGAGAATTATCAAGATTTAACAGTGACTTTTTATGTCATAGCCTTTTATGTATTACTCTTAGGCTTCAGCGATTTTAACATTTCTTTCACTGGTTTTGTAGTCTAGGAACATTTTTCTGTCATATAGACGAAAAGATTTTAAAAATATTTCAATATTTATGTCATATGAACTTCAATAAAAATCCTATATGGACGGCGAAAATGTAGATTTTTCAAAATTTCCAACGAAAATTTTGCCTGTTTTACGGACCAACGGACCAAGGGGGGGGGGTCATATATCTTTCAAAAATGCCAATTCCAACGATTTAGACAATAAATGGTCACTACATTACTGCAATAGATATGCAATGGCCATTGCGCAATGGTAGCGCAATAGAAATACACTGGCATTGCAGTCGGAATTCTTGTATAAAAAAAATCGGCAATAATTTAATGGGAAAAGATCCTTTAGTTATCTAAATAATAAATGTAACTTGATGATTGTTGTAGAATGTAATATAGCAAAGGAATAAGATACTGCAATGGGAGTGCAATAGAATTACACTCCTATTGCACTCAACTAGAGACTTGACTGCAATAGGAGTGTAATTCTATTGCACTCCCATTGCATTGCACTCCATTGCACTCCATTGCACTCCCATTGCAGTCGCCATTGCACTCCATTGCACTCCATTGCACTCAGTGCCCATAGGGTATGTTTTCAATCTGTTGTCAATAGGTGATTTGCATCTGCCACTGCGCATGTCTGTCACAGTGCATCCCAGGAAAGATTCTGTTCAAATCTGACATACAAATATTTAGCAACATTTCTTTTTTCGAAAATTTCAAAAAATGTTTTCACCATTATCACAGCTTGTATTATGAATTGGATGGCTGAGGTTTTGTCTCAATTTGGACAAATAACTAGGAATTTTTTATTATGAAATTATAAACAGTGAACTATCTCACCATTGTTATCCAGGGACTCCACTATGGGAAATGAACAAGACGGCTGCGACGAATTTTTTGCGATGAAATATCTAATCAAATTAGATATTTTGCAATAAAATAAATGTGTTGCCGACAACCTTTTTTACCCCCTCTTCCACTAGAATTTTTAGTCATGTCGAATTTTCTGAATTTTTAGTCATGTCGGCGACGAATTTTGCCTGTCGGCGCCGTTTTTTACCTATAGTGGAGTTCCGCTATTACACTGTTACCATTGTTACACTGTTACATTAAATAGTCACATTGTAAGGACATGTAACATATGATAATGTATTATTAATGGAAAATGATCCCTATTTTTCTACTTTCTGTCTCATTGCTATTTCATGTATTACTATTTACTTTATCTCATACTCAACTATAATGTTTAGCCAAAGGTAGCATCTTAGAAAATTATTCCAAATTAAGGTAACCGCTGGAAGATATACATTGATCTTAGATTCGATGCATAAGCAAGTCGACCTGTTTGTCGACAGCCCACTGTAATTGTACTTAATTTGGAGAAATAAAATATTATCTATTCTATTGTAACAGGAACTGAAATAACAGAAACCTTCTCAGTATAGATTAGGGTGATGTGTTTCAGGAAAATGAGTCATAAGTCGCAAAATATATATTTTCAAAGTAATTTTTTCACAGGATCACATCATTTGAATATTCAGATTTTTGACGAGTTTATCACTTAGAGCCATATCAATTAATGTATCAAATTTCAGGACAATCTATGTAACATATCCTTTAGTTTTAAAGGTCCTCATATGGACTACATTTAGTTACTTTAGTGTTTATTGACCCCCAGAAATATTGGATTTTTTTTTTCAAAAACGAAAATATCAAACTTAAAATCTAGAAATACTTATTAGATTATTAGACTCTTTACTATCATTGGAATCAGCTTGATGTCATCTTTTCAGATATAATGGTATCTCAAAATCTTTTTTTTGCGACTTATGACGCATTTTCCTGAAACACAGCACAGGGGTCATCGACCAGCAAGACCAGAAATAGCTTTCCTTCCCCTTTGATACACAAGAAAATAATGAAATAATGTTTCTTTCAACAGGACCAGCCACTGCTTTACATTCCCCTCATGGTCTACACTCAGAGAGATATGGGTCAGAATTTCAGAAAATGCACAATTAGCAGCTCTACACATTTAGTAAATTCTGCTAAATTAGGCTGCAATTTAGCCAATACTAGCTAAATTCGAGTATATTCACCATTGCACTGATACTAGCAATCTATTTGGCTAGCTTGAACTGTATTTTGAGTCTGATTTTCGTTTGAAATTTGGGTTATTGGAGAAGATTGGTGAAGGTAAATTGTACAATTTCTGAAAATCTGACCCATACAAAAAAGTAAAGAAAAAAAAATAATGTTCCTTTCAACATTGGGCTTTCTGGGCTGATAGGGGAAGGCAGATGATCAATGGAGTTACTGCATTAGTGTCATGGTGGTGAAGGCTCATTTGGCACCCGGTCAATCGATGTCACTCTATTGTAGCAGGGCAATATTGATTTTTGATTAGCGGGTTATGCCCGGGGTCACTCGCACCTCTTTCCCCCTTCTTTCGTTATCTATAGGCCTCTACACTCTGCTAGGTTCAGATGTAAAAGAAATTCTTTCTAGGTTTTTTCCTTAGCTACTTGGGTCAGATTTTCAGAAAATGTACAATTCAACTTCGCGAATCTTCTCAAATAACCCAAATTTCAGACGAAAATAGGGTTTAAAATACAGTTCAATCTAACCAAACAGATTGTTAGAATCAATGCAATGTCCAATATACTCGAATTTAACTTGTATTGGCCAAATTGCAGCCTAATTTAGCAGAATTTACTTAATGTGTAGAGCTACCAATTGTACGTTTCCTGAAAATCTGTCCCATTAGTGAAGGAATTTCCTATAAAGGCTTATACTTAAGCAAGGAAGAATAACTTAGTAAGGGCATTTCAAGTAAGGATTTCCTCTGATATCTATAGGGGTTTACACTCTACTAGGGTCAGATATTATAAACAAATTGTTCCTTTTTAAGCTACTTTTCCTTGCTTAAGTAGCTGGTAAGTGAGTTTGGGTGAAAAACAGTGCTATACAAACAATGCTTTTGTATTGCTACAGTACACATTTCCTACTTAAGGAAGGAGGGATACCTTAGGAAGGATATTTTAAGTAATGATTTCTCATGGAACAAGCTCCTCTTGCACCTCTTCCTACATTCCTTGAATATCTATAGGGCTTTACACTTTACTAGGGTCAGATATAAACAAATCTTCCTTAATGATTTCCTTAATGCTTACCAGTACTTTTCCTTGCTGTAGTAAGTAGTTGGTAAGGGAAGTTTTTTTAAGGCATTTCCTATACAGACAATGCTAGTTTTTATTCCTTTATTTCTCATGACACAGGCCCCTCTTGCACCTCCTCCTCCCTACTCTGACATCTATAGGGCTCTACACTCTACTAGGGCCCAATATATACAAATCTTTCCTGAGGTTTTTCTTCCTTAGCTATTTTTCATTGCTAAGCAGCTGGTAAGGAACTTTTAGGTGAGGATCTTCGCTCCTTTTGCTTTGCACCTCTTCTCTCCCCTCCTACCCTCAAATATCTAAAGGGCTCTACACTCTACTGAGGTCAGATGTAAAAGAGATTATTCCTTCAGGTTTTCCTTACTTAGCTACTTTTTCTTGATAAACAGATGGTAAGGAACATTATGGCAAGGTATCTTGATGTACGGATAGTTGTCATTATTCCTAAAGTAGGAGCGATGTAAAATATCTTAGCAAGGAATATTTTAAGTAACGATTTCTCCTGAGGCTTGTTTCACCACATATCCACACTTTATGTTTTATTAAATAAGTCAGAAACAGAACATTGTGGCATACATTACGAACTATATAACTAAATCAGTAGGATGATCTCTACTGACTATGATATGACTTTTTACTACTTGAACTGACAATTTACCAAGACTAAACATAGGACGTGTTATATTCAAACTTAACAAATGTTATTAAAGGTGATAGACCAAGCACACATTATATACTTTACACGCGATAATACCACCCAGTGTAAATGTATGAGTTAGCAATTTATATGTAAATCATTATGGACTCTTTTCCATATTCTGACTTCTAATAGCTTTTTCGTAATTCCATTTGTTACCCGATATATACTGGCTTTGTAATCACTACTGTTGTAGTATGTGTTGTTAAAAGATTGACAACCTGATTCATCTACTATATATACACACATTTGGAAATAATAATTTTTCCTGGCATATTTAGAAGACCTATGTTTAATATATGTTAAGCTTTTGCCTGCAACATTTTGTAAAACGATTATAAATGCTTATGGAGGACATATTTGGGGATTTTACCATGTTCAAAGGTCAATGAACCTAGATGAAACTTCACATGAAAGTTCGCTGAGAGATTCCATTAAGCATCTACAGTAAACAGCATGATCCCATGTAAGTGGGTAGAAAACATTGCATGTCATCCTGTAGCAGATCAGATGCTTATTATCAGGAGTGAATTACATTTGAGGATGAACTCTAGTAAAATGAACACTAGGCATGAGAGGTTCGTTTGAAAGCACTTAGCTGGACTAGTTGCTCATAGCTGCAGTTTCAGTTCCAGGAAAATGAGTCACAAGTCGCAAAATTGATATTTCTCAATCTCTTGATTGAAATCTTTTGATTTTTGGAAGGTTTAACACTTATAGTCATATCAATCCGTGTAACAAATTTCAGGACATTATATTAAATATATGCTTGCGTTTTGAAGGCCTTCGTATGAAATATATTTGGTACTTTACTCTTAATTACCAATCCAGAAACATTGCAAACTTCTTTTTTTATCAATTAAAAATACCAAACTTCAAGTATAGATGAACTTATCAGCTGTCCTAGTGTTTACTATCATTGGAATCAGCTTGATCTCCTCTTTTCAAATATGGTGATATCTCAAAATTCATATTTTGCGACTTATGACTCATTTTCCTAAAACGGATCACATATCTCAAAATCATTTTCCGGTGACTCATGACTAGATCATTTTTCTGTGACACATCACATATTATAAGAAATAATGAATGTACATACGGGTCAGATTCTCAGAAAATGTACAATTGGCAGCTCTACACATCTAGGAATTTCTGCTAAATTAGGCTGCAATTTGGCCAACACTAGGTAAATTTGAATATATTCGGCATTGCATTATTCTAGCAATCTGTTTGGTTAGATTGAACTCTATTTTGAACTTTATTTTCGTCTGAAATTTGGGTTATTTCAGAGAATCTGTGAAAGTGAATTGTACATTTTCTGAAGATTTGACCCATACCTTGCTGCCCTTAACCACTTTCCTGACTGTACCTCTGTCCTCATAAATGTTTTATTGCGCAAGAAAAAACCCACAGAAAGTCCGTTTATTGGAACAGATCCGACCATAAGTATCTCTTCTAATAGTTTATGAGCCTGGCAATTTATACTTTTTGTCAATATCTGTGCAGTTCCACCAGTTTCATGATCTAAAGGTCTCTCTATTAAAACGAGTAGTATTTAAGGACTACATTTTCATCTAAAACTGATGGAAATAAAAAGTATTAACAGTTTAAAGTAGAGAAATCCATCTGTTATACATTTATTTCCATACATTTTATATAAGGGTGGTCTTCACTGGCTGCGGTAGACTCTGCGGTAAGCTTTGCGATAAGCCTTGCGATGTTGTTGTGATAGTTCTAGATAGGTTATAGAGGTGTGGCGAGGTGGCCAGTGAACTATGTAGGCAGGACCTCATCACTCGTTTTCACCACAGCACCATTGCAACACCATCGCAAGGCTTAGCGCACAGCTTACCTTAGTGGAGACCCCCTTTAATACAAGATTATTCTTACTAACAATGGTATGAGACAATGTTTAAGAGCACGGCGCTGGTTTATGGGTATATCTGTATCGCGTGTTTACTTATAAATAACATTTTCTAGCAGATGTAATGTGTTTTTTTAATATTATGCTATATTTCTGTATTTCTATTATCTATCTCTTACTTCAGACTTTTGTGAAATGTATATGTTAAAATCAGGCTATACTGGGGTGGGAGGTTTCCAGTTCCACAATAGCATATAAACTGTAGTTCCGTGTGTAGGGTACATAGGTCAGATTTTCAGAAAATGTACAATTGGCAGCTTTACACATTTAGTACGTTCTGCTAAATTAGACTGAAAAATCAACAATTCTAGGTAAATCTGAGTATATTTTGTATTGCTTTGGTTCAAGCAATCGGTTTGGTTATGTTGAACTGTATTTTGAACTTTATTTTCGTCGGAAAATCGGGTTATTTGAGAGGAATGGTGAAGGTGAATTGTACATTTTCTGAAAATATGACCCACATATTTCCGTGTATGGGGTACATGACTTTTCAGTCAATGACTCTTCAAGCTCACTACAAAGTTGTCTAAATTATCTAATCACTTTCAATAATATGGTACCATGGTTGTTGTATAAAATATGTGTTTATTGGTTACTTGATGTATACAATGGTTTATATAAAATAATCGTCATTCCATACATATATGGGTCAGATTTTCAGAAAATGAACAATTGGCAGCTCTATACATTTTGTAAATTCTGCTAAATTAGACTGCAATTTGGTCAATGCTCGGTTAATTTGAGTATATTCGGCATTGCATTGAATCTAGCAATCCGTTTGGTTAGGTTGAACTCTATTTTGAACTTTATTTTCGTCTGACATCTGGTTATTTCAGAGAACTTGTGAAAGTGAATATTATACATTTTCTGACAATCTGACCGATATAGTCTTGGTAATTATAATGTTATACAGGAAAATGAGTCACAAGTCGCAATATTAATATTTTTCTAAGTGTTATATTCGCAGGATATCCATGTGGGAATGTTTTTATTTTTCGGGTGCTTAATGCTATCCGGTGCATGAATACATGTACTAAATCTGAAGATAGAGGCCACAAAAAAATTTCAAAAATATTGTATGTTTGTATTTAATTATAGTGTATTGTATTCTTTTGAACTGAAACGATATGTGATGTGTTTCAGGAAAATGAGTCTTAAGTCGTAAAATTGATATTTTTTAAAGTGTTTTTCTTACAAGATCTCTTTATTGAAATGTTCTGATTTTTAGAGGGTTTAGTACTTATAGTCATATGTATCCATGCAACAAATTGTATTGTATTAAATATATCCTTGCGTTTTGAAGGGTTTTGTATGGAGTATATTAAATTACTTTACTGGTAATTACCCATCCATTAACATTGAACACTTTCTTTTTCAAAAATAAAAATATCAAACTTAAAGTATAGAAATACTTATTAGATATGCCAGTGTTTACTATCATTGGAATCAGCTTGATCTCCTCTTTTCAAATATGGTGATATCTCAAAATTCTTTTTTTGCGACTCATGACTTATTTTCCTAAAACGGATCGCATAATGTGCATTCTATAATGAAATATGGCAGCCGAAAGATCTATCGCTGTAATAAAATATAAACTACTATAGGATGTTAGGATAACAGAGGAAATTCCTAACCTATGTTAAATGAAAGCATATTAAATTATATAATTACACCATTAATTGATGGTGTGAAATAATATGTAGAGTGTCTGTAGGTAATTAAATGTATTAAAAAGGTAAATGTTAAAAGGTAATGATGTAGTAAAATCAAATGATTAAGTTTTGTACTTGGCGAATGAGAATTATCACTTTGTGAAACTTTGACCAATACAATTTATCAGAAAAAAGAGTATATCCCTGCATTCCATCATATAGAGCATTTTAGTTACTTTACTTGTACTTAATTATCCAACCAGACATTTTCAAGTAAAATTAAAAGTAAAAATATCATACTTAATAAATATCCTACTTTGTACTACCATTGGAATCTGCTAGATCTCATCTGTCCAACTACGATGGTATCTCAAAATTTCTTTTTGCGACTTGTGACTCATTCCTCTGTAACCCATCACAATATGTCGCTTCCAAGATCGGGTGTTATCGTGTAAAAGAGGTAGGAAAAAACTATTTCTGACGCAGTGCTTTCGGCACATACACTTCTGGTTCCGTAGCTAAGAAGTACACCACATGACGCGAAGTTTCTGGTTACTTTCGTTGGAGTTAATAAATTTCTACAGGGTTTGGAATTTACATGCTCTGATTATGCTAGACAGGTTAAAGGAACTTTGGTTAATGTGCGATTAAAAGGTTGATCACCATGAAAGCAACAAAAGGAGGCGACTGGTGCGTATGCCGGCGGAAGTGCGTATATCGTCGATGCACGTCATGGTCGCACTATTTCTACCTCCTTTTGCTCACTAGTGAGAGTTCACACCCGATCTCGAAAGCGCCGTATTGATTAATAATATTCACTCCCTTTATTCCCCTCCTACATCCCCCCCACCACGAAATGTGTCTTATACCCTCTCAGATTTTACTAGATTGTTTAAATACCTACCCTGAGTACAAAGGGTCACATACTCATATTGTCATACAACAACTTATCCCATATGTTATGCAGGGACTCCACTATGGAAAAAAACGGCAAAAAACGTGCGACGAAATATCTAATCAAGTTAGATATTTTGCAATTGTTGGCAACATATAAATGTGTTGCCGACAACCTATTTTACCCCTCTTCCACTGGTGATTTGTGTGTGCCAAATTTTTAGAATTTTTTAGTCATGTCGGCGACAAATTTTGCCTGTCGGCACCGTTTTTTACCTATAGTGGAGTCGCCCTATTATGTTATATTTTTATTATTAGTTTAGAAACTCCTTATAAATAAATTAGAAATCTATCTCTTTCTAAAAGGTAACTATAGGAAGAACTGGAATTAAACAAACCCGGACATACATGGTTCAGCTTTTCAAAAAATGTACAATTGGCAGCTGTACAAGTTTAGTAATTTCTGCTAAAAAGTGATACATTTGGGGTATATCTGAATACATTTGGTACCACATCGATTTAAAGTATCAGTTCTGTAATGTTAAACTGCATTTTTAAGCTCATTTCTGTCTTAAATGTGGGTTATTTCAGAGGGTTGGTGAAGGTGAATTGTACATTTTCAGAAAATCTGACCCACATATTATACCCAATTTGATCATCTCTGCATATTCATGTAACTGTTTTATGATAAATAAAAGTATTTCTCAATTCAATTCAATACTCAAGTCCCCCATGTTTCCTCAAGAGTTTTTTTCTAAAATAGACCTGCACCACAAAGCTATTACCAGAGATAATTGTAAGCTTTGGAACAAGTAGGTAAAAAGGCAATATGTTAAAAGCTTTCTATCTGCACTGCCCTGGGACCCTCCTTTTTGTCCTTCTAGACGTTTATGCCATTGTGAGATTGCGCCGGTATTTTATATATCATAACTACATGGACCAAACCAGACACATGTACAACCGGTATTTGGGTGAAGTCGCCAGAAAATGCAAATTTTGCCTTAGATTTTTTTAACGTTTTTATTTCCACTCGATACAGCACTACCCAGGGTGGTAGGATGTTCTGGCGGAACCCAGCTTTAACAAGAACATAAAATTATTTTAAAATTATTATGTTACATTTGTGATGTGTTTCAGGAAAATGAGTCATAAGTTACAAAATTGATATTGTTCAAAGTGTTTTTTTCACGAGATCAAATTATTGGAATGTTCTAATTCTTGGAGGGTTTATCACGTACAGCTATATCAATTGATGTATCAAATTTCAGAACAATGTGTCTAATATATCCTTTCGTTTTGAAGGTCCTCATATGGACTACATTTAGTTACTTTACTGTTCATTGACCCCCAGAAATACTGGAAAGTTGTTTTTTTCAAAAACGATAATATCAAGCTTAAAATCTAGAAATACTTATTAGATTATTAGACAGTTTACTATCATTGGAATCGGCTTGATCTCATCTTTTCAAATATAATGATATCTCAAAATCTATTTTTTGCGACTTATGACTCATTTTCCTGAAAACATATCACATTTAAACAGTCTTCGTGTTACTGGTTGGAAAACATAATCAAATTATTATGAAGGATGTGAAAACCACTATGAATAGTGAGATCCAGTGATGACATTGAGCATTATGATTAAAAATTATAGTATATATGCATAAGATATATACACAAGTAGGGTATAATGACATCGCAATAGGGCAATTTAGATTTAGAAATTTTCGATTTTCTTATCGCTATCAGAAAGCAATTCTCCAGCTATCGGAGGTCTACACGTTCATTGTTATTTTTACAATAATGTAATGGTATGCAGTGAACAGGCCCACAGTCGTCATTGACGAAGGTGGCACACTGCCATTTTTAAATATAATCTTTGATCATACATTCGAACATTAGATATTTTGCGCAGTAGCTATTTTTTAAGCGTCTTACTCTTAGTTCAATGGTAAGTATGATTATCCTAATAATTAACAGTTGTTAATTGACAAACTGTAGATTGTACATTTTCTGAAAATCTGACTCATTTCCAAAACAATGATCTGATCTGTAATCGCCAGTTTCCTTGGGTAACCATGTACATAAATCACATATAAAAATACATTTAAAATTTAACTTAAAAGATTGGAACCTGTAAGATTTGAAGCTGCATTATCATAAGGTAATACATCTTACCGTATTTCAGTACACCTTCTAAGGGTCAGATTTTCAGAAAATGCACAATGTACAGTTCTACACATCTCTCAAATTCTGCTAAATTAGAGTGAAAAATGATAAATGCTGAGTATATCTGAGCAAATTCTGTATTGTATTCATTCAATAAATCTGTCTGGTTATGTTGAACTGAATTTTGAACCTTAAATTTTCGTCTTAAATCTGGGTTATTTGAGAGGATTGGTGAAGCCCAATTGTACATTCTCTGAAAATCTGACCCATAACCTCCCTCCTATGCCAAAACCAATGCCACTATTGCATGTTGAACCTCCCTCCTATGCTAAAACCCATGCCACTATTGCAAGTGGAATCCCTTCTGTAGTTATGCCCATAGCCGCGGGCCCAGTGCATCTATCCCACCTATCCAGTAGATAAGAGTGTATTATCACCTCTGGGAAATTCTCCTAGAGCGTTTTTCTGTTATTGGTATAGTTTGGTCTATATGGCTCCCTAGATATGGAGGAAGATGTAATGAAGTATATATATGTTGTATATGAATGGGGAAGGTTTTTTACCAGTAAAATGTGATGTGATTTAGGAAAATGAGTTCAATGTGTTTTATTCACAAAATATCTTTGTGTACACATAATTTTATATAATTATGTACCATTTATCATCGTTTTCTTGCTAAGCTAATTCCCTTGCTGAGGTATACAATGTTCAGCGTAGGCTACACAATATAGTCCTATATGCTTAAGCCTTTACAAGTTAGTATGGATATAATACAATTTCGATGAAAAAATAGAATAAAATAATGAAATAAGTTGAGATATAAGTATTGGTACCATCAGAATTTCTACATAAATATAATGAGCGTCTAAAATTAACGGACTGTACTATGTATCATAAGAAGGTAAGAAGTGATATTAGTCATTCTTGATATTATTATCTGTTTTATAACTTGCTTTATAACGTACACATTTGTTTTATAATTTTAGCTTGTTCTTGCACTGTTAATATGTGTCTTTAGCCAGTCTCTCTGTTAGTATAGACGTCTTTTCTATTATGAGGTGACGGCTGGATGACCCGGATTTTATCCAGAAGCCTGGTCACCTATTTGTCGAACTTTCATACTTGTACCTGTATAACCTCAGACAAATAAAGTAATTTTTAATTCAATTCAAATTGTACAAATGAACGGTTTAAAATCTGATGAAGGTACGGTCACGTATGGTGTCCCCCAAGGAACTATATTAGGGCCCATCCTATTTACGATCTATATCAATGATCTCCACACAGTGGTAAAACATGCGAGCATCCAACATTATGCCGACGACACTGTGCTAAATTATAATAACTCTAATACTGACACTCTATTTAATAATCTCCAGCAAGACCTTAACAATATTTATTCTTGGTGTGAGATTAATAAGCTCTCCCTCAACACGAATAAATGCAAAACCATGTCTTTTGCTCTCAGCTATTCAGCAAAGAAAAAATCTCAAACTATCGACAAAAGTCTCAAGCTTGGCCAAACAAAATTAGAACAAGTTCAAGAGTATAAATATCTTGGCTTTATTCTTGATGATTTACTTACGTTCAAGTCACATACGAAGAACACTCTCGCCCAAGTTTCAGCTAAAATTAGCTTACTATACAGGGCAAGGGAATCACTCACAGCCAAGGCTAAACATGATTTGTACAAGATGGCTATTTTACCTAATTTTGACTTTTGCGATTTTATTTATGATTCAGCCCCAAGTTCCATCCTTCAAAAACTCCAGTCCCAATAAAACAAAGCCCTCAGGATAATATTTAACAAATCAAAATATGAAAATGTTGACCGGGAACACGAAACGTTAAATGTATGGCCCCTGCAAGCCCGCAGAGACAAACATCTCCTTGATATTTCCTTCTACCTCTCGCAAAACCCTAATAACTTAGATGGTAGAACACTGCCCACAAGAAGCCATGCAAGAGGTAGAAAAAATCTCACAGTTATAAATACCACCTTTAAGAAATTACCTTTAAGAAATATACAGACAAACTTTTATCCCCTTTCGCCTAAACCACTTGCGTGACCGTACCTGCTTCCCCTATCTCCCCTATCCCCCTTATTATATCTATTAGCCGAGGTCGACTGGTAAGGTAACTTGTGATAGTACCTCTCCCCCCTCCTCTGGCTTCTAGAAACAAATTGCTCCTTCTATTGCTATATCTGCTAACACTCTTATCACCTTAAGACAACCATGTGTAGTGACCAATGTTGAATCCCTATCTTAATTGCTTACTGTATAAATTATTCTTAATTGGCTCTCGTCATGTGAGAGGCTACTATATAAGTTTTTCTTAATTGACTCTCGTCATGTGAGAGGCTACCTGTCCATAATTTACTTCTTCTGCTTGTATCTTGTATATATCCAATGCTCTGTACTTTACTATTGTCTTATGTATAGACACCATACTATAGATGTAGTGCCTCCTCTGGTTTGATGGGACAATATATCTGATGCCTTGTACTATAAATAACTCTTGTTAACGATACCTGGCCGTCACACTCATTATCATTATGCCTTAAATGTATGAAAACGAACATATTTTAGTTTGGTTTAAAGTAAGCCGTGATATCTCTCACTTCACTGTCAAACGAGATAATAACTCCAAACAGTTTTAAACTGATTGTGATAACCTAAGGTGAATATAAGTAAGTACAGTACAGTACTACTTAAACTAAACAGATGACTCTCAGCTTGTAACAAAAATGTTTTCGCTTTCTGACCAGCCTAAAAATCTGATATTACGATAATCTAATGTCTTTAATAACTAACAGCATCTTACTTAATGTCTTGTATTGTAATTTAATAACCTCACTTTGTTCAACAGTCATGATTTTCAACCCTCATCTGACCATATCATGTATTCCATTACTTTTACATATAATTTATTTTCATGTTCATGTTGTAACTTCTGTAATTAAACAAATAGAGTAGATGGCAGCCGGTGGAAGAACTACTTAGACTTTTGTCTATATAGACGACCAAATTACCACATTGTATGTAAGATCGTAACGCAATAAAGAATACTTGAATTGAATTGAAGTGAATTCAACATGTATGTGATTCGTTTCAGGAAAATGAGTCATAAGTCACAAAATATAGATTTGGAGATATCACCATATGGGAAAAGATGAGATCAAGCTGATTCCAACGATAGTAAACACTAGGACACCTAATAAGTACTTCTATATTTTAAGTTAAACCCTCTGAGAATCAGAAGATTTCATTAAAGAGATCTTGTAAAAAAATACTTTGACTTGTGACTTATTTTCCTAAAATGGATCACATATATATATAATATATATAAGAGATCTACAGGATATATGTAGAATAGAGTTTAAAATACAATAGGAAAACAGTTAGATAACATTGTTGACTAGCCGTTGTGGATGTAGAAGTAAGTGAAGTTGAAGGCAGCTTTGGGAAATTAAATTGTATTTAATTAATAAAGTTTATATAAAATATTGAGTGTAAATAATTGATATAAAGGAGTAGATTTTGATGATGAAAATTGGTTAAAAGAGATGAATTATAATATAAATTGAGGTATGATAAAATTGATTTGACTAACATTATTGGAGGATTATTATACATGCATTCACTACCGAGGCCCCAATGGTGATTCATTACTTGTAACGCAGTAATGGACTAGTACATTACTGGCATGTTGTCATGGTGACACTAGTTTGGTGGTTCAAGATTGCCGACACAAGTTTGCCGTCGCAAGTTTGCCGGAGGGATTGCTTTCTTTCTCGATTGTTTCACCTTTATCTAGTTTATATTCCTCTTGTACGAAAACCAGATACGGTAAATTATATTATTATTGTTTTAATTAACCATGTTTTACATGCAAAATTAGGCATGTATAATAATCAACTTATAGGACTCGTTTTCCGCACGGACATGTAAGTAAAGAACTCTATCTATGATCTTATTCTTTACTTACGCGCCATGCATCAACTTGTCCAATAAGTGCTAATTGTTTCTCGTTGTTTCGCAACATGGCTTCTAAAATGTTCCCAATTGTATTTGGAGCACTCGCCCATGTCCTTGCCAGCAATGACTTCACTTATTATCACTCACGAGCGACCGTTTTTCCTTGGCTAATTCAGCAGTAGAATATTGATGAATTCAGTCTTATAAGGTATAATATTATGAGTAAATTTGGTAAGATTCCCTTTGTCATAATAGCTGAGAATGTATTTTTAAGGGCCCTAATTCCTCAGGATGTATGTGCGTGGGGTGGATTCATCACTGAAGTTTGTAGCCCCCCCCCCCCCCATGTAAAGAACTCCCTTTAAGGGTCAGATTTACAGAAAATGTACAATTCCCCTTAACCAATCACCTCAAATAACCCTGATTCAAGACGAAAATCAGGTTCAAAATGCAGCTCAACGTTAACACAACCAGACAGATTTATTAAATGAGAACAATACAGAAGACATTCAGATTTACTCAGCAATTATCATTTTTCACTGAAATACAGCAGAATTTAAAAGGTGTGTCGAACTGTAAATTGTAAATTTTCTGAAAATCTGACCCTTAACATCCCTAATTCCACAGGATGTATGCGAGTGGGCTGGGTACATCACTGAAGGAATTAGCCCTTCCTATGTGGGTCAGATTTTCAGAAAATATACAATTCAACTTCACCAACCTTCTCAAATAACCCAAATTCTAGACGAACATAAAGTTTAAAATACAGTTCAACCTATCCAAACAGATTGCTAGAATCAGTGCAATGCCGAATATACTCGAATTTACCTAATATTGACCAAATTGCAGCCTAATTTTGAAGAATTTACTAAATGTGTACAGCTGCCAATTCTACATTTTCTGAAAATCTGACCCATGCAAAGAATCCCCTTAAGAGCCCTAATACCGCAGGATATATGTGAGTGGGGTGGTTAAATCAATGAAGGAAGTAGCCCTCCCTATGTTAAGAACCCCCTTTAAGAGCCCTAATACCACAGGCTGTATACATGTGAGTGGGGTAGATACATTCAAGGCACACCCGCACATGTACACCTATTCTGTGTTCCCCCACATTAGCCCTGCCACTGCATTCACTGCAGGGTTTGTGTATCCAGCCTTTGTCCTCCAGGCTGGGAGAACCCATTGGGTGGGATTGGGGTTTGTGATAGGTATTCTCTCCTATAGAGATCAATGGTGCTATGGAGAAGGTGAAGGGGAGGGGTACAGGTGCTGTATAGCCCTTTAAGCTATGGTGAGTAATAGTATACTTGGGTCAGATTCTCAGAAAATGTACAACTCAACTTCACCAATCTTCTCAAATAACCCAAATTTCAAACGAAAATCAGGTTCAGAATACAGTTCAACCTAACCAAACAGATTGCTAGAAACAATGCAATGCCGAATATTCTCGAATTTACCTAGTATTGACCAAATTGCACCTTAATTTAGCAGAATTTACTAAATGTATACAGCTGCCAATTGTACATTTTCTGAAAATCTGACCCACTTGCCATCTGTATGTTGGACAATATTGCCCTCCACCCTGGGAGAACCCATTGGGTGGGATTGGGGTTTGTGTTAAGTATTCTCATTATTTTGAATAGGGGAGTTGCATGTCTCACTGCGCATGTCTGTTACAGTGCATGCTGGGATGGATTCAGTTTAAATCTGACATACAAATATTTAGCAACATTTTTATTTTGTTTTATATTAAGATTGTTTTCACCAATATCAAAGCTTTTATAAATGTTCTATGAAAACCAAATGCATGAAGGGAAAGATGGAGGCTTGTGTTATGGAAACATGTAAAACACATGAATACTGACATTAGAGCATTGATGAATATTCCATTCCATAGATTTTATACTGTACTATAATTCCATGTGAAACAGTATTAAAATGGCGGCTCTGCAACCCCGCTATTGTTATCAATTTATTAGAACCAAATTCCACTTAATTGTTGAGATTCTAAACTAAAGAATTAAAGCTGTGATTCCATTGGATCACTCTTTTGGTCTGCTCCGCCCTTTTTATTCTTCCCGTAAGCGCCTAACTAGCAAAGATGGAGCGAGACCAGTGCAGCCTAATAGAATCGGTAACTGCACTATCTATACTTTCTTGAAAATTAACGCTCTTTCTGCCTCTTTTAGTAGTGTATCAAAAGGGCACAGAGAGTGAACCAATGAAATTACTATTGGTTTCAAAAGGAAACAAGCAAATCAGTAGAATTGCTCTGCGCTTGTATTGCAGTAAACATAAAAGCGGACAAAGAGCATGTGGGTCAGATTTTCAGAAAATGTACAATTCACCTTCACACATCCTCTTAAATAACCCAAATTTCAGATGAAAACAAAGTTCAACCTTACCTAACAGATTGCTAGAATCAATGCAATGCCGAATAAACTCGTATTTACCTTGTATTGACCAAATTGCAGCCTAATTTAGCAGAATTTACTAAATGTGTACAGCTGCCAATTGTACATTTTCTGAAAATCTGACCCATATGAGAAGTGCACTATGATGAAGCAAAGCAAGAGCAAGCCACAGATACAAGTGATCCAGTGAAATCAAAGCTTAAGCTGGGATTCCACTCTATTGCTTGTATCTGTGCTTATGCTTCACTATTGGTTCACTTATACACAGTGTGCTTTTCTTTCGCTCTTCATCCGCTATTATTTTTAGCGCAATACAAGTGCAGAGCGATTGTACCAGTTTGCTTGTTTCCTTTTCAAATGAATAGCAAGTCCCTTGGTCTGCTGCCAGTGGGCTATTAGACAGCTACTAAAATACGTGAGAAGAACGTCCTGCAGTTTCGCTCAAATGAAACACCTCAGAAATTAGTGGAACGTCCTGCATTCTTCTAAAAAGCGAAAAAAAACACTTAAAACAATGTATCAGAAGCGCAGTAACTGATTCCTTTGGACCGCTCTAGTCTCGCTCAAACTTCACTTGATAGGCGCTTGAGGAAAATAAATAAGCTGGCCATGAGCAGACCAAAAGAACAATCTAGTGGAATCGCAGCTTAAAGGCCAACTTTACACAAATTGTTGATGTCAGAATAACTCAAGCATTTTCAGTTACCAGCTAATATCCTCTGATGAAGGTTCTCCAGTCGAACCGTTCCAGTTTGGGTTCTTTAAAGATCCAGTTCTTTATGTGGGATTTAGGGTTTTCTTGGGTGTTTTCCTTGTACCCCCCGCTAAAAAACCAGAGTATTCCCCACTCTCCCTGTCATGGCTAGAAAGTTCTTCAGTGGGGGAAGTACAAATTGCCCACTCATCCCCTAAACACATTCCTTGACCCGTTCAGCATTTAGGTCAAGTCTGAAGAAAATGTACAATTGCCCTTCACCAATCCTCTCAAACAACCCAAATTTCAGACGAAATTCAGGTTCAAAATGTACAGTTCAACATAACCAGACAGATTTATTAAATAAATACAATACAGAATACACTCAGATATACTGAGTATTTATCATTTTTCACTCTAATTTAGCAGAATTTGAAAGATTTGTAGAAGTGTAGATTGTGCATTTTTTTTGAAAAACTGACCCATTTCATCGCTCAATTAATCACAGTACGGCTATTGGGGTTGTAACTGTGACTGGGTGTAACAGGGTATCCCAGGACACCAGTACAACATGAGAGTCAGATTTTCAAAAAATGTACAATTTGTCTTCAGCAATCCTTTCAAATAACACAAATTTAAGGCAATAATGATGTTCAAAATTCAGTTTACACATCCTTTAAATCAACTCAATACCAAATGTACTCAGATATACCTAGTTTTTACCATTTATCAATATTAATTTAGCAGAATTTACTAAATATGTAGATCTGCCAATTGTACATTTTCTGAAATTCTGACCCATGAGTGGGAGGCTGCGAGGCTGTGGTAATGGGTACAAGGCAATGATGGGATTAGGCAATGTGTGGACGGGGGAGTTCTATTGGTACCAGGGACTGATATCTTGACTTACTGTATGAGGTGGTGTGAGGAGTGAACAAAAAAGGTGTGTTTTCGATTCATATAGCTGAAGACTTGGTAAAAGGAATGGAAACATTTTTGAAAATATTTTTAAAGGAACACACCTTGTAGGAACTCTATAGGGTCTCCACTGGCTGTGGTAAGCTCTGCGGTAAGTTACCGCAGCCAGTGGAGACCAACTTTGAAGATTGTTTATTTTGTAACAGTAGTTGTTTTTTAACTAGAGAAATGATCCTTCCAAGGGTGTTCCGGTTAGGAAGACATGTTTTTCTGCTTTTTTTTAAAGCTTTTCTGCTAAAAAAAAATCACAACAAAAATTCAGCTGACTGGGAGGCTGTGATAATGGGCAGAAGGCAATGATGGGATTAGGCAATGTGTGGACGGGGGAGTTCTATTGGTACCAGGGACTGATATCTTGACTTATTGTATGAGGTGGTGTGAGGAGTGAACAAAAAAGGTGTGTTTTCGATTCATATAGCTGAAGACTTGGTAAAAGGAATGGAAAAATGTTTGAAAACATTTTTAAAGGAACACACCTTGTAGGAACTCTATAGGGTCTCCACTGGCTGCAGTAAGCTCTGCGGTAAGCTGTGCGGTAAGCTGTGCGGAAAGCCTTGCGATGGTGCTGTGATGGTGAGGAGTGGCGAGGTCCTGCCTACATGGTTCACTGACCATGTAGGCAAGGACCTCGTCAATCCTCACCACCTACAGAACCAGCACAAACCATCGCAAGGCTTACCGCATAGCTTACCGCAGCCAGTGGAGACCACCTTTAAAGATTGTTTATTTTGTAACAGTAGTTGTTTTTTTACTAGAAAAATGTTCCTTCTAAGGGTGTTCTGGTTAAGACATATTTTCCTGCTTTTTTTTCTGCTTTTTTTTTAATCTTTTCTGGTATAAAAATTCACAACAAAAATTCGGTTCACTGGGAGGTTGTGGTAATGGGCACAAGGCAATGATGGGATTAGGCAACGTGTGGCCGGGGGAGTTCTACTGGTGCCATGGACTGATATCTGGGTCAGATTGTCAGAAAATGTACAATTGGCCTTCACCAATCCTCTCAAGATACCCACATTTAAGACAAAAATGAGCTTGAAAATACAGTTTAACATAACAGAACTGATACTTTAAAACAAAGCCATACCAAATATAGTCAGATATACCCGGTATTCATCATTTTTCAGCCTAATTTAGGAGAATTTACTAAATGTGTAGAGCTGCCAATTGTACATTTTCTGAAAATCTGACCCATCTTGGCTTATTGTATGAGGAGTGGGCACACCAAGTGTGATTCCGACTAATATAGCTGAGAGCTAGGTAGGGGGGAATAGAAACCTTAAACAAAATATTTGTTTAGGAACCCACATTGCAGACACGGTAAAAAATGTTTGTTTCGTAACAGTAGTTGTTTTTTTACTACTGGAAAGTACCTTCTAACCGACTTGTTTTCCTGCTTTAGCTTTTTCAGTTATAAAATCACAATAAATATTAGGCACGTTCAAAACCAGGTACATTTATAACATGTCTTGACTATTCTTAATTGAAAAAAATATTTGAAATCTGAACATAAAACAATCAAATGGATTTTGAACCAGTCTTCGAGTTTATTTTGTAAATTATTTCCATCCGGTGAAAACAAACTAAGCATGATTTCCAGGCCACGCCCAGATAGAATATCAGGGAGTAACCAACTTGAGGGTCAGATTTTCAGAAAATGTACAATTGGTAGCTCTAAAGTAAATTCTGCTTAATTAGGCTGTTGTTTGGTCAATACTAGGTAAATTCGAGTATATTCGGCATTGCATTGATTCTAGCAATCTGTTTGGATAGGTTGAGCTGTATTTTGAACATTATTCTCGTCTGAAAGTTGGGTTATTTGAGAAGATTGGCGAAGTTAAATTGTACATTTTCTGAAAATCTGACCCTTGAGGTGCCTGCCCACGTTCTCACGTAAAATGGGTGAAATACTCTGAAGACGTCTAATAGGGGATTTGCATGTGCCACTGCGCATGTCTGTTGCAGTGCACGCTGGGGCAGTCCAATTGTGACGCATAAATATTTAGCAACAATCTTATAGAAGAAATGCAAGGCTCTTTTCATCAATATCATAGCATGTAGATGTACTTAGATATAGCTAGTATTTATCATTTTTCAATTTAGCAGAATTTACGAAATGATAAATATGTGATGTGTTTCAGGAACATGTGTCATAAGTCGCAAAAAATGGATTTCGAGATATCATCATATTTGAAAAGAGGAGACAAGCCGATTCCAATAGTAGTAAACATATTAAATATATTTTTATTTCTGAAAAAAGAGCTTTCACTATTTTTGGATGAACAATTACTGGTAAATTAGGTAAATTTACTCCATAGGATGATCTTAGAAATGCAATAGTATATCTAATACACTATCCTGAAATTTGGTCCATGTATTCATAAGACCCATCTGACTAGATACTCCAAAAATCAAAACATTCCAAAAAGGAGATCTTGTGAATGAATGACTTTTAAAAATTTGATTTTGCGACTTGTGACTCATTTTCCTGGAACACATCACAAATATTTTTTAATCCCTGCCAGTATAGGTTGTGGGGTCTTGATCTAGATTACTTCAAACGAATACGGAAGATTCTGATGTACACATACCACTGTATTTAAATGTAAACTTTCTCCAAAAAAATAACTGTTAGGACGCATTTCGACCCAAGAACTATGTAAAATGTGCTGACATTTACAGCAAAATCTACAAATTTCAAACAAAAGAGTTCACCAGACATTTGTGTAAAAAGATAGAATTTTAAATCAATATAGGCACAACTTGTTTATGCCCCTAACCAGGGCCAGTAACTAATTAGACTTCCAATATCTTTGTATCACAACATGTATATTAAGCGAATCTTATGAACCTTGATTATAGTTAACCCATCATTACCTATTATTTCAAAGGGGCATGTCGGAAGACCTCTATAGGAGATCGATCTCTGTCCTTTTCTTGATTTATAATGAGCTATATGTATGCACTATGTGAATGTTGAATAAAAGTTTCATAATAATAATAATAACGTTTGAAGGGACCTGAGCCTAGACTGGATAGTTTCCCTGAGTTTGAAGGGACCTGATAGGCTCTGAGCCTAAACTGGATAGTGTCCCTGAGTTTTAAGGGACCTGATAGACTCTAAGCCTAAACTGGATAGTGTCCCTGCGTTTGAAGGGACCTGATAGGCTCTGAGCCTAAACTGGATAGTGTCCCTGAGTTTTAAGGGACCTGATAGACTCTAAGCCTAAACTGAATAGTTTACCTGAGTTTGAAGGGACCGGCTCAGCTCTGAACCTGAACTGAATAGTATCCCTGAGTTTTAAGGGACCTGATAGGCTCTGAGCCTAGACTGGATAGTTTACCTGAGTTTGAAGGGACCGGCTCAGCTCTGAACCTGAACTGAATAGTATCCCTGAGTTTGAAGGGACCTGATAGGCTCTGAGCCTAGACTGGATAGTTTACCTGAGTTTGAAGGGACCTGATAGGCTCTGAGCCTAGACTGGGCAGTTTACCTGAGTTTGAAGGGACCTGATAGGCTCTGAGCCTAGACTGGGCAGTTTACCTGAGTTTGAAGAAATCTGATAGGCTCTGAACCTAAACTGAATAGTGTCCCTGAGTTTTAAGGGACCTGATAGACTCTAAGCCTATACTGGATAGTTTACCTGAGTTTGAAGGGATCGGCTAGGCTCTGAGCCTAAACTGAATAGCGTCCCTGAGTTTTAAGGGACCTGATAGGCTCTGAACCTAGACTGGATAGTTTACCTGAGTTTGAAGGGACCTGATAGGCTCTGAGCCTAGACTGGATAATTTACCTGAGTTTGAAGGGATCGGATAGGCTCTGAGCCTAGACTGTAAAACAATTCTATTCACTATTTGTACACCATCAGCTGATATGACATGATAATTCCAATAGCCCTATCCTCGTTAGCACTAACGAGTCGACTATTAGATAGCGAGTGCCATATTAGAATCAATATACAGGGGAAAAGTAGTGTTAGTTCAATCAGTTACCAGTCAGCCTTCCAGCCATAGCGCTATTTAATTCACAAAGAACAACTTAATTGTTTTTAAAAACAAAAAAAGAAGAACTTAATTAGTTTCTTGTTCACAACTTGTGTCTAGAGTGGCGAGTTATTTTTTGTCGTGGATTTTGCTGGAGGCCTCTGGCTACTGTATCTCTGTAGTGGGGTCAGATTTTCAGAAAATGTACAATCAGCGAATTTATACATTTAGTAAATTCTGCATAATTAGGTTGTAAAATGATAAATATTAGGTATGTCTGATTATATTTGGCATTGCCTTGATTCAAACAAGCTGTTTGGTTATGTTGAACTGAGTTTATCTTGGTTATTTGGACTGGGTTATTTGGGTTATTTGGTGAAGGCCAATTGTGCACTTTTTGGTGATTTCACCCAGACCTGTGTAGTATGTTACAGTACATGTCTACTGAAAGGCTGATTCTTAGCTACTTCTGGTAAAAAGTACCATTTCTGTCCTTACCGATTGTGTTGATTCTCTGTTTTTAGTGTGGTCCTGTGTAAGACCATAAAGTGCCTTTCTGTCTCTTTTCCCTGTCTCTCATATCTCTATTTACTCTATTCCCTAAGCTAATTAGTTCCCTTGCCGAGATTTAAAATGTCTACCATTTCCCTTATGAATAAAGGTTAGCATTAGGGAGGTTCCACAAGCAAACCTATCTCAATTACGTAACCATATCCGTATCTTTTGTGTGAATTACGACGCATTTGTATACATGTATGAAAAATAAATTATGAGATGAACCATTTCGCTTGATATTTGACGTTACGTTTTCCCCGCCATGTTTTACTGAACCTCTTTCTTCCTTTTAACGCATGTTTGTGTCTCAGAGATACGATTATGTTTACGTTTATGTATATGTTAGACTGGCAAAATCTCCCTATTATCTGTATAACAATTCCCTTCCCTGAAGGTTCGTAACCACGTAGCAAGTAGCAAGTAAGAGAAAGGAAATTTTAAGTAAAGATTGATTATACAACGGGCCCCTAGTGTAAGTGTACGTCTAAGGTAATTCATTTATATTTATTTTAGGAATGATTGACTAGCTTTTGATCTATTTATTAACTATTATTTGTAATATTTCAAAGCTAGCTGAACATTTATAGCATAGCCCGCATAGCTTGTTAGATGTGGTGTCATGCTGTTGAACGGTAGTCACATCCTCTTAAAACTGGAAATTTGTCTGCCTGACTAACAACAATAAACTCATGCGCATGAAGCTAATATGTTCTCTTTTATTCTTCAATCTTCACGTTTAAATAAGTACCAATGTCCAGGAAAAGAGAGGGTACGATGTAAAATAGTGTGATCGACCCCGGATGAAGAAAGAATCTGTTGATAGACTGAATAAAAAAACCCCAAAAAACCAATAAACTCAACCAAGCTTTATTCTTAAAAACAAAGTGACAATATATTGATGCGAAACACCGGCGTCAAGTAGCAATATACTTCTAAAAAGAATCAGGAGAGAAAAAGTTTAGCCGACGAGCCATGATAGAGACCACACAGCCTCTGCCGTGACCAGGATTCGAACCTGGGTTGTCTCGGCCACAACGAGAAGTACTAACCACTATACGATCACGGCTATTGCGCCGGCTGATGGGTCAACTACATCCTCGTCATTGTATCTAGCTATTAAGATAAGATAAGATAAGAAACTACTTTATTCATCCAACTCTGCGAGTACAAAGGGTATATGGGTGAAATCGCCAGAAAATGTACAATTCATCTTGGTCAATCCTCTCAAATAACCCGAATTTCAGGCGAAAATAAAGTTCAAAATACGGTTCAACCTAGCCAAACACATGGCTAGAATCAATGCAGTGCTAAATATACTCAAATTTACCTAGTATTAACCAAATTGCAGTCTATTTTAGCAGAGTTGATTAAATGTGTAGAGCTGCCAATTGTACATTTTCTGAAGATCTGAGCCATATACACTGATATATCGATCTATTAACGATTACATGCTTATATCACCGTGTAGCATTTCTTTTCCCATTTCTTTTTAACATTTTTACACAGCGAGATATGATTATTTGTCCAAAGCTCACGGGATAAATACCATGTTATTCTGCTTGGCGCTGTGTCTAGGGTGGGTTTATCTATGTATCTATAGGCGCCTGACTAGTACTGTAAACGTATTAATGTTCGCGCAGTATTTATTTTCGCGATTTTTGCGCACACCCTTATGTGCGCGAATTTAAATCCTGCGCGAACCTACAATTATTACATTAACCAAGTGTGAGGCTTCCTTGCTGCGCAAATTTAAATCCGCGAGAAAAGGTGTCAAAGTAGGCCTACTTAGTGCGCGTAAATTTATCCGCGCGAAAATAAATACGTTTACAGTATATGTAACTAAAACAAGAGCTAATGACATCGAAATAATAGTACATAGCTACTTTACTAGTACTAGTCTACCTGAAATATTGCTAACTATCTTTTCAAAAGTAAAAATACCAAACTTAAAATCTAGAAATACTTGTAGGTTTTTCTAATGTTATCCATCATTGGAATCGGCTTGATCTCATCTTTTCAAATATGATGATATCCAAAAATTATTTATTTGGCGACTTGTAACTCATTTTCCTGAAACACATCAGTAAAGTTCTGCAACTCTACCATAGGCCTATATATGGGTCATATTTTCAGAAACGGTACAATTGGCAGCTCTACACATTTAGTAAATTCTGATAAATTCTGCTACAATTCGGTCAATACTAGCTAAATTCATGTATATTGACATTGCACTGATTCTAGCAATCTATTTGGTTAGGTTGAACTGTATTTTGAACTTTATTTTCGTCTGAAATTTCAGAGAATTAGCGAAGGTCAATTGTACATTTTCTGAAAACCTAACCCAAATAGTGGGTTCTCTGAAGACAGAGTGTTTAGGATTTGCTTGATGGATGAGAGCACGAAAATAAATGATAGTACAGCGGAACCGATACCATTCACTGCCTCGATCTGTCAGGGACTATCTCCTCCAGGGTTTTAGGGGCTGTAATCGGCCCTAATCCTCTCAACAGGACCTCTCAAGTTAGGGTTGTAAAAGGTTCAGATTATCAGAAAATGTACAATTGGCAGCAGTGCACATTTAGTAAATTCTGCTAAATTAGGCTGCAATTTGGACAATACTAGGTAAATTCGGGTATATTTGGCATTGCATTGATTCAAGCAATCTGTTTGGTTAGGTTGAACTGTATTTTGAACTTTATTTTCGTCTGAAATGAGGATTATTTGAGAAGATTGGTGAAGGTGAATTGTACATTTTCTGAGGACTTCACCCAAAAGGGCCTTCAACCCATGGGACTGATGATAGGCGGAGATACAGGTATCTTGGGTTTTGCTAATCTGTCTTTGTCGAACAAGCCATGCCAGGGTTGGCCACTAAAGGGCCTATTCCACTCCTCCACTAATCGATTTTGATCTTGATCCTTTTTTTATGTAAAAATGTTGTTTAAAACACAATTTTACCATTTCAGTTATTTGAAAGTGAAAGTCACAAATTACAATTTTAAAATTTCGGTTAATCTTTTTTGTCTTGGTGTTGTTTTTTTTATAAATAGAAATATTTATTTAAAGATCACAAATTTCGGTTATTTAAATGTGAAAGTCACAAATTACTATTTTACAATTTCGGTGGAACCCCAATAAGATGCCTTAATGTAAAAGGCAAAGTCATAAACAATAGGAACAATGCTTACTAGCTTATTGAAATATAACTTACGTACATTGGTTCCTTTCCTCTGTGCTCGTTGCGGTTGCATTGTGCAGTGCATTCTCAATCTGAATATTATAGCAAGAACAGCATAGTATCGTGTATGAAGGGGGCTGTATTTTCCGGGTATGGCCGAAAACAACGAGGCCGTAGGCCAATTTGTTTTCGGCCATACTAAAGTTACAGAAAAAATGGAATTTGACATTCCATCGAATTTTAAGGTTTTGGGATATCTAATAAGTACTTGTAGTATCTCTTATAAGTATTGTATACGTTTTTATGCTTGGAAAACAGTTGCTGATATTTCAGGATGGACGCTCACTGGTAAAGTAGTTAAATGAATAATGAACATGAAAAACGCAGAGATATATATGTATCTTCAATACTTCTGACATTTAGTAGTATACGCCAACAATCAAAACATTTCTACGAAGATATGTTGTTTGAAAAACTGTTGGAAACATATCATTTTTGTGTCTTGTGAATTATTATATGGGTCAGATTTTCAGAAAATGTACAATTGGTAGCCCTACACATTTAGTAGATTCTGCTAAATTAGGCTGCAATTTGGTCAATACTAGGTAAATTCGAGTATATTTGGCATTGCATTGGATCTAGCAATGTGTTGAGTTAGGTTAAACTGTATTTTGAACTGTATTTTCGTCTAAAATTTGGGTTATTTGAGAGAATTAGTGAAGGTGAATTGTACATTTTCTGAAAATCTGACCCATATTCGTTTCATAGAGCCTTCAGGATGCCGTGTATTGACTGAAACACAAAGAGTGACATTCCTGAACATATATAGTATCGGCATTTCGAGTTTTATAATAGTTCACTCCCAACTCTTTTTACTGTGTGGGCGACTGTATGTAGACTGAAGAATCCTTTTTGACTCATCTTCTACTATTGACTATATGGGTCAGATTTTCAGAAAATGTACAATTCGTTTTCACCAATCTTCTCAAATAACCTAATTTTCAGACGAAAATAAAGTTCAAAACACAGTTCAACATAACCAAACAGATTGCTAGAATCAATGCAATACAGAATGCGGATTTACCTAGTATTGACCACATTGCAGCCTTATTTAGAAGAGTTTTCTAAATGTGTAGAGCTGCCAATTGTACATTTTCTGAAAATCTGACCCACATGCTTCTACATTTTTCATTTTCATTTCCCTTTCATATAAAATCTAAAAAAGAATAGTTGTCGAATTCTCAATTCGACAACTGTTGGAACACAATACACACAGATACAGACACATATATGGGTCAGAATTCCAGAAAATGTACAATTCAACTTCACCAATCTTCTGATTAAATAACCCACATTTCAGACGAAAATAAAGTACAAAATACAGTCCAACCTAACCAAACACATAGCTAGAATCAATGGTATGGCACATATACTCGAATTTACCTAGTATTGACCAACTCTTAGCCTAATTTAGAAGAATTCACTAAATGTGTACAGCTGCAAATTGTACATTTTCTAAAAGGGGGAGGATTTCTAAAAATCTGACCCTATAGTTAAGGAAGGAAGATATTAGGGAGGTTCAGCAAGTCTAACCTATACGTATACGTATCTCTGATATCCAAACGTACGTTCAAATGAAGAAATAGATTATGCAAAACATTGCAGGCAAAACGTAATGTAACACATAAAGCAACATTTTTCATATAGAAATGTATTTTTTATACATAAAAATGCGACGCAATTGACTGAAAAGATAAAGATACAGTTACGTAGTTGAGATACGTTTGCTTGCAGAACCTCCCTATTAAGCAAGGATTTGTTACGCAACGGGCACCAGACCCATAGGTGCATTGAGGCAGTTGATGGGACTAAATGGAGTAGAATGGAGGCCAGTAGACGTAAACCTAAACGGTAAGAAAACTCAAACCCAAAAGGATTATGTCCGAGCAGTTGGAAAATTGGTAACGATTGACAATTTCCTCTTGGGAAAGATGGAGATTGCTATGATAAACCGATCATGGGCAGATTTTCAGAAAATGTACAAGTTCACTAATTCTTTCAAATAACCGACATTGAAGACACAAATGAGCTTCAAAATGCAGTTTAACATAACAGAACTGATACTTTAAATCAATGCGATACCAATATACTCAGAGATACCTGGTATTCATCATTTTTTTAGCCAAATTTAGCAGAATTTCCTAAATGTGTAGATCTCGCAGTTGTACATTTTCTAAAAAAATCTGACGCATATCATGGCGTTGTTCCACCAATGGATCTCTGGCTATGGCCATGCACGTTTTCTTATATTAAAAATAAGGCGTACATGGGTCAGATTTTCAGAAAGTGCCCAATTGTCAGCTCTAAATATTTGGTAACTTCTGCTAAATTAGACTGGAATATTTTAAACACTTGGCATAAACAAGTATCAATAGGCATTGTGTTGATAAAAAATATCTATTTCTTTGTGTAAAACTGAATTTTGAACGTAATGTTTCGGTTAGATTTGGATTATTTGAGAGGATTGGAGAAGGTGAATTGTACATTTTCTGAAAATCTGACCCATGTATGTCTCACCATTAGACAAAGGAGAACGATATGCATGACGTTTCTATGCACACAAGGTGGTTGAGATGGACATTTTTCTCAAGTGGGCGGAATGACGAGTTCGTCTTTTGTTTTTATATCACAAGTCCGCCACTTTGAATATGCATCGATCCCAAAAGACAACAATAAATACCTTTATTTTCATCCAACCGCTGTCTGCCTATCGCCACATTGTATTCATCTGCCAAACCTCTTAAATAACAGCATCTGCGATTGGCTAAGCTGTATTCTATTACTAAGCGAGGCTCAATCAAATTGCACAAAACAAGTTCCTTCGGTATTGGGCGTATCAACATATATGGGTGAAGTCGTCAGAAAATGTACAATTCACCTTCACCAATCCTCTCAAATAATCCAAATTTCAGACGAAAATACAGTTCAAAATAAAGTTCAATAGCAATTCCAAATATACTCTAATTTACATTTACCTAGTATTGACCAAGTTGCAGCCTAATTTAGCAGAATTTACTAAATGTGAACAGCTGCCAATTTTCTGAACATCTGACCCATATGTGTTGGTTGATAAGTCTACACATATCAAATAGTCAAATGTCACTTATTTCTACTTAAACTTGTGATATAATAATTAAATCAGGTTAATCGTTCTTAAAAGTAAAGGATTCAATAGGAGACTTGCATGTGCCACTGCGCATGTCTGTAACAGGGCATCCTGGGATAGATTATGATGAAACCGGACATTAAAATATTTGGCAACATATTTATCGAAAATTGCAAGAATATTTGCAGAAATATCATAAAGGATATATGCATGATATATGGCCGCCAAATGCATGATGGGAAAGATGCATGGAATCATGAATAACACATGTATAGATATTGACATTAGACCATTTATATTCCATGCTGAACTTATTTCTATAGATTTTATACTGTACCATTAGTCCCATTATTACATACGTATGTGATTACAGAGACCCAGATTCCGGGGTGCCATTAGAAATCTCGTATCACATACGTATGTGATTCGAACCGTACGGGTTGTCATGGAAGCGCGTGACCCAAATAACGTAATTTGATTGGCTCACAACGTCACGCTCTACGCGGCTGAAGCGTAGCGCTGTGTTGCATGTTTCGTAAGTTTTCCGATAATTCGTCAAGAAAAACAGTACTAAGAACGTAAATATAACAAATAGATCGATAAATATGTATGTAATAAATACCGAATAGCCCTCTGTCGATGTCAAATCGATCTCGACGTCGGGTCAAAGCGCACTCCTCCCCTTCGGAGTGTCGTGCGCTTTGACCCTCCGTCTCGATCGATTTGACATCGACATCGGGCTATTCGGTATAATAATTCCATGCAAATCGAGATTGGTGGCTATGCAAATCCCCTATTGTTAAATGAGCCAAAATGACAACAGTTAGCACTATCATCATTCAATAGATTTGTAATGAACCGCAGATGCGTGGGCGCAAGTCACGAGTTTCGTGAAAGGAATTAACAAACAAGGTTAAATTTGTTTGACCAGGTTTATTGACCCCAAAACACAGTTACAAGTGTATGTGCAAGAGCTTAATTTGAACAACAGAAGTATCTTGTTCGACATTGCAGCCCATGGCCATTGTGTTAAGCAACTGCGAGATCCCATGACAATGGACATGTAGAATTTTCCTACCACCTGTGAAAGGGTGTCTTCTGTGGTGACTTTGCGATGGTCATGAGTCGCCCTTCCCACCCTGCCTCACCCTTCCTCACCCTTCGTTCCCCTTCCTCCCCCTTCCTCCCCCTTCCTCCCCCTTCCTCCCCCTTCCTCCCCTTCCTCCCCCTTCCTCTCTCTTCCTCTCCCTTCCTCTCCCATCCTCACCCTTCCTCTCCCTTCCTCTCCCTTACTCCCACTTCCTCCCCTTCCTCCCCCTTCCTCTCCCTTACTCCCCCTCACTCCCCCTTCCTCCCCCTTCCTCCCCATCCTCCCCTTCCTCTCCTTCCTCCCCTTCCTCCCCTTCCTCCCCCTTCCTCTCCCTCACTCCCCCTCACTCCCCCTTCCTTCCAGCGCCTGACCACCTGTACATATCAACATCATGAAATAAATTGTGCTTGTAATGAAATAAAAACTTTTTCATCCTAAGTTAACTCTTGAGGTATAACAAATAAAAACAGATAACAAACAACTCATGACTGCTTTTACATATCAACACCATAAAATGTGATCCGTTTTAGGAAAAAATATGGATTTTGAGATATCACCATAATTTGAAAAGAGGAGATTAAGGTGATTACAATGATAGTAAACACTAGGACCTTAATAAGTATTTCTATATTTTAAGTTTAATAAATCCTTTTTGAAAAGTAAAGCGTGTAATGTTTCTGGATGGGTAATTACCAGTAAAGTAACTCAATATACTCCATATTAAGGCCTTCAAAACTCAGGGATATGTTTTATACAATGTCCCAAAATTTGTAATATGGATTCATATGACTATAAGTGCTGAACCCTTTAAAGATAAGAACATTTCAATAAAGAAATCGTGTAAAAAACACCTTGAAAAATATCAATTTTGGGACTTATGACTCATTTTCCTGGAACACATCACAAATAGATTCATTTATCTTGGAGCCCTGCTTTAAGAGGTTTTCAGATCAGCCCCTTCTTGAGCACCGCTGCAGAAAAGAACAGCCTTTTCAGCATTCCGCATGGATCAGCCGCGCTGACATTTCCCTCTCGCCCCGCCTCCTGTCGCATGGCAGCACCAGTACCTGCTCAGCCTTAGAATGCAATGAAAGCGCATATGACCTCCCAAAGTGGTTTAAGCCTAAGAGCGCGAGAATAGCTGACATTTCTATTCTATTTAAAATGATTGTGGCGGGCGGAGGAGCTGTCAGGCGCTTAGGATTGGCTTTCATGATTGTTTCACCGAGTGAACTGATATGACATCCAGAAGGCATTGAGGGTTGTAAAGTGAATGTGGGTCCGATTTTCAGAAAATGTCCAAGTCGCCTTCACCAATCTTCTCAAATAACCCACATATAAGACAAACATGAGCTTCAAAATGCAGTTTAACATAACAGAACTGACAATTTAAATCAATGCGATACCAAATATACTCAGATATACCCAGTAATCTTCATTTTTCAGCCTAATGTAGCAGAATTTCCTTAATGTGTAGAGCTCATGTAGAGCTGCCAATTGTACATTTTCTGGAAATCACGTATGGCGTGTCGAGGGGAGATGTGAAGAGGAGGAAGGGGTTGGGGAAGTGGGGGGGGGGGGGCAGGTGTGGGAGGAGGGGGTGTGGAGGGGAGGGGTGGGCAGGCTGATACCATTGAAGGTTGAATGTGTATGGCTGGTATCTCAACGTGGGGGTTGTTAGGGTGAGATGGGGAGGAGGGAGGAAAGAGGGAGGAGAAGGGAAGGTGGAGTTGTGTTGAGGTAGAGGAGGAGGAGAAGAAGAAGGAGGAGGAGGAGTTGAAGGAGAACTTATATGAAATTCGGACGGACATTGGAGGTTGGTAAATAAACGTTTGGTGCATCAAGGGCAGATTGAATATCTAAAAAAATAATTATGTCTGATGAAACAATTGATTGCTTGTTTTAATACTTATTTAAGGACATAAGCCTTGAATTTATTGATAAATTTCATGCAATGCAATTAGAAATGAAACATTTAACAGAAACCAATAATTTACATCTTCATGTAAAAAGCTTCCACTGGCTGACTATGTCTTAACTCAGAAATAAAAATAATAAAATAAAAATAAATAAAAAAAAAATGAAATCAAATAAATGCTTGAAAATACTAGATTATGCCATGCAGCATACAGTATTCTCCACAATCTTGGTCAAATGACTTATACAGTGGAAACCCGCTATTAAGACCACCCGCGGGACTGGACGATTTTGGGTCGCATAGTGAGGTGGTCGCATTAGTGGGGTTCTGGGTGGGGGGTGGGGGAGGGAGGGGGGAATGGTCGCCAGGAGTGGGTATTGAAGGATTATTTAAAGTGGCCGTAAGTTTCTGAATTGATGGTGATAGAAACCTGATGTTCTTGACAATTTTATATAGTTGACAAATTATAAGCAAAACTTCCAAGCCTAATACAGAGGCATGTATATGGGGAGAAGTGGTTGCGTGGCTTCTGACACCTTCACCCTCAGTGAGTGAAAACACTGACTGACTGATAGCCTGGCTTTTCTGTCAATGTTGATTATTTTTGTCACCTCAGGATGGGTGGGACGAAACGGGTCTTAATTAAGGAAGTATTTGGCTGTTTGGGACTGGGAAATGTTGTCACAATGTGAGGTGGTCTCTATGAAGAGGTGGTCTCTATAGCGGGCTTTTTTAACCATCTAATGGGTCAGATCGTCAGAAAATGTACAATTGGCAGCTCTATACATTTAGTATATTCTGATAAATTAGGCTGAAAAATGATGAATACCGTGTATACATATCTGACTATATTTGGTTTTGTGTTGGTTTATTTAATATATCTGTTTTACTATATTAAACTGTATTTTGAACCTTATTTTTGTCTTAAATGTGGGTTATTTGAGAGGATTGGTGAAGGCAAATTGTACATTTTCAGAAAATATGACCCATATAGAGGGAACAAATTTTGACTGAGAAAAACTGGTCTTAATAGAGGGGTGGTCTCTATAGAGGGGTGGTCTTTATGTGAGGTTTCAGTGTAGATAAGATGGAAAATAACGGAATAAAAAGAAGAAAATATCAAGTTTTGTACAGATGTTAGCTGAGAGTGTAGCTTTAATACAAACAGAAACCTTACACAATTTGAACTGTTGGGTCAGATTTTCAGAAATGTACAATTGGCAGCTCTACACGTTTAGTAAATTGTGCTAAATAAGGCTGCAATTTGGTCAATAAGGCTGCAATTTGGTCTATACTGAATTCGAGTATATTTGGCATTGCATTGATTCTAGCAATCGGTTTGGTTAGGCTGAACTGTATTTTGAACTTTATTTTTGTCTGAAATTTGACTCATTTGAGAGGATTGGTGAAGTTTAATTGTACATTTTCTGACGATCTCAGTCATAACTGCTATGACCTCAGCCGCCCCACCACCATAATGCACTGTATACCTAGAGGAATAGATATAGTAGCATCCCCACTATAGCAGCTATGTTAATCAGGCAGACAGGGACGTAATCTATCTTCCATCGCACAAAAACCCACACTAGCGGAGTCTGGTTAACGTCATTACCGGGGTGCGACATAAACTTGAGGCTGTATATTGTAACATAAAGTTGATATAAAGTCTACTTGAGCTCTCTCACTTACACTGAGTGACTATATTTAGATTTAGGTGAACATGGGGATGGGTCGGATAACTGGAAAGTGTACATATGGGTCCGATTTTCAGAAAAGTGCAATTCAACAAAACAGATACTTTAAATCAGTATCATACCAAGTATACTCAGATATACCCGGTGTTTATCATTTTCCAGCCTAATTTAGCAGAATTTCCTAAATGTGTAGAGCTGCCAATTTTACATTTTCTGAAAATTTGACCCATATGACGCTTATGCTCAGTACGACCCTCTGCCTTCAGCAACAGGCTTATACCACAAGGTCGTGGGGCTCTTGGGTCAAATCGCAAGAAAATTTACAATTCACCTTCACCAACCCTCTCAAATAAACCAGATTTAAGAGAAAAATGAGGTTTAAAATACAGTTCAACATAACTGAACACATTGGGACATCAATCGCCATTGATGCGATATGGGTCAGATTTTCAGAAAATGTACAATTGTCAGAAATTCTACAGCAACTTGGCCAATACTAGGTAAATTCGAGTATATTCGGCATTGCATTGATTCTAGCAATCAGTTTGGTTAGGTTGAACTGTATTTTGAACATTATTTTCGTCTGAAATTTGGGTTATTTGAGAGGATTGGTGAAGGTCAATTGTACATTTTCTGATGATTTCACCCATATAGTGGGATTCATAATGATACCTACAGAGGATATTATGATCTCTTATGCACAGCACAAGATGCCTTTTTTGGTTATGACAACGCACCTTTTTCTTCTTTGTCCCTCTCTCAACCTATATGAAACGTATTGTAGTTCTCTGGAACTATACAGGATCTGCTGCATTAGGAATAATTACTTAAATAACTATTAAGTTAAGTAAGTATTAAGTTAAGTAATGATATGATCAACTATCTATCTATTTAACTTTACAATTAGTGTCAATTTAATTTATATACCTGCGTTTCCAAAGGAAAGGATTTCTAAGGATCAAATAATTGTGTCGAATGTCAATTTATAGTTACTGCAATTTAGTCATGCTTAGAAAAATTTAGTCATGCCTAGAAAAATTGTTTGAATGTATTAGTTCTTTTTTAATGCGTTGCCTTGCTATAGATCTTCTAGTATTCAGTACAGAGGTAACTTAAACACTAATTTAATGAAAGAACACTTTATTTCAAAGCCAAATTGCTATTACTATAGCATGAGTCAGAGAGTGAAAGAGAGATTGGGGTAATGGCTGAAAGGCAAGGGAGGGAGGGAGGGAGGGACAGAGCTGGAAGGCAAGGGAGGGATAGAGCCACAATGTCCGTGTACACCCAACCATGACTGGGTAAGGGTGAAGGTTATTACGTAATACCTAGAGGGGGGCAATATGAGGCAGGGAGCATGTGCCAGTGTGGAGTGGAGTATGGTGGAGGTGAGAAATGGGTGGTGCATGGGCGGAGCACAAATGTATGACTGATCAAGTGGAATAGATAAGGCAGGTGAACTGATGTCAGATCTGAGCTCACACACAGCTGACATACATTATCAGATTAGACCTGATATCAGTGATTGGCACTTTTGACAGTGAAGCAATTGTCCCTCAGGAAATCGTGAGAGACAAAAAGCATGTAGGGATTCTTACTGTAGGAATGAAAACAACACTGGTATACCTAATAGCACGATGGAGGCTTGTAATCGATCAAGACGGTCAAATTGCACGACACCCCAAAGGGTGCAGGGCGATTTTACCCAAAGTTGAGATTGATTACAAACCGAACAGAGTGCTATTAGGTATTTATTACATACTAATCAACAAGAGAACTCAATTTTGATAGTATTTTACCTTGGTTTCCATCGATCCTGTGGATAGTCGGCTCTAATAGCACATAGGTGCTATTTGACTTTTCAAATATCACATAAGTATGTAATACTATAGCAAATACCTTCCCTACAGGTTCCTTACAACCGCTCAGTAAGGAACAATAGTTAAGGGAGGAAAGTGGTAAGGAAGATATGCTGGCTCTGTCTCTGCCTGCAATATACGGGTCAGATTTTCAAAAAATGTACAATTCAACTTTACCAATCCTCTCAAATAACCCACATTTAAGACAAAAATGAGCTTCAAAATGCAGTTTATCATAACAAAACTGATGTTTTAAATCAATGCGATACCAAATATACTCAGTATTCATCATTTTCCAGCCTAATTTAGCAGAATATACTAAATGTGTAGATCTGCCAATTGTACATTTTCTGGAAATCTGATCCATACCTAAATGATCTATCCTTGCCTTACCCTGACCTCTCCACACCGTGCATGTCACTCGCAGGCATAGTAATCTCTAAAGTGATGAAGCAAAAGAAAAATATTTGTTCACTGTGTGGATGAAAGAGTCTGGGGTTGTTTCACACTAACATAAGAGGAAATCGTACAACATAAGATACATCGTAGGATAAAAGATGTGTGATACGATCTATCTTATAGATAAATAAATTAAGAAATTCGCTGAAATAAACCAAATTTCAGCTGAAAATAAAGACCTTGCTGCAATTATTACTGATACAAATGACAATAATGATTATGTGTATCATCTGTAAAACCTTCAAGAATGATGTGATCTATTAAGATATGATCTATCAACACTTTTCAAAATAACCGCTTTTGAATAAAAATAACATGTTTTTAAATTGGTTTATATTGGATATATGGGTCCGATTTTCAGAAAATGTACAATTTATCTTCGCTAATCTGCTCAAATGACCCAAATTTCAGATAAAGTTCAAAATACAGTTCAACCTAACCAAACAGATTTCTAGAATCAATGCATTGCCAAATATTCTCGAATTTACCTAGTATTGACTAAATTGTAGCCTAATTTAGCAGAATTTACTAAATGTGTACAACTGCCAATTGTGCATTTTCTGAAAATCTGACCCTTTTACAATAAGATAAGTTTTTAAATATTGTGCTTGATGATTTAAGTTCTATAACAGCTATAGAATTATTTATTTCATGAACATATGTGAGTGAATGTTGAAATAAATATATTAGATGATTTACTTGATATAGAAATGAGTACATAAAGGTTAACTAACGAGTTGGTTGATAGAGCGTGAATATTGCACGATCGAGTTGCATAGCAGCCAGTGCAATATTCTAAGCGACTGAAACCAATGAGTTAGTTAACAGATTTATCATATGCCTTAATAATCTGCCTTAATATATTATTATTATTATTATTATTATTATTATAGAACTTTTATTTCCCATCAAGCATACATTTACATAAAGGAGAAAAAGGGATAATATATATATATATAATCTGTCATCACACCCCAATGGTGTGTTGATAATATGAATAGAAAACATTTTTAAGTCATAAAGTTGAATCTTGGCTCTAAACTTGGTAAAAATCACATTGGTTGCCATGACTACCACATATAACTCACTAGTGACATATGCTCTGTGCATAACTCACTCTAGATACGTTGTTCTTAGAGCAATGATGAGATCAAGCCGATTCCAATGAGGGTAAACATGTAATAAATATTTATGTATCTTGTTATGCATGAAAGAAAAGTTAGCGATATGTCTTGATGGTCATGGTCAATCTCTAAATTCAACCTCTAATTCTTGAAATTTGATACATGTATTCATGCCACTACCAGCGTTAAACACTTAAAAAATGAAAGAAATCCTGACAAAGGGTTCCCTTGAAAAACACATTTGACAGATATCTTTTTTTGCGACTTGTGACTCGTTGTCCTGTAACACATCACATATATATATGGGTCCGATTTTCAGAAAATGTACAATTCGCCTTCACCAATTCTCTGAATATACTCGAATTTACCTAGTATTGACCAAATTGCACCGTTATTTAGCAGTTCAATGAAATGGACCCACTGGGGCTGTGAGACGTATGGGAGGGCTCAGTGGAAAGGATGTATCGGTGGGAGGGAGGGAAGGAGGGAGGGAGCTAGGGGGTTGACTGATGTGGGTCAGATTTTCAGAAAATGTACAATTGGCAGCTGTACACATCTAGTGAATTCTGCTAAATTAGGCTGCAATTTGGTCAATACTAGGTAAATTCGAGTATATTCGGCATTGCATTGATTATAGCAATCTGTTTGGTTAGGTTGAACTGTATTTTGAACTTTAATTTCGTCTGAAATTTGGTTCATTTGAGAAGATTGATGAAGATGAATTGTACATTTTCGGAAAATCTGACCCATGTATTAGATAGGAGTAGGGAGGGTAGTAGAAAAGATAGAAATGGGCAGGATGACACCTAGACCCTCGCGTCAGTGACAGCCATCGAGGTCAGTCGTGTTTCATGTCATTCTAGAATCAGGCATTACCAGTTATCGTATTTTGATCATTCAAATATCATTGATTTGCTTTCTCGGTCAATGAACCGCCAAGCAGCAGTCAGAAATGAACTCACTTTTATGACATCAACATTTTGGTTCAGATTTTCAGAAAATGTACAATTCGTCTTCAGCAATCCTCTCAAATAACCCACATTTAAGACAAAAATGATTTAAAATGCAGTTTAACATAACAGAACTGATACATTAATCAATGTGATACAGATTATACTCAGATATACCCGATATTCATCATTTTTCAGCCTAATTTAGCAGAATATCCTTAATGTGTAGAGCTGCCAATTGTACATTTTCTGAAACTATGACCCTTTTACTGTGTGATAAAAACAACTCATGCCCGGTATAACGTTTTAGGAATTCAAATATCTTATTTGTGATGTGTTTCAGGAAAATGAGTCATAAGGCGCAAAATATGGATTTTGAGGTATCACCATATTTGAATAGATGAGACCAACCCGATTCCAATGAATGTAAACATTAAGGGCATCTAATATATTTTTATCTCTTTAGATATTTTTATTTTTGAAAAAAACAATTGAAAAAAACAAAAACGTTTGCAATATTTCTGGGTGGATAATTACCAGTAAAGTAGCTAAATACACTCAATGGGATGATCTAAGAAATGCACTGATATAATCAATAAACAGTCTTGAAATTTGGTAGATGTACATGCTCTCAGAGCACACTGCACTCAAAATATACAAGACTATGATACTGCCAATCTTAGACTACAACTCAGTAATATACAACTTTGCCACACAAAACAACATCAACAAATTAGAACGAATTCAATCAAGGGCAGTGAGAATTATCACCCGCACAGACAAACAAAACTCAATCTCAGACAAAGTCACCGCACTGGGACTAGAGTCACTAACAAATAGAAGAGAAAGGCACCTACTTGGCCTCATGTACAAAAGATCACGAGAACAAACCGCACAACCCACAATGCACGCTAGAACCACAAGATCACAACATACCTACAACTTAACACTACCTCTACCGAAAACTGAAGCAATGAAGAAGGCCCCATGTTACCTAGGGGCAAAATTGTGGAACAATCTGCCCCCAAACCAAAAAAGCACACCAAGCTTTGAACAGTTCAAGAACACACTAAAAAACAATAACAAACACAGCAACTAAAAGCAGGTCATGCTGAACCTTCTAGCTGACCTACAAATCACACAAAACAAAAGACAGGTCACGCTGAACCTTCTAGCTGATCTAGAAAATACACAAAATGCACTAAATATAACACCTAGACCACACACAAACATGAAATACACATACCAAGCACAGGCCACGCTGAATCTTCTAGCTGACCTACCCAACACACACACAAACCACAACAGCCCAACAATGCTCCAACAAAACATATAGCCCATATGACCCAAATAAATGTCTAATTCATCACCCACTGTATTGTATTGTATTGTAACAGCATTGTATTAATATTGAGTTAGCGCCAACTATCATAGCATTAGAAATAGATAACTAGAACCAGTGTGAGACCGTAGTTAGACACAGCAGTGGACGGAAAACCATGGAATTCAGCAATGAATATATACCCGTGAGACCATGTCTAGGTTAAAACCGATTTGCAAATTGACTATGTATCTTCATTGTACTTGACTACTTGTGAAATGATTTGACTTATTGATTTGCTGTATAAACATTCTAAATATAAAAAAAAACCCACAAAGACTAGACACTCCAAAGATGAAAATATTCCGACAAAGAGATCTTGTAAGTAAATGACTTTGAAAAACACCAATTTTGCGACTTGTGACTCATTTTCCTTAAACACATCATAAATGAGATTTTTGAATTCACGTAATGAAATCCAAGTAACTTTTCAAGTTTTGTAGGGAAACAAGGTGTTATCAGATTCACCGCTGCTACGAAAACCTACAAATAAAATCTGTGAGGGAAAATCCTAAAATGTGTTGAAGCTTTTTTTTTTTTTTTTACATATTCGCCGAGTCCTAAGGTACCACTATTTAGGGAATGTGGAGTGGCACTCCATCATATGGGTAAGATTTTCAGAAAATGTACAATTGGCAGCTGTCCACATTTAATACATTCTGCTAAATTAGGCTGCAATGTGGTCAATGCTAGATAATTTCGAGTATATTCGGCATTCACTTCTTTGAAAAAGATATTTAGGAAAAAACAATACCCAGGTAACCTCACATGAGACAAAATTAGGCTATTTTGAAAGTTGTACATGCAGTGGGTGCATAGTCTATTAGAAGTATGTAGGGCCGATGTAATGTCGTACACGACAAATAATTAGTGTGGATATATTATGTGGGTCAACTTCACGGTCCGCTCCCTTCCTGAAACTGGGAATTTCCAGTTATAATAGGAGATTTACACAGCCGCCATTTTGAATCTTGATTTGTATGAAATATTGGGACTAATGGAACAGTGTAAAATCTATAGATAACATGCCGTGTTCAGCAAGGACTATTTATCAACACTCAAATGTTCTTGAATGTCAATTTTCCTATGTTATACATGTTTCCATGACACATGTCCCCATCTTTCCTGCCATGCATTTGGTTTTTAAAAATCTTTTATACAAGTTATGATATTGATGGAAACATTCTTGCAATTTTCTATAAAAATGTTGCCAAATATTTCTATGACAGATTTCAACAGAATCCATCCCAGGGTGCACTGTAATAGACATGTGCAGTGGCACATGCAACTCCCCTATTAATGTGTAGGAAGTAGGTCATGGATTTTTTGCTGGAAATTCCCAGTCACAAAATTGTTGTGTAGATGGAGGAAGTAGCTAGGGCATGAATGTGTGCCGAGAGAGATCTATACACATGTCTGAGTAGATAATGGTGCAAAGATAAATTTAACAATCATCACTATCTGTCATCATCAGAGATATTGGTAAATATACTGGTAAATATCGTGAATTGAACAAGACAAATCCCCATACCTCCTCTGCCAGAGATCTTGATGCTTTAGCAACTTCCGTCTATATATCCGTGGAAGGAAACTTCAGGATGCTGCGGGGGTCCTTCTATCATATATTATATATTCTTCTTCTTTCCTTGCAATTGGCGATAGGAAATCAACAGAATACGATACCTAATTGCCAGGTAGTGTCGCTTGATGAGGTAATGTTGGCACAATCAGGAGTTACCAGAAGGAAATTGGAATATACAGATGGGAGCAATTATTACTGGAATTCAGATTTATCATATACAAGAGCTGCATTCATTGCTGTACTGATTTTCCCAAATGGGTCACCATTTCAGGAAAGGGACACCTGTTTGATTGACATACACAAACTTTTACCATCGGCTGCAAGGTATGCAGGGGGCGTTATTGACTTGGCGTTTTTTGGAGTTGGTAACTTAAAAAGGATAATATTTCTGCCAATCAGAGACAGAAATCTTCGTTATAGTTTCCCAGGAGTTTCGTTACTTACCCTCAATACTCTTCAAGGTGTTGATAGTTACAATATTCATGAATGGATTGAATTCTTTCAACCAAAAAAGCTGTGGTTAGTCTTCAATCCTAGTTATATACAACAACATAACAAAACAGAATTGTATCAAAGATTTCTTACACAAATGAATATAACAGATGACGTGGTTATAAGAGGAACCCCTAACTGGTGGTATGAATATTTAGATGATGTTAATTGCTCACTTAACCAACATCATAATGAAAATTCTTTTCTTTTCCCACTATCATGCAATTCTTCTGTCAATGATATATCATTGAATATATCCTCTTTACAAGTTTCTGAAGTAAATTCAAACACACTTCAGAGATATTTACAGGTCACAAAATTATCCTGGCCCCGGATTTCCTCGCTAATACTTAGAGACAGCGTTGTTTACATGAGTGATTTCCAAAATTCAATCAAGTCAATGATGCCACACCTGCAAATAGTGTCACTTGTAAATGTTATATTTACAGATGAAATACCTTCATTTCAAGGAACTGGTTATGATAATATTCTTAGCATCAGAATCAAGTACATGGACATTCGATTTATTGAAAATACAACGTTTCCCCGAAATTCTATATTCATTGAATGTAGCTACTGCAATGTATCAGATGTTTCTCCAGGCGCTTTCCTAAATACATCCAAGATTCAGAAGTTAAGTCTTAGTCATAATAAAATAACTACTTTAAATTTCATCATTTCGGACGCTATTCCTCTTTTGATACAACTAGATCTAAGTAACAACGACATAGAAAACTTAAACAGTGAAATACAATGGCCTCCGTCTTTAAGATATTTAGTATTGAGCGATAATAGAATCTCTGACATCAGAACAGAGAATTTCAAAAACCTTACACTCCTTGAATATCTAGGATTACAAAATAACAAAATAAAAAGTGTGGACCGATTTGATGCAAGTTACTTCTACAGATTACGCACACTAGACCTCAGTTTCAATGGGCTTCAGAGAATGAATATGAGCAGTTTCTTTGGATCTAACATCCAGTTTCTTAACTTGAATTTGTCGCACAATGAGCTCAATCAAATGGACAAATGGACTGAAGGTTTGGATCAGTTCCTTATGTCATTCATTCCAGGTTCAGACATTGATGCTAGTTATAATGATCTGGTTAACATACCAGGGTCTCTTCTCACTTTATCCAGGGATAATCATCTTGATCTATCCTATAACAAAATTACTTTCCAATCATGGATGGATATGCTAGAGACGAAGTGGTTCTCTGAAGTAGGAAATAATGATCCAATATTTGGCATAGCTACCCATAAGATTTCTGTTGACCTAAAAGGAAATCCCATAAGAAACCTTAACTATAACTTCACACCAGGTCAATTTCAACGGTTATATATCATTCTCAATTATTTTACTTGGGATTTGACAGACAATCAGATAGAATGTGACTGTCATGCATATCTAATATTTGATCTTATGAAAAGTATTGAAAAGCAATCAAGGCAAAAGTCCTTCAACACTTGGATTTGTCATAAACCATATGAACTTTCAGGCAAGATGCTCCTCTCATTAGAACCAGCAGATTTTATGTGTGATATTACAAATGATACTACCTGTCCTGCCGACTGCTCCTGCAGTAAAATGAGCTTCAATGACCTACTCTATGTCAATTGCTCATCACGTGGACTAGACCGATTACCAACAATCATGCCAAACCTGACACATACACTTGATATGAAGAATAATGTCATAAAGTCAATCAACTTTCAAAAGCTGTTTGAAATGCCAAATTTGAAAAGAGTTTTATTGACAAACAATAGGATTGTGGAATTGGAAGGACAACCATCACAGACAGAACTCGCATTGGAAAGATTGCATATAGATCAGAATGTCTTACAAACATTGCCTAAATTCCTATGTATGGCTCATATTGAGGAATGGTACATAGGAAACAATCCATACTCATGTGATTGCAGGAACAAGTGGTTCCATCAATGGCTTGGAGACAATGCGGAAAAGGTTAAGGACATAGCTGATGTCATTTGTGCAACAGGGAAAGCCCAAGGATACAGACTTCATTGGATTCCTGAAGACAACATGGTTTGTCTTATGTCAAGAGCAACAAAAATCACAATAGCAGTTGGAATAGTTTCTGCTTTTATTTTGTTTCTTCTTCTGATGCTGTACTATTTTCGCGGAGAAATAAAGCTTTTTCTGTACACCAGATTTAACTGGCATCCATTTGATAGAAAAGAGGAAGATGATGTTCTAGATAAGCTCTATGATGTCTTCATATCATACAGTGGTCGGGATGATGCTTGGGTTGAACATGAGTTCATACATAAGATAGAGACTCAGGAGCGCCCATATAGACTGTGTTTGGGTGTACGTGACTTCCTTCCAACAGTCTCTGTATCAGAGAATGTTTGCAATGGAGTAAAATACAGTAGGAGGATGATAATGCTGCTCACCCGCAATTTTCTGCATAGCGAATGGTGCACCCTAGAATTCAAAACTGCACATCAAAGGGTGCTCAAAGACAGGACAAACTTCTTGATAATTATTATGGCAGATAATATCAATATGAAGGACCTTGATGAGGACCTGAAACTGTACATTAGGACGAACACCTATCTAGAACTAAAGAGCAAATGGTTCTGGCAGAGACTAGCTTATACTCTTCCTGAAGTTCCCCTTGCTGTTCTGAGAGGACATGAAATGCCCCCCGAGGGATTCCCTCCCCTTTTCCCCAGAGAGCTCTCACTTGCAGTCATCAACAGGCTACTGCCCAGGAATAACGATGAGCCTGAGGACGAAATTCCCTTAGTTTGATCCATGCATGAATCCATGAATGTGCTTAAATGTTAAATGTATTTCAGGATAATGAGTCACAAGTCACAAAGTTGGTGTTCTTTAAAGTCGTTTACTTACAAGATCTCTTTGTTGGAATATTTTTATTTTTGGAGTGTCTAGTCCTTGTGGTTGTATGAATACACCTACCATATTTCAAGACTGTTTATTAATTATACCAGTGCGTTTCTTAGATCATCCCATTGAGTTTAATTATTTAGTTACTTTACTGTTAATTATCCAACCAGAAATATTGCAAACGTTTTTTTCAAAAATAAAAATATCTAACTAAAAAGATAAAAGTACTTATTAGATGTCCATAATGTTTACATTCATTGGAATCAGGTTGGTCTCATCTTTTCAAATATGGTGATATTTCAAAATCCATATTTTGCGACTTATGACTCATTTTCCTAAAACTGATCACAAATGCATTTTGTAAACTGTCAACTATATCTCACGTATACGCCATCAATTAGTTTGATACATAATATGCAAATCCATAAATGTTGTTTAACCCAAATTTCCAGCTATTACAGCAATATAAAGTCTTTTTGACTTGACACCATGTTTGACTTATGAAACTGAAGTTATTAATGCTTTGCTGCTGTTATTTTAACTTTTAAAACCTGCACACTTGAACACAAGTATTTGAAATTTAGCATGGTGTTAGGTCTGGGCATAAGGTGTTTGAAAACCACTGCTTACAAGATGTGTTAGCTGCCTGTTGGGGTGCTTAAAAAAATTCATTGGTGGCTTAATCTTATATATAAGAGCGTCATATGGGTCAGATTTTCAGAAAATGTACAATTGGCAGCTGTTCACATTTAGTAAATTCTGCTAAATTAGGCTGCAATTTGGTCAATACTAGGTAGATTCGAGTATATTTGGCATTGCATTGATTCTAGCAATCTGTTTGGTTAGGTTGAACTGTATTTTGAACTTTATTTTCGTCAGAAATTTGGGTTATTTGGAAGGATTGGTGAAGGTGAATTGTGCATTTTCTGAAAATCTGACTTATATAATGGGTCTAAGATATTGTAAATATCTAAATTTAAATTTAAGCCTGTTCTTGAGATGTTCTGTTCTTGTGTTTTACTATTTACGATAAAATAGACATGTTCATTTCAACAATCCTTTAGAGATGTTGATTGACCTTAATAGGGAGCATAAGTAGTCCTCGGCAGTGATTTTTTGAGTCGCGCTACTGTAGCAGTTTCATGATGTTATGTGGACATGTCGCGTAGCCCCACCATTGCGGAGATAAATAATCTCTGTTTGTTCATCGATCATATAGTTTTATGAATTCTAACTACATATCCATCTTTAGAGGCAAACAATTTCAAATATAGCCGCTATAATTGTTAAACCTTTACTGGGGCGATGTATAGAGTGATTATTTATTGCCCCAATGCTAACTCTATGGAGATTGTTTACTTCCGGTCCACACATCGATCCAACTACGCGACTAATTTTTGTTAATTTGCACCCTGCAGCCATGACACTTACGCTCCCTATTGTGCTGTGCAATTTCCTCTTATTTTCATGAATTGGCCGCTGGGTATAAAGGTTACCTGGAACATATAAAATAGAAATTGTATACATTCTTTTGCACTTTTCCTATGAATAAATATATTTTGTACGTGTGTATACATCCTGACATTATGTTTTTATTGCACTCACTTTCCTCATGGTATGCAGCAGCATGTCAAGGTCAATGATATTCTCAATCTTGCTCTAAAGATTGAGCTGTTTTTAAACACTTCTATATATACCTTTGCTCTACATCATTTATGAGTATTGTTCAGAATAATGAATTAATTGTCCATAATGAAAATAGTAACAATATTTGACTTTGTTGGTGTTATTTATTCACCTCCTCAAGTGAATTTGCAGGAAATACTTTTTGAAGCTGAGCACTCATTTTCACCCCTTGTGTGACTGATATACTTTTTCAAACACACTACTTTTTATATTCCATCTAATTATAAGTTCCCTGCTTTTGACTTTGTGCCTGTGTATGCACGTCGATTTGACCATTTTAACATGTATAAATACATATATTATGATGTGACCCATGTGTGGTGTATATGGGTCAGATTTTCAAAAAATGTACAATTGGCAGCTGTACACATTTAGTAAATTCTGCTAAATTAGGCTGCAATTTGGTCAAATCTAGGTTTATACACTCTCCATATACTACTTACATATACCAACCTTACTTGAACTCTCAATACAACCGGCGTTTCACACCAGGTGGAGCTATGATCCATACCTGTGTGTTTGTTGTAACTTCTTGGTATCTTGTTACCAGTGTTTATGTTATGTCAACTTATAACACCTTCATATATGACTGGATGTATTCACCTACACTGTGCTTGGAACTTCAATAAATCAGAGTAATAATATAGAGGCTTGTGTCTTGAATTATCTATTCTCCTCCTCAAACGAAACCGGGTCACTACATTTTGGTGCCGTGACCTGTTGGGGAGTTAAAGACTATACATTTCCTTCTTGATTGATTTAAGAAGAAGATCATTTTTACGTCTATTCCCATACTCAGTATGGAGTTTGCTCATTTACATGATAACTATGAAGGTCATATTCCAATTCTCGATAGATCTGACTCTAGCATTGACTTTGAGTCTGGTACTGGTAGTCATTATGTGCTACCTTCTTCAATTGATCGTTGACTTACTGCACTAGGGATTAACTCTCTAGGTAGTATGGATAGAGGAACATATAGGCCTGAGCCTGCTTTTTGGCAGGAACAGGTTGACCTTGGCGGTGCCGGTATTGGGTTACTGGGAAGACTACCTACCCGGACGCCCAATATCATCGCCGCTACTACGGAGGAACGCGCTGTTGGTGTCAATACCAGGCGGGATAGACCTAGAGCCCAAGTCAGATCTATTGCTGGGTCTGTATTCAGCGGTAGAGGAAATGAGGATAATCCTGCCTATATTGACCTTATTTCTTTGGAAGAAATTGTAGACGCAGGAATCCAAAAGAAACGAACTATTGAGTCCTATACAAAAGCAGATAGGATATATATCAAAACACTTGCTCAGTCTGTGTTTAATAATGTATATCAGTTACCTGCAGGTCGCGTTGATTACCTGATGATTCATTGTGGTAAATTAGGACTTCAACCGAAGGGCATTGGTGGTTACCGTATTCCTACGGAGGAAGACGAGGAATCTATAGATCCGGTTGTTAATGTACCTAAGCCTGAACCCATGGTTCATACGGCTCAGAAAAAGGTGAATGCGGATTATAGGTTCTGGGGATCAGTTCCAGACATAACTACTAACCGCAGAAGATCTATACAAAGGCTTGTTAATTCCTATACTAAGCCTGCTTCTGAGGGTGGTCATGATTTAGACGATTATTCTTTGAATGTCGATAATATCAGTTTGCCTTGGAAAACCCCAGTAAAACAAGGTAACCGTCAACCAGTGAAGGTCCCAGGGGCGCCCAAGCCTATAATAAAGACTAGGGTACCTTTAGTTAGTAAACCGCCCGATTTACATTTCATTGTTGGACAATCAGTGGATGATTCTACTATTTTGACACAAATTGAAATGAAGAATGAGCCTACGGTCCCAGTCAATACTGCGTCCTTACTAGGAACTGGTATGAAGACTGGGGGGAAGATTGATCGTTCTCGACGGAAATCTACTATGGTAGAGATGGATCAGGAGATTAATCGTACTGATATTGGTACTCCTATACCTGCTCCTCGACTTTCTCTCTCTCGTCCTAGAGAAGTGCCTAGACCCAAACCTTTGGAGAAATATAAAAGTACGGATTGGGGCGAGTATATAGCTGGTGCTTTAAACTGGGCCAATCTTTATGGTTGGGACGATGATACCCTAGTCAGGGAATTGATTATTGCTACATCTGGTCATATTGGTCAGACTACATGGGGAGATGTCTCTAAGTTGGATCTAGCAAGTGTTCTGAGAAGACTGTCGTGTCAACTCGATGAGAAGACATCAGAAGATAGAATTAAAGAATATGAGACCCGCGTCCAACAGAAAGACGAAACTTTCCAGCATTTTGCTGAGAGTTTGGTTGATCTATGTAGAAAAGCTTATCATGAGTACCCTGATAATCTGAAGTTGAAAACCATTATGCTATTCTGTGATGGTATTCTAGACAAATTCACTGCATTCTGGGTGAAATTTACTAAGCCAACAACATTACAGGCAGCTGTAGATATTGCTCAGAAATTGCGAAGCGCTGGTGGTGCGTCGGAGATGAGATCCTCCTTGCTAAATGAGCTACCAGCCAACTTAGTTTCCTTCCAAGGAAAGGAGGCAAAAGCAGTTAGTTTGGCGGCAGTCACAACCGATACTAATTTGCCCAATTCAGTAGAAGAAGATCCTGAATTGGAAGCTGAAATTGCAGCATTTAAGTCCTTTAGAATGCAACAAAGGGGATACAGGAATTATGATAATCCCAGGTATTATTCTAAACCGACAAATAACAACAATGTTGCGGATTTTCCTAAGAAACCTAGCAATTCTGCAGGTAAGGCTGATAGTACGAATACAGCTTCTCAACAGAAAAATCGTTGGAGATGTAAATTCTGTCTATCTAGGGACCATGCTAAATGGAAATGTCCCGATGTCATTGCCTTGCAGGAGCGCAACAAAGAAAAAAGGGCTAAGGATAAGGAACAGGGAAAAGCTGTCGGGTCTCAGTGAGAAGCGCAGCTGAGGCCCTGGGCCCTAATACCATATCAAATTGTGAAAACAATTTGGACGATTACTCAGAAAATATATGTCATCTTCTTGGTGGTGATTCTAATGGGAATGAGAATGTTTTGCATGAGGAAGTAATGTCGATGGGCCAGTCGACTGCACCGAATGTTATTACTAAAACTCAGCCGACAGTGGACAGTGCGTCAATTTCTCCTCAATCTACCCTGGATATGGATAGTACATGTGGGAGGGAAGACAATACTGGTGACCTTGCTCTTATTAGCGCCATAAAAAGCGACGATGGGGAGATAATGGTCTCAATGCTGACGGACCCAGATGATGGATCTGAAACCTTGATTGAAATTACACCTTTATTGGTGAGAATGAGATGGTATATACCTGTCACTATTGGGGAAAAGCGTGGAGAATTTCTTTATGATACTGGGGCACAAACCAGCCTAGTTTCTAAAGCATTCTATGAATCGCTTGCTTGCAAACCTCGTTTGTACGCTTCACAAATGAGGATTAAACCTATAGCAAGTGGACCTATTGAGACACTGGGTTACGCAATATTTGAAATGAACATTGGCGGCATTATATACAAAAATGCTTGCCTGGTGGTTTCACACCTAGATGGTGATCAAGCTATTCTAGGCATGGATTTTACCTGGCGATACAAATGCGGTATTGCCTGGCCTGGTCGGTTGTCCCTGAACAATGGCAAAGAACATATTAATTGCTTGCGTAAAGGGTCGTTGGGTACAGCTATTGTTAGAAAAGATGTCCATTTAGGAGCCTATGCAATTCAGGTTGTTGATGTTTCCTTAGGTAATCTGCCCACCGATAGAGCCTATTTGGTAGAACCAGAAGTGGAAGGGGAAAATGGGGAAACCTTTGGAGGATTGAATACATATCTATACAATTCTAATAATGCAAAGATCCCTATATGCAACCCAACTGCCTTGCCCATCTGTTTACGAAAAAACACGCCTGTTGGTTATGTGTTCGATGCAGATGAGAGTAGTTTACAGGAGGTTTCTCCTAACAATATAACCGATTGCTTTGTTTCATCTAGTGTCACAGAAGTTAGTCCAGTCGACACCACCGGGCTGGATAAATTAATACATGATACACATGTAAAAAGTGATCGTGAAAAGCAAATTTTAAAGGAGATGATTTTAAGAAATAAGGATGTTTTTCGCCTCCCTGGGGAAACATTGGGTTATACCTCCAGAACTAAACATTTTGTCGATACTGGAGATTCAAGGCCTATAAAACAAGCTTATCGCCGACAGGCTCCAAGAAAGAGACAAGTCGCTGAAGAGCAAGTTAAAAAAATGTTGGAACTAGGGGTTGTGGAAGAAAGTGAAAGTCCTTGGGCTTCTCCTATTGTCATGGTAAACAAAAAGGATAATACTATTCGTTTTTGTGTCGATTACAGAAGACTAAATTCTGTTACAAAGAAGGATTCTTATCCACTACCACGAATAGACGATTGTCTAGAAGCATTGGGCGGTAACGCCTGGTTTTGTACATTGGACCTTGAAAGTGGTTATTGGCAGGTGGCCATGGATGAATACAGTAAGGAAAAAACTGCCTTTATTACTGCATCTGGTTTATATCAGTTTAAAGTAATGGCATTTGGCCTCTGTAACGCTCCTGCTACCTTTCAGAAGATGATGAACAAAATGCTTAGGGGACTAGTGAATAAAATCTGTCTAGTTTACTTAGATGACGTAATAATTTTTGGGAAAACTTTGGAGGAAACTTTGGAAAATCTTGACTCAGTCTTCTCCAGGCTACGTGATTATGGCTTAAAATTAAAACCTAAGAAATGTAAGTTATTTCAACGACAGGTTGAATTTTTAGGTAGGCTAGTATCAGAAGAAGGAATACAAGCTGATCCTGAAAAAGTTAAAGTCGTAATGGATTGGCCGCAACCCAAAAATGTCAAAGAGGTGAGATCATTTCTTGGTTTCGCCTCGTACTATCGTCAATTTGTTCCTGCATTTGCTGATATAGTGTATCCTATTCAGGAAATTGTCAAGAAGTCGTCAAAAACGATAAAGTTTAAGTTGAATTGGACACCTGAGTGTGAGGCAGCTTTTGTACGAATAAAGTTTGCTCTGACGCACGCTCCTGTTCTGGCATACCCACGAGCTGAGGGTCGATATATCATTGATACTGATGCAAGCGGTAAAAGTATGTCAGGTATATTATCTCAAGAACAGGATGGAGAAGAAAGAGTAATTGCTTATGCTAGTAATTCTTTCAGTAAATCTCAGAGAAACTATTGCACCACATATCGTGAACTACTCGCTGTTGTTATCTACTCTGGTAAGTTTAAAAACTATATCTTGGGTGGAGACTTTATAATAAGAACGGATCACGCTTCTTTGACTTGGCTAATAGGTTTCAAGGAACCTGAACATATGCTAGCACGTTGGCTAATGACACTCCAGCTATATAATATTACTGCTCCTGGTGTTATACAACATCGGCCAGGCCGGAAACATATAAATGCCGATGCTCTCTCTAGAATCCCATATAGTAGGTGTAAAAGGGAGGATTGTACAGACTGCGGTGCACATAATGCCGTGATAGCCAGTGTGCGTAATATTGAAGTCCCTCCAGTAAAACCTTTGGGTCTGGAGGAAAGACAATTGCTTGATCCTGATATCAAACGCATTATAATGTATGTCGATGGAACATTACCTTGGCCGGATAATAGTAGTTCAGAAAGTAATGATTTCAGAGCTATTCTAGCCAAGAAGAACGATTTGGTTGTGCATAATAACTTACTATGCTTACGTTGGAGACAACCCTCTTCTGGAAAACTATTCAGTAGAATTGTGATACCTATAGATTACAGAAGAGAGATTTTTAAGCGACACCATGGTCCAGCTTGTACTGGGCATTTTGGTAATCTACGGACACATACTTCCATGAAACAGCGATATTTCTGGCCAGGACTGAAAGGAGATGTTACACGATGGATTAGATTATGTGAGGCCTGTATGACTCGCAAATCTCGTTCAGGAACTAACACTTCGCCATTAACCAAAGATCTGGCTGGTGAGAGATTTTCTCGAATATGTATGGATGTTTTGAGTGGATTTAAACGCAGCACAAGTGGTAATATTTGTGTTCTAGTAGTCTCAGATTATTTTTCTAAATGGTCTGAATGCTATTGTCTACCTGATCATAAGGCGGAAACTATTGCTTGGACTTTGTTCAAGGAATGGATTCTACGATTCGGAGCGCCTAATGCGATTCACAGCGATGGCGCCCCAGAGTTTGAAGGTGGGGTAATGCGTGAATTGTGCAAAATATTTGACATTCACAAACAGCATACTAATCCATATACACCTCGCTGTAATGGACAGGCAGAAAGAATTAATAGAGTATTGGTTGAGCAATTATCATGTTATATTGACTATGGTTCTGAGAAATGGGATACTCTAATTCCTTGTATAGCAAGCGCTTATAATACTAGCATTCATGCTAGCACTGGTTGTACTCCATATTCCCTCATTTTTGGGGATGAAGCATATACCCCTGCTGATTTAATTTTTGGCATACCACGTGGGGGTTTGGACTTGACATCGCCTAGTGTGTTCCTAGAACAATTGCGAAAACAATTGCGCGAGGGACATAGTTTTGCTCGAGATAAATTGCATCTGACATCAATTGCCCAGAAGAGAAATTATGACCGCCGCAAGCGTCTCAGAAGTTTCACTGAAGGTGAGTGGGTATATCGTTATTATCCACCAATTGCAAGCAATAAATACGGGGCAAAATGGGATGGTCCTTTCAAAATTATTAAGAAAATTAATTATCACACATACCTCCTATCAACAACAAGAGGAGAAGTTCGATGGAATGGGGATTATTTGAAAACTGCTGTGGATCCTACCGCCGCGACTGGTTTAAGACCTACTACAAATCTTCAGAATTCTCCTGAAATTGAAAATCTGCGTGAGGCAGGTAGGGATGTCATAAGGATTGAAGGGGGGAAAGTATCTCCTGGTCAGGAAATAAAAGAGTATCTCTCTGCGTTGAATCCTGATAATGCTAGGAAAAGAGGCAGACCTCCTAGAAAACCTCCTTGTACTGATACGATTGGACCTGAAAATAACAGGAAAACTCGACGCAAAGTCAAGAAGAACATAGCCTCACAAAGAAAATCTAAGAATAAGATTAATAATAGCCAAGCAAAGGTTACAAAACCTATTACAAGAACGGAAGGAAAAAGGGAAGTAAAAATTCCTGATCGCTATACACCATGCCCCTAGTGTAATTATTGTAATTTATACTATGGGATTGGCAGTAATGGAGCTCCCATGGTGATTTTTGGTGAGTATAGATTGATACCACAGAATATTGCATTGCCTGTGAGATTATAATAAAAAACACAACGAGAAGTCTCTGTTGGTTGACCCAGGAAGCGTCTGGACTGCCACAGAACCCTATATGAATTGCTGAGTTTTTTTTCAATATTTATGTGTATGACTTATCTTGTTAGGCACTGTGTAACAGACCGCTCTCTAACGAGTTGGATTAAGCCTTATTGACTTGGTATGATCATTACTCTATTGCCCCATACATGTTTTGATAAACAGTTAACTATAGTTTAAATCTATAAATACTCGACTAGTACCTGGATATCGCCAGGTACGCGCATATAACAGGACCTGCCACCTGGACAAGGGCTTTGGGAAGCTACACCGTCCCTTCAGAAAGCTGCCTGTGTCCGAGTGGGTAGGACGTGAGTGAGAAACTGAGACAAAAGAGAGGTAGACGCAATGTAACTGGAATACTGTAAGTAAATTGTTTTGTTCATTGTTATAATGTACTGGACGTCATACCTTGGATATAATATGTGCATATGGGTATTACACAGTAGTTCTATTTTAGTTCTATTTTGTGTCCTCACCCACATTGGAAGTGCCGGTGCTTAGTATCATGAGCGACGACATTACTTTGGATATATTGGTGCCATTTGATTCTACCAAATTAGTTTCATGTTATGTATGGAACACTGAAAACATTTGCTCTACATATTATATTGAAATGAACGCCATTTCTGAGACAATTCCATTTTTGAATTGCGATATATGCTTTCATACAATGGGGTTATGTTTAGTGAACCCTAGTTCTAATATTACATTGAATATTGTACTGTAGAAGCAGTATTGAATACGCCAAATGATTAATGTATACCATTATTCTCTGTTTCGGTGAATTTTGTGGTCATGTTTGAATCATTTTTGAGAGAATTATTCAACCCTGAAAATGTGTATGTGGGGGTGAATGGAAATACTTCGTCTACATTGAATTCTGTGACATTAATAAGTGCTCTTAACATAGGGGTATTTTGTCCACTGTTACTCGTGACAATTTTCTGGATATGTATTTGCTTATGTATTTGTAGGTGTCCAGTATATACAAGTACAGTGAAATGGCCGCGGAAGGAGAAGAAACTTCTGTGCAACAGAATATGGCTGTAGATGAAGAGAAATCCGCCTCTGACGATACAACTATCCATGATAATCCCGCTAAAGCGGATGCAAATAACATTACTAATTCCGTTTCTAACGAAGTAATTGCTCACGATAAATCCACCTCTGGTGATGCCAATAATAATGACAATTCTTTTGACAAACGAAGTAACCATTCTTCTAGTACTAAACAGTCCCATAAGGCTCTGAAGAAGTATAGGGATGATGGGTTGTCCCGCCGTTATCGTGCTAGACACAGATCCTTGAGAAATTGGTCGGCTAAAGATGATACTTCAATTGTTTGTATTTTACCTAGTAAGTCAGACGGTTGCAAAAATATATTTGAAGAAAATGATGAAGACTATATGGGACTATACGAAACTATATTTCCCAAGTTATGTTCCCCAGCTAAAACTGCTCCTGATAAGGGGTTGTCTGTGAGGGAGGATCAGGACCTTAAATTAAGGATGGCATTATCAATTTTCACAGTAGATATGCGTTGTCCTTTCTCATGCTGTCGTTCAATGTCACTTAATCCGAACGGTATCAAAGTCTATCATACTAAACAGTCATTCGCTCGTCATATGTGTGAAGAACACACCCCACTTGTCTTCGGGTGGGAATGTCCCGACTTACTTTGCCAAAAAGTGGTTGATCGTAAAAGAGAGATGTACAATCATTTCACCTCTGATTCAGGTGTACATAAATGGTCTCCTGCTGATGCTGACCGCAGCATGGCTAGACTAGGTGAGAAGAATAGGAGATTGCAAGCAAATCCTTCATTTCATTATGGGTTGTCGGTAACTAGACATATCTGGAAAGCGATGGATGACGCAGCCCATAAACTTAAATATGTTGGGGTGGCCTCTGGTACTAATAATCCCGCTGCTAAGAAACCTAAGTATGTTGATTCCCCTGCTCCTGCGAGAAATGCCTGGGTTCCTCTGCCACCTAGAAGTCAATACTCTCATGGGGCAAGTCAGTCCATTCAGTCCAGTCATTCCAGTCAGTCGAGTCAATTAGTTGTCCCGGCACCATCAATTTCATCTGCTCATGTGGAAGAATCAGTTCTTACTGACTACAAGAAATTGTATGACGAAGCCTCCTATAAATATGGGCAATCACTAGATATAGAGAGATATCGACATCATGAAGCTGTCGAATGTATTCAGAGGGAGTATGTTACTTCCGTTGGTACATTGATTAAGCCTTTAACAGATGTTTGCAAGATCATGAAGAGTCAAGAAGAAGTAGAGGTGTTAGTAGAGACACTTGAAGAAACGACCATTCTTAATGATCAGCTTCAGATTCGTGTAATGGATTTGGAAAACAGAAACCAACAGTTGTTGAGTGAGATCATGAAATTGAAGAATGATTTGGCTAATAGTAATATTGCAGCTAGTAGCCCTAAGAAACGAGCTCCTCCTTTGTCAGCATTGAGTTTGATACGAGAAAAGAATTTGAAGACTAGGGCGTTGTTAAACTCTAACACACGTCGCTCTCCAACTGCGACTGCAACAATTACTTCAGATTCAGCTAAATTTGACGCTGCTGCATCTGTATCATCGGATGCTTCTGGAAGTGTCACTTTCTCATTGTCAACCGATTTATTTCCGGATGCAATGTCAAATCCTCCTGCAACTCCTTCTCAGACTCTATCTGGGAATCTAAATACTCCACCAAAGGAACCAAAACCATTTGTGTGATTGTATGATTGTTCTAATATCTGACTTAATCAGATTGTATATCATTTCATTTATTGCTATACCTATATCTTTACAGAAGAAGTCTAAACATAAGTCGAATTATAATATGCTATTTGGTCATGTTATGATCTTGACCTATTACACATTATTATTTTTCATTGTTTCAATACTTTGAATTCATTATTTCAACTTATATCTTCAAGTACTCATTTGTTTCTCAAATGCGAGATTATGTAACAAGCTCTTTTCCATGAAGCCGCACAGAAGGATGTCATAAGAAACAGCAGATTACATTCCATTTCAAGTTCGATGAAGGAAGGAACGACCGAATATAACCGAATATAATAAATATGTCTCTATTGAAACGAGTTCATTTTTATGTGAATAGATATTTTCTATATTCCAATGTCTGTGCCTTAACGAGGCTGGAGGACATGGTGCACGTGTGTACCGAGGTTTATATTTAATACTATTATTTGTTCATCGTTTTCAATTTGAAGCAAGAGTCTTCTTTATCTACCGAATAATATTTGTAGATTGACATTAGTTATATTTCTCTTGAAATCCGCTACATATATTTCAAGCTATGGTCGCCTTTTCTTGAACCGTCATATATTATTGGTTTGTTTTTATATGTTGTCTAAAGAAATCGTATGAATTTCTTTTAAACCCAGTAGGGGGGAGTGTAGTGCCATAAAGATCTTATACACTCTCCATATACTACTTACATATACCAACCTTACTTGAACTCTCAATACAACCGGCGTTTCACACCAGGTGGAGCTATGATCCATACCTGTGTGTTTGTTGTAACTTCTTGGTATCTTGTTACCAGTGTTTATGTTATGTCAACTTATAACACCTTCATATATGACTGGATGTATTCACCTACACTGTGCTTGGAACTTCAATAAATCAGAGTAATAATATAGAGGCTTGTGTCTTGAATTATCTATTCTCCTCCTCAAACGAAACCGGGTCACTACAAGTGTATTCGGCATTGCATTTATTCTAGCAATCTGTTTGGTTAGGTTGAACTGTATTTTGAACTTTATTGTTGTCTGAAATTTGGGTTACTTGAGAGAATTGGTAAAAGTGAATTGTACATTTTCTGAAAATCTCACCCATATGCTTTATGCACTAGTCCCTGTGTGGCTAGTTCAGTTAGGTTTACAGGCATCACTTGCCAGGGCTTGGACCAATATAGGATGTGTGATGTGTTTTGTCCATGGTCCATCTCTTCGATTCACCTTGCAGATGATACATATAAGTTAGGCAAAACATTAGACCTACCAACAGAGTGGTGAATGGCAGCTGAATCAGAGTGTGAACGTAGTCGTTTTGGGGGAGATGGGGTAGAGGGAGTCTCGTCATACTCTGTTTCTTCAGCAAGTGGGTCAGATTTTCCGAAAATGTACAATTGGCAGCCATACACATTTGGGAAATTCTGCTAAATTAGGCTGAAAAGTGATGGAAACCAGGTATATCTGAGTATATTTAGTGTCGTATTGATTTAAAGCATCAGTTCTGTTATGTTACACTGCATTTTGAAGCTCATTTTTGTCTTAAATGTGATTTAATTGAGAGGATTAGTGAAGGCGAATTGTACATTTTCTGAAAATCTGACCCAAGTCTCTTTTGGTTCAGTTTCTCTTTTTGGGTCAATGCACGTTTCACTTTAGTTTTGTTAGTGAAACGAGAGTAACACAGCGGTTGGTATCCAAATGTTGATCAATGTCACTGACGTCTGTAAGACAAAGAGGTCAGATTTTCAGAAAATGTACAATTCTCCTTCACCAATCCTCTCAAATAACCCAAATTTCAGACGAAAATAAAGTTCAAAATACAGTTCAACCTAACCAAACCGATTGCTAGAATCAATGCAATGCTGAATATAATCAAATTTACCTAGTATTGACCAAATTTCAGCCTAATTCAGCCTAATTTCCCAAATGTGTAGAGCTGCCAATTGTACATTTTCTGAAAATCTGACCCAAATAGGCATACTGATGGGTATGAAGATATTTTGTTCTGGTGACGTTAGCTCCTGGAATCTCCAAGTCTGTCACAAGGGAAGCTTAGCTGGGTCAGATTTTCAGAAAATGTACAATTGGCCGCTGTACACATTGAGTACATTTTGCTAAATTAGGCTGCAATTTGGTCAATACTAGGTAAATTCGAGTATATTTGGCATTGCATTGATTTTAGCAATCCGGTTGGTTAGGTTGAACTGTGTTTTGTACTTTATTTTCCTCTAAAATTTGGGTTATTTAAGAAGATTGGTGAAATTGAATTATACATTTTCTGAAAATCCGACCCAGCTAGGGGATATTACAGACGTTATTATCAATGTTATTTTATTGCTGATTCCAGAAATAAACAATACACAAAACATTAATATTGTAAAATATAAGCAACAGAAAGGCCTACTTGCCTTAATGGAGTAATGGATTGGGCCTACATGTTTTACATCCCCCAATCCTTTAATGAAATCAACAGGCCACTATTTATTTAAGATGTATAGGCAAGCCCTTGCCGCCACATAGCTGCGACGAGGCCACGCCCACTTGTTGGTTGTTTCATTTTGTTCTAGATAGCGTCTAAATTCCAATCTATCATCAAGTTTCAATAATAAACATAGAGATAGTAAATGTTAATTGGTTGGTCCGTAATATGCATAGAGGAAAATAAATGCATGCTATAAACGTGTACGAAATGAACCGAAATGAACATGAAGCAGTTAGTAAATTAACACGTTGAGAACTGGCGACACAGTGGCCCAATATATACTATTGTCATGAATATATCAATGAAAATTCCGATCAGGAATATTCCCAAGATTTAACCATTCTGAATGGCTAAATTTGGTCAATACTAGGTAAATTGCGTATATTAGGCATTGCATTAATGCTAGCATCAATGATATTTGTAAACTTGACCTGGGTGGGCATATGGGTCAGATTTTCAGAAAATTTACAATTCACCTTCGCCAATGCTCTCAAATAACCCGAATTTCAGACGAAAATAAAGTTCAAAATACAGTTCCACCTAACCAAACAGATTGCTAGAATCAATGCAATGCCAAATATACTCGAATTTACCTAGTATTGGCCAAATTGCAGCCTTATTTAACAGAATTTCCTAAATGTGTACAGCTGCCAATTGTACAATTTCTGAAAATCTGACCCATATGCTCCTATTTGCTGACGACATAGTGTTACTTAATAGCTCCAAGGTCTACAACACAACCCTAGCACAGTGCCAATCGGACACAACACAGATCGCAGACTGGAGTCTAGCTAACAAGTTATCAATTAGTCTACCTAAAACAAAGATAGCCTTTGTTCCATTCAGTATGAATCCATGGTTCCATTAGGTATGAATCACACCATGATATATCCTCCACCAAAACTTGATATATGGGTCATATTTTCAGAAAATGTACAATTGGCAGCTCTACACATTTAGCAACCTCTGCTAAATCACGCTGCAATTTGGTCAATACTAGGTAAATTCAAGTATATTCGGCATTGCATTGATTCTAGCAATCTGTTTGGTTAGGCTGAACTGTATTTTGAACTTTATTTTTGTGTGAAATTTAAGTTATTTGAGAGGATTGGTGAAGATGAATTGTACATTTTCTGAAAACTTGACCCATATAATGGGCGATGTAGATGCTTATAAGTATCTCGGTATGGAAATTGACAGACAGCTTAGCTTTAAGAAATTTATGTGTAAAAAGATCAATACTGTGAGGTCGCGGATAAAGGCCATGTCTAAACTTTATGGGGCTTGTAGCAAGAAGACACTATTACTTATATATAAAACAATGATACTGCCGATATTAGATTATGGAGATGTGTTCTACGGTTCAACAACCAAAGCTTCCCTCCAAAAACTGCAGACTTTACAAAACTCTGCACTAAAGATCATTCTTCGGTTACCAAAATATACGAGTACGATAGATATACACAAAGAACTCAAAATCATGTCACTTGCTACGAGACGTGAGACCCATATTTTAGAGAGGGCATTTATTAGATCCAGAGACTTAGAAAATGTAGACACTAGAAACTTGGGCCTAAGAAGCCTTCAAAAGGGCAAAAGATTAATCGTACCCCTGCCGAAAAATGAAATCTTTCGGAGGTCATACCTTTTTTCTTTACCCAATCTTTGGAATTCTATGTCTTGCGAAGCACAACTTATTCCCACAAGGAAAGAGTTTAGGGGATACCTTAAACAAAGGTACCCCCTTGAACGAGATCCTTATATAAAAACGAATGATGACCTGTAGTAGATTTGAACATATCACTGTATATCATGTTATATCTTGAATCAACACTTCCTAAGGACTTGTTGAAGGGGACAAAGGGGGGGAAGTCATTTCTCAAGGAACATAAATCCTTTCTCTTAAGAAGATCGATACAACGATAGTAGCAGGGGAAAGGGGGCAGAATGAAATTTGTGGATAATGGGGTCTCAAAAGTATGAAATCCACCAGTATAGGTCGATTTGGAGTCAGTCCAAGATTGATATTATGTGTTTTGTTATTGTTAAGGCCTATAGTAGAAGAAGCCTATGAGTTACAGATGTTCATGTATTCATGAACTAATGTTAAGGCTTCCAGTATAGGACGGCCATTGTTGGAACTATTATGAATGAATAGACAATATACTTGTTGTTAATTATTACTGATTATTACTGAGCAGATTTAAGGTATAATAGATCAGAACTAACACTGATACTAACAATGATCAACGAAACAAGGATTCAACAGACATTTTAATTTTTACTCAATGAACTATAAAGACTACAAAAATATCTGAAACAACAAGGAGATATGGACAATGGACACTTTTAATAGAATTACAAAATTGATCTCATTTGGTTACATAATTTTTGGTTTGCCTGGAAGAACTGCATGCCCAGCGCACGCAGATGGTGTATTCAATTCTGACTGTATGTATGTATGTCTATTCAGAATAAAAATCCTATATATATATATTGATACAACTACTATTCTCCAAGGGATATGTGTAGATGGTAGAGCTAGCTAGAGTCCCTGAGAATGTGTATAATTAATAAGAGGTTAGGTTAAGTATAGCCTAAGATGATGTAATAAGAAGAGCAGCGGTTTGTCCTGTTTAGACATAACATTTTATTGGAAACCATGGGTTTATATATCATATTACATGTCAGTGCGCATGCGTGCGCATGCGTAATTAATATCCAATCATATGCATTACATTTGCATAACCAATAGTAAACATTTATCAAGTATTTGACCACAGGGGGTCGCTTGTATAAACCAATAGGAGAAAGGAGATTATTATTTGGGTCAGCCTTCTTAAGTTAATTAGCCAATGAGATATAATTAGTGGCTGCCCAATCAGGTACTCTAGAGTTAGGTTGAACCCGTAGGAGGGTCAGGATGACCCCCTATGGAGTATTCTAAGAACTAACTGAGGTAGACTAGACTTGCCCTAGTCACCTTACATAATTAATATAATATTCATAATTCAATGTAACCTTATATAATAATATTGGGTAATGTATATAACATATCATTAGGTGATATTACGTAATGTTATATCATGACATTATGGATCGTGACATAACGCCCCCAACTCCGACGGATGTCTCTCCGTAGACATATAATATTTTCAAACATTTGTGCAATTTTTATACAACAATGGAAGGTAGAAAAATGAAACCATGGTGCGAATCATAAAATATGTATAGGAGGTGTATTTGAATTATTTCTACAACGTTATTACTAATATCTTGGCTCGTATACGTAGATTTGTTCCATAAAAACCTCTGTCAGCCTATGGGCCGGGCGTGGAGACATTTTAGTCCTCTGGTAACAAAAATGTGGGTTCATTCATGCGAAATATAATACCTTTGTTAATTGTACAAAATAAAGAATAGTCACATATGTCTCTTGACTTTAACCTTTTTGTGGTTCTTATGTGTATTCGGTATACTGTTCGCTCCCTTATTATACGTAGAGCAATATTTTAACGTGTGATAACCTTCACTGCTACTCATGGTAAATATCAGTCTGAACCTTCAAAAATACTAAACATAACTAATCAATCAATCTAGAACATTCATATGGCGAGCTCGTATATAGATATATTTGGTCAGAGTTGAAAAACATAACCATGACCGATATCTGTACTTAAGGTAAGAGTTCTATCTACTTATTGGTCAGAGTTGAAAACATAACCCTGGCCGATATCTGTACCTTTTTTTTTTTTTTTCTAGAATTCGTCTGAAAAATATAAATGTCAATTATACATTTCACATAGTTTTTATGCAGTGCTAAATAAGACAATTCCCTTCTGGTGTCATTGAAAATTGGTCGTCATACACTCTTGAACTTGAGTATTTAAATCATTTTAAATTTATTCGGCTGATATGTCAGTAGGTTTGTAAGAGAAAGCTTTAGCAAAGTTGAGTAGAGGATTTATTGGTTCCTCTGACTTCATTTCTACAATGTGGTTATCCTTTTCCTCTATGTTATCATTAGTATTGGAGATGGTCACTGGTTTGCTAAAATTCGATATCATTACTACACGCTTGGGTATGGTCTCATCGTCGAGCATGCCTTTCATGGAAAAGTGTGCTTTTCGTGGCAATTGTATGTCCGTTGGCAAGTAGAAGTCTTTCTCCTTGTCGTTAATCGACATTTTTAGTGGTCCTGACCATTCCAGATTGACCGTTGATTTGAAACATGAGGAAGTTGTGATATCAGTGATAATTGGAGCTGAAATTGGTGTCACCGAATCGATTTCATATGGGAGTTCGAGTAGGGGCAGGGAATAATGTGGATTTCCATATAACTTTAGGATGATATGAGGCGTGGTTCTTGTTTTCTTTGAAATAAGTCCAATTTTCTTGGAGCAGCAGGTCTTGCATTTCTTAATGATTTTGATTGCGAGGTATATGAACATTACTATGATGAAGGCTGCAAACAAGTTCTTTGTGTCTTTGTGTGATAATAACTGGTTGATTATCTGAGGTGATTTAGTTGCTTGTGGGACTTCAAATGTGTAAGATGAGTTCTTCTGCTTTGATATGATATCTTCCACCTCCGACAGGAATTTGTAACCACTCGCCGCCCTTGTGAAAGCTATCATTGGGGCTGCGCGGTGTGTGCGATATAGGGCGAATAGTGCCAATAACATAGATATGCATGAAAATAAGGGGGATAAATAGTCCCAAGCAGAGTTCTGAAATATTGTTGCAATCCAAGATTTCTCTTCTTCCACCTTTGCTTGGACATGTGGAATAACTAATTCTGTTGCGTTCTTTAATATTGCATTTGCAAAAGGCAATAGGTCCACGCTTGTGGTTTCGTCCATTACAGGCCTGTTTGCAAGTTTTGCTAAGAAATGCGAAATATTAGGAGGAATGAATTGGATTGGCTTCCTGTGTGTGCTACTTGCAGTAAAAGACGTCGTGTCAATCTGCATAGCATTCATAAAAGGTAAATTGGAGGTGTGTAGGTGATAATGAAACGATTCTGACTCGTTGCATGGTAGTCTGGAATTTGGTATGGAGATGTCTCCGATAATTGCAGTACAGAAACATGGAATTCCTAGAATTATGGTAGGTGTCGCCACATGTTTACTTGCTGGCGAACCATGACATATCATGCTATAATATTTTTCGTTTGTAGTTACAAAATATTCGTCTTTTGAAATTGCCGTTATTCTTGTTTCTGGAATGCCCACAGGATAAATTGCAAACTTACATTTTTTGTATATGATTTCTGGAATATTCAGATATATGGCGACGATACAGGATGGAGATGTGCTATGGATTCTGGGTAAAGTCCTCTGACAGATCCTTATTGCCTCTCCGTTACACGCCTGTAGGTCCATAGTGGATAGTTCCAAGAATAGTCTTTCGTTAGTCGACACAGCTACAAAATTCACTTTGTTATTCAATACTGTCGTGCCTATTGTAGGGGTTGAATTTGTGTTGACAGGTATCGGAATAATCACCACTTGGTATATATTAAACACTGCCTCTGTCGATGAAATGATGATAGGAATGTGTACGTATAGCAACTTGTTGCTATACATAAAAACTGAAACTTTCTGGGAGAAGTAGTAATCAACATTGGTAACAGCTACCCTTGATCCTGGTGCTGTCACTTTTAACTGTAAATCCACTCTTTTTAGATAATTATTTAGTTCTACTGGGTCTATTAGATCCGGAGTTAATATCCCCGTTGATAAAAGTCTGAGAGAATTTGACACTGAATGTAGTGTTTGTAAGAATTGCGATTTGTGGCTCAACGTGGATATTGCTTCCATTAGCAAGGCAAGTTGGCTTCTTTCGTTGGCCGCATTCGCATCTATATTGCCTAATCTTAGTGTGAAATTTAAGTTCCACGCGTCCATATCTGTAGCCATGTCTGTTAAGACGCTATTGAGAATGCTCTTTTCTGATATGTACGTGTTTTTAAAAGATTTCTGTTCAAGAACTATTTTCTTTAGCAACTGCGCTGAATCGATATCCTGTTGTTTAAACGATTGTAATACATAGTCGATGTTTGATAAGGCTCCTGCTATGTTTTGGATATCATTCATAGTGGCGAGACCGAATAATCCCTTGAACAAATCGCCCATAAATCCGAGAACTGCTTCTCTCTTGTTCCTGTCCGATTTGGGTGAAATGGGATTTGATAGGAATAATCGTATGGTATCCATGGTCTGCCTCGTCTGGATTTGTATTTCAGTTATCATAGAGTCTATAATTCTTGCTTGCTTAATCAGTGTTTCTGATAAATCCTCTTGATAAGCTGATGGGTACGAAAGAAATTTCATCTCCCTCTCGTAAGATATGGATGGTTTTGGCGCTTCTGGTATGTTGTATGGTACCGCTAGTACCATATCTGTAGAATCATGACCATTTACTATAGGGGCCGGCAAAGGCTCGAACAACACCCCTATATTTTGCCGTAATGTTGGCCGTGCCATGTTTGCTTCTCTACATACCGAAGCTATTCCCCACAAGAGGAGAATAATCCTAAATAAAAAATAAGATAAGTGAGCTACTAATACGCAAATATAAAAATGTCTAGTTTTTGCAAATTGCAAAATAATTTCATCCTCTGGTAGTTCCAGGGTAAAATTCAAGGTATATATGTGTCTTGGCACAGTCGATATATATATGAACTGGATATGAATACAGTATGTATAGACATAATTACCTAGCCATAGCGCTAATCGAGCGAAGTCAAACTAATTTCAGCGAGTTGTCTAGCTGCGATGTTTACTGAATGCAATGTTTCAGAATACTGATGGGGATTCAAGGAGGTTATAGAGCTTTATACCTATCTGTCACGTATTAAAGCGTGACCAGTGGGTTGGCTATGCCCCTGTGCCTATTATCTTAGGCATCGTAGGAAATAAAGCTTGTATGTGTTTTCTTTTCAGTTTGGAGTTATTGTACGTGCTAATGCCTGATAAAGCTTCTCGACCCGCAAGTTGCTGTTAATCCATATGTCGTCGCGACATTTCATATGGCTGGCATCCACACCTGCTATTGTTTCTGTATTCTATTATAGGGGAGGGCTTGTTCACTGCTGTAGGGATTAGGTGGGGAGGGAAGGCTTCGTGTAAACATCTGGCTGTATATGACAATCGCGTGTTTGCTTGCTAAGCTTGTGACTTCGGTAGTGTCAAAATAAGAGCTTATAGAACAATACATGTGTAAATGACTGGCTAGACATTGAGTCTGGCGGCATATGCCGACTCTTTTGTGTACATGGATAATTAAGTGCAATTGAAATACATCTGACGGTTGTTGCTAGTTGTTCTTGAGGATTACCGTCGTTTCTGAAGCTTTGAATGTGAGGGTCTAGGTGAAATAATTGTGTCTGTCTTAAATAAAGGACTTTTTGGAATTATGTTTCCATCCTTTGTGTTCCAGTTCTTTTGTAGATGTTTGGGTACAGATTTGATAAGTCTACTAGCGAAAGGATTTTCTGAGACGTCCTGAACCCTTTTTAAACGATCTACATGATATGGTCTTTTTGTCAATTTATTTGTAAAAATATCTCTCAAGATAACTGAAGTATCTGAAACAAATTTACATACTAAGTATGGTCCTGAAAAAGTTCGTTGTAATTTCTTACAAGAATGTTTCTCTATCAAGTTTGGTACCAATACATATACCAAGTCTCCTGATTGTACTTTTGTGTACGCGGCAGTCTTATCATAATGAGTTTTCATTTTTATTTTTTGAGCTGCCTGTCTATTCATGACCGCTTCATTCGCTAGATGCTGAGTAATCACCTTGTCCTGTATTGATTTAATGGTTGATTTCAGCTCGGTATCTAGTTTTAGCGATGAGTCTAGTATTGTGTTTGGGTGTCTCCCGTATATTAAGTAATATGGGCTAAAACCAGTTGTTTGGTTTGCTGTAGCATTGAGAGAGAATACTATATGTTGTAAATACATACTCCATTCCGCTTGACTTTCCATCGCATAAGCTCTGAGAGCTGTGTTTAAGCTGGAATTGTATCTCTCGACAAGCCCATTGCTCCTGGGTAAAAATGGTGAGGAGAAGATTTGTTTGATTCCATATTTGGAGCACCCGTTCTTAAAGATTTGCCCCGAATACGACGTGCCATTGTCTGACTGAAGGGTTTCTGGAACACCATGTTTGCAGATCAGACTTTCTATCACTCCTGAGATGGCACTGTGAGAATCAATCGTTTTAGTTGGAAATGCTAAGCAAAAGCGTGAATAATAGTCCAAAATGACGTGGACATATTTAAATCCTTCTTTACTCTCAGGTAATGGCCCAATAGCATCGATACATACTTGTTGAAAAGGGTATGAAGCTGGATTCCTCATCGTTAGCGGTGACTTTGGAGTCTTCTTAAGTTTCTTCGCTTTTAAACATGTATCACAAGAATTTACATAGTGTTTGATGTCCCTATTCATGTATCGCCAATATACCTTTGGGAGCATTGCTGATAACATTTTCAATTGTCCCACATGTCCTGCTAACGGATCATCGTGGAATATGTACAATATGTTTTCAATCCAGTCGTCTGGAATTACTATCTGAAGACTGAGGTGTCCATATTTCTTCCACATTTCAATTGAATGATGCATAAGTATATTTTCCAATACAATAAAGTCTTTACTGTTGGAAATGACGTACCTTGCCATTTTCTTATCATCAGGTAATGCATCTTTTTCTAAGTAATTGATCATGGCTGATATGTAGTCGGTCTTGGCTTGCTCGCGTTTAAGGTTACTGAGGGAAAAACAATTTTCTGGCATCTTTGTTAGTATGTCAGTTATGTCAGTAAATTCCCTTGTCGCCTGAGCTTTCATGGAATTATCGGACTGATCTTTGTTTGATCTTGTCCTTGTGACCGCTACTAGGTTGAAATCTGACTTCAGCTGTTTGTTTTCAACGTGTGAATTTTTTGGCTTAGGATGTATGGCGACCGCTGCGTCCGAATTTTCCCGACGCGCTATAGCATTGATTCCTATGGCGTCCTTTTTGAAATTTGGGACGAATTCGGGCGCTATAGGATTAAGCTTGCGTTTGTTTGTGGCTTCTGAAATTTCTATTTCATTTATATCATCTGGTGTCAGGAAGGGCTCTTGGTGTAACTTGGTTATACCAGCACTCTCATTTGAGTTTGTCACAGTCAGTTGTCTTTCTGAATAATTCGGGTGATCTGCTGGGTATAACCACCTTGGAATCTTCAGGTCCAGGTTTGAAGTCAAAATCGGGTTGTAATTGTTTATGGGCTCCTTCTGACACCAGGAAAGCTCACAATCGCAGTAAATATGATGGGTCGATTCATGTTTTAATATACCTTTCTTTGCCATGTTTAGTGGTTTCACTAGAATAGGAGGATCGCTGGGAGAGTAATATTTTTCCTCTGAGTTCCCATTGAATTTGACTCTAGTAGCCACTCTTATTCTTTTTGCTTTGGGTGGTAATGGTGTCATTGCTTCTTTTTCTGAGTACACTCTTCTTGATAAAACATCAGGCCCTACGTTATTTTTCCCTTTCACGTGATGAATTTGGAAGGAAAATTGCTGGATTTCCAGCGCCCACCGGGCCATGCGATTTTTGTTTTGTTTATTTGTGAGAAGAGGTATAAGAGCTGCATGGTCTGTATATAGTTTGAATTCTCTGCCTTCCAAATAATGCCGAAAATGAAGCACAGAGTAGACCACTGCTAGCAGTTCTTTTTCAGTTGTGTTATAGTTGGATTCATGTTTTCTAAGACATCTGCCAGCAAAAGCAACGGGCCTCATTAAGCCCTGATCATCTATCTGGGATAACACGGATCCCACGGATACATTACTTGCATCACAGGCAAGAATGAATTGTTTGTCAAAGTTAGGATAGTGTAATAATGCGTCCTCACAAATTGCTTTCTTCATACAATTAAACGCATTCTCACAAGCGTTATCCCACTGGAATTTTGAGTTAGCTTTTGTGAGAGCGTATAGAGGTTTTATTATTGTACTGAAATTCTTGATGAATCTTTTAAAGAATTGACATAATCCGTTGAATGATCTTACTTGGCTGACTGTCTTGGGTCTTGGAAAGGATCGTAGGGCTTCAATTTTTTCAGGGCATGGCTGTATACCTTGTGGGGTCACTACCATGCCTAGAAAGTTGATCCTATCCAGGAAAAATTCGCATTTTCTGCGCTTGAGCTTAAGTCCCCCTTCCCTTAAAGCTTGGAAAACGTTGCTCAAGTCCCTAAAGTGATCTTCCTTGGTTTTTGAGAGTATCAATAAATCATCTAGATATGGGATCGCGCATTTGTACTGAAGTTTATTTAAAATCATTGTAACCAAAGCGCAAAAAGCCTGCGGGGAAGTTTTTAAACCCATTGGAAGTACTTTATATCTATACTTTTTGCTGTAAGAGCAAAAAGCTGTGATATCTCGGGATTTTTCCTCTAAAGAAATTTGATGGAATCCTTGTTGGGCATCGAGTTTGCTAAATATGGTTGGACGTAAATCGCCGACATATTCTAACGATTCGTCTGCTCTGGGAGAGATTAAAGCCTGATTTATTAGATGCGCGTTGACGTACCTAAAATCTGTGACAAGTCTTTGGCCTCCGTCTGATTTTTGGACTAAAAATGACCTACTAGACCATGGCCCTGTCCTTGTCTCCTCAATTACCCCTTGAGCTTCTAATTTATTGCAAACCTCGTCAAAAGCTTGTGCTTTCTCCAAAGTTGTTCTGAAAGGAAGCATGTGACATGGTGTGGTATCCGGCTTCATATGTAACGAATGCTCATATAGTTTGGTTACACCTAGCTTATTGTCCGGACCCACAAAAACATCTTTGTATTTGTCTAGAATTATGTTCAACCGCTCCCTACCTTTGTCGTCTAAGACAGATGTGGGAGAAATATTTGGTGTTGAATCAATTGAGATGTCAGAGAATTCATTAATCTCGATGTCTGAATCGGCGTCAGAATCGGAAAACGACTCATCTGATTCTATGTGTCGTTCAGCAGCACCGCTTGACTGAACATTATTTAGAGAATCAATAGTATATTTCAAAGAATCTGGAACTTGTGATATTTCATTTTCCTTGACCCTGGTGAAAAGCCCCAATATTTGTCCCTTATTGATTTTGTATGGACTCGTAGAAGTATTTAATAAAACTACTGGGTGCCTGTTCTTCTCACAGGGTCTCACAACGCTTCTTTGTATAATAAACGGTACGGTTACTCTTCTCTGCATATTATCTATGATACCATCCTCACAAATATCATAAATTGAGGTAATTTCACCCGTTACCGCATATTCTGAATGTGGGGGTATAATTGCCGCCCTAACAGCCCTGACCGGCATATGTTCCGGCGAAGGGTCTGTTTCAAAACTTATGTGTGCTTTGTATTTTCTAAAGAAATCACAACCGAGTATGATAGGCCTGTTTAGGTTAGGAATGACTGCAAAATGATGTATAAATTTGCTACCTTGAATATTAAATTCTAAAGTTGCCAACCTTTTGACATGTACGACCCCCCCATCAGCCACATATATTTTCCAGGTAATACGTTTAGTTTTAACAAATTCCCTTTGTGAACATCGCACTAGTAAGCGATCGTTAATTGCCGAAACTGAAGCTCCTGTGTCTACCAGGGCTGGTATATCTAGTTTATAACCTATAATTCTGAGACAACCATTTTCAATAATAGCAGATATGGGAACTGTCTTACCTATCTCGCTGGTTTGTTTGAGGGTGATCGTTGCACTGTCTTCAACCTTTTTGCCGGTATTTGTAGTAAAGATTTTCTCGGTGTTATTACAAATAGGCACACAATTATCATTTTCAAAATCGAAGTCCATGGAAATGTTCGTTTTACCGTCTGGTAAAGTCTCTTGCCCGACAGAGATTTGCGCACCAGGTCTAATTGGCCCTAATAAGACTGGTGGTTGCCGTTTCCCTGTCCTTGGGATTGTTGTCTGTATTGCAGAAATTGTTGGAATTCTGCCATTAACTGGTCGTTCATTCCTGAATTTTGCTGCTGGTTGTATTGTGGCTGCTGGTAGCCATTGTTCCAGTTGTTATTCCAACCTTGATTATTCTGCTCTCCGTTGTAGTTCTGGTTGTTATTATTCCAGTTACCTTTGCCTTTTCCCCTCCAGTTGCCACCACGGCCGCGCTTGTTACCGTTCCATCGGCCTCTTCCACGGCCTCTGCCCCGGCCGCGACCGTTGCCGCCTTGCCCTTGGTCGTTTCCCTGACCTTGGTCCATAACTTGAACCGTCTCGGTGACCGTTACCTTTGGCTCCTCTTTTTGCTTCGTCAGCACATCGATCTTCTCATGGAGAGATTTAATTTCCTCTTTGTGAGATTTAGTGAGGTCTGCACAAGTTTTGGCAATTATAGACGACAACTCTGTTGTGTCTATAGCGGGCTGCTTTCTGGATTTATCACTAGCTTCTGCCATTTTGGCAGCTTTAACAGCAGCATCATAAGTTATGGGGATTTGAGCTAACACAATCGGAGCAAGGTTTGCACGCAAACCTTCTATTAACTTTTCAATAGCTCCATCCTCATTGATGGCTCTAGCAGATATTATATCTCTCAGATATAATGAATAGTCCTCTACTGTTTCTGCGCTACCCTGTTTCCTCACTTGGGTTATTCGCAGATTTCTTTCGTCCGGCCTAAAGTATACTACCATAGCTTCCGATATTGCTAGATAGTCATTCCTATCATTGGCTCCTATACGGATGTGGCGCTCATACCACTGCCTTGCTTTTCCATCCAGATATGTTGAAAAATATCGGGCTAAGGCTGGCAGATCATTATGGTAGGCTTGGGTAATATAGTGACGATATTCTTCTAGGAATTGAGTCGTAGTTACCGTCAATGTTGGTCCTTTGAACACTTCTGGCTTCCTTAAGTTAGGATCCTGGGCCCTCATAGCTACTAGGGCTTGGGCAAGTTGTTCGTTGGCCGGCTGTCGTATCGCCGCATCTATCCCTTGTTGAATTCGCAGGTTCAACTGTGGGTCTCTTTCCTCTAGATGATTCCGAAGCCGATCGTTTATAGCTTGGTCTAATACTCGTCGAGCCTCTGCTATTTCCGCCTCATTCATGTTGATATGATGGAATTGTAGAGCTATTTCTTCAAATTCGTCTGGTTCACGATATCGCTGAACAGGATTCTTCTTCTTATATTTTCTCTTCTTTGGAGAAACCTTGGTGACTACCCTGTTACGTAGGGTATGTGTCGCCAGGTTTAAAGGTTTAGGTTTTCCACCATTTGATACAACTACTATTCTCCAAGGGATATGTGTAGATGGTAGAGCTAGCTAGAGTCCCTGAGAATGTGTATAATTAATAAGAGGTTAGGCTAAGTATAGCCTAAGATGATGTAATAAGAAGAGCAGCGGTTTGTCCTGTTTAGACATAACATTTTATTGGAAACCATGGGTTTATATATCATATTACATGTCAGTGCGCATGCGTGCGCATGCGTAATTAATATCCAATCATATGCATTACATTTGCATAACCAATAGTAAACATTTATCAAGTATTTGACCACAGGGGGTCGCTTGTATAAACCAATAGGAGAAAGGAGATTATTATTTGGGTCAGCCTTCTTAAGTTAATTAGCCAATGAGATATAATTAGTGGCTGCCCAATCAGGTACTCTAGAGTTAGGTTGAACCCGTAGGAGGGTCAGGATGACCCCCTATGGAGTATTCTAAGAACTAACTGAGGTAGACTAGACTTGCCCTAGTCACCTTACATAATTAATATAATATTCATAATTCAATGTAACCTTATATAATAATATTGGGTAATGTATATAACATATCATTAGGTGATATTACGTAATGTTATATCATGACATTATGGATCGTGACAATATAATACTACTATTGAATGGGTCAGCTCATTTGTGTATTTGGGCCTTACTATTGATAACCACCTGAAATTTGAAATACTGGCTAAAAACATTATACGCAAGGCAAATGCCAGGCTATGTGATGTTTATATTAACTGCCATGCCCTCGACGTAGGAACTAGACTTTTAATTGTTAAAACTATGATTCTCTCTTATATGGACTACTGCAATGTTTGCTTTATGAATTGTAACAAGGCTATACTGGGTCAACTCTTAGTCTTTCAAAATAAGGCCCTCTGGTTTGCTATGAAAAAACCACAGCGTTATACTATTGACCAATTACATGATGATACTAGTACTATGACTATCAAACAACGAATCTTCTTTAATAACGCAAAATTTTACCATAAGCAATTACATGCATGTAGAATCGAGTGGATTGATAAACGCACCCCGGAAAGGAACTACAATCTGCGAGAAGACAGATCGCTAAACTTCGAAGTCAATCATCCAAACTGCAACCTATACCAACAATCACTGGCCTATTCTGGGATCCAAATGTGATGTGTTTCAAGATTACATTATTGGAATGTTCTACTTTTTGGAGGTTTATCACTTATAGCTATATCAATCGATGTGTCAATTTACAGGACAATCTATGTAATATATCTTTTCATTTTAAAGGTCCTCATTTGGACTACATTTAGTTACTTTACTGTTTATTGACCCCCAGAAATATAGGTAACTTTTTTTTTCAAAAACGAAAATATCGAACTTAAATTCTATAAATACTTATTAGATTAGTAGACTGTTTACTATCATTGGAATCGGCTTGATCTCATCTTTTCAAATATAATGGTATCTCAAAATCTATTTTTTGCGACTTATGACTCATTTTCCTGAAACACATCACAAATGTGGAACAACCTCAACACCAACCTAAAACGTGTCTAAGATCCCCTAAGCTTTAAAAGAAGTTTAAAAAATGTCATTCTTCTTGGGGGAATTATTATTACCGACTTCTAGGTCCAGATACGATATAAATCTTTAACACCAGTAATTTCTCACAAAATATAAAAGTACCTGGGGTATAATTTGGAATCCAAGCTCTGTCAAGTCTAGTCTAATCTAGACTAAAACCCGACAGTAAAGGTTATATAATACTAGGGTCAGATTTTCAGAAAATGTACAATTGGCAGCTGTACACATTTAGTACATCATGCAGAATTAGGGTGCAATTTGGTCAATATTGGGTAAATTCGGGTATATTTGGCATTGTATTGAATCTAGCAATCTGTTTGGTTAGGTTGAACAGTATTTTAAACTTTATTTTCGTCTGAAATTTGGGTTATTTGAGAGGATTGGCAAAGTTGAATTGTACATTTTCTGAGAATCTGACCCACTAAGTCCTTATAGAACCATGTCTAATTGTCTAATTTCATATCAGACCGTCCAACCCATTTATCATTTTTCATTTCCATTTCATCTCATTATTTTCATCCCAACCTAGAGAGAAATTGTACAAATAAATTCTTAATACGCTACAACAGATAGATACTGATAGATACTGAAATGTAATAGCGAAAATTCTGGCTAAGGAGGAATACCGGGCTTACCCGATCCTTATACACCAATAGCTATGGCATATGCCAGCTTATATTCCCTAAATAAAGATACGTTTTAAAAAAAAATCTGTTTGGTTAGGTTAAACTGCATTTTGAAAGTCTGTTTTGTCTTAAATTTGCGTTATTTGATAGGATTGGTGAAGATGAATTGTACATTTTCTGGCGATTTCACCCATATTAAGAATCATGAATAATAAAAAGAACACACTTCGTGATATAGGAGAAAGACCAACAAGATTGTACGAAGGTATTGTTTTGACCACAGCAAGACCAAATACTGAAAAAGTTAGGAAAAGCCCACATTTCAATGGTCCACATGAATGGAATAAACTTCCTCCACATGTGCGAAACATGGAATGGAAAGCCATGAAAGTCTTTCCGAAAATGGATGAGCTGTGGTGGACACAATGATCTTTACCTTATAACTCTGCTGCTATGTAACATGAAATACCTGTTTTTATTCATTCTATAAGGGCGATTCTATCACTATGATTATTGGAGAAAAAAAAAAAAAATGTTGTACATAAAACACTAGAAAAATCAGGTTGGTAAAATCTAATAGTTACCTCATCCTTAAAGATATGTGTCGTCTTCCGACCTTATCTAGTGTAAAAACCTGATTCGTTATGATAAACCGTGACAACTTTATTGCTCATGAATGTCATTTTGCATGGTATATACTCTATATAATAATCTAGAAAGTTAAAACTTAAATTATAACAGTCTTGATGTATAATAATTAATTTTTTGCCATTGAGTGTGCATGAGATTACTATGTTTACATGGAAATGTCCTCAATAAAATTTCTTTAAAAAAAAATAAATATACAACACACACTCTATCCCAATAGTTTCCTTAAGGAAACGTCCTAAATACCTTGGATTACCGACCTTTTGCCAAAGGTTTAAAACTTTTGATTAAACCCAAATCTATGATTCCCAAGGTAAAACCACCTCGACAACAGTCGGATTAGAAGTTTAACACAAGGGAGCCACATACATAAAAACAAAAAAAAATACAGGAAACGCAAGAAAACCCTGATATCCCCCAAATCCCCCATCCAAAATTTTTAACCATGCCAAAGCCCAGAGGTGCCAGGCACATAGTGCTGAAGTGATTAAGACTCTCAGCCCAAGGGAACCAACCCTCAAATGTCGGCCGTCCTGGCCTCAGCAATCTAATTTAGATCTAATTAAAACCCAATGATGGCGGCGGATTTGATCCTGCGGCAAGAGAACAGCTCCGCGGTAAATACTAGAGGCAGTCTATTTCCGGATATTACCTTTCCTTCTACTTAACCCTTTCTTGTAGGGTAAAGGTATGTTTTTGTATGTGGGTCAGATTTTCAGAAAATGTACAATTCGCCGTCACCACTCCTCTCAAATAACTCACATTTAAGACAAAAATGAGCTTCAAAATGCTGTTTAACATAAACAGAACTGATACTTTAAATCAATGTGATACAAAATATACTCGGACATACCCAAAATGTACAATTCGTTTAGCAGAATTTAGCAGAAATTACTAAATATGTAGAGGTGCCAATTGTACATTTTCTGAAAATCTGACCCATGTATAATACTCGTGCCTAAATTTTAACATATGGATTATCCCGATGCAAAATGTTTCTCACCATAATCAATTATTCTTAGGCAAGTTTGTTAAACTTAAGAAGTTACATGTACAGGTTTACCCTTTGGCATATGGGACTTTTATCAAATTTTCTGCAACATTCATTTTGTTCCGTAACACGTTCCAATATGGTAATACATACGTATGTGATTTCAGGGGGTGCTATTCAGGGGTGCTATTTGAAAAGTCAAATATCCACCAAATATCCACAAGATTGGTGGAAAGTAAGGTAAAATACTATCAAAATCGAGTTCTCTTGTTGATTAGTATGTAATAAATACCTAATAGCACTCTGTTCGGTTTGTAATTGATGTCAACGTTCTGTCAAATCGCACTCCACCCCTTTGGGGTGTCGTGCAATTTGACCCAACGTCTCGATCAATTACAAACCTCCATTGTGCCATTAGGTATAAAAACTGCCCTTTATCAATTTTCAGATGATTTTTTGTGTAGGTTTTGGGTTTGGTTTTTTCATCCTCGGCAAAACATAGAAGTCAAATTTTTGAGGTAATAGGGCAATTTCCAAAGCACATATTCCGTCTAACCCTTTTTACTATCCAGTTATCAAAGGGATTGTAAATTGTATAGAAATAGCGGATAGGATATGGGTCAGATTTTCAGAAAATGTACAATTGGCAGCTCTACACATTTAGGAAATTAGGCTGAATTAGACTGAAATTTGGTCAATACTAGGTAAATTTGATTATATTCAGCATTGCATTGATTCTAGCAATCTGTTTGGTTAGGTTGAACTGTATTTTGAACTTTATTTTCGTCTGAAATTTGGGTTATTTGAGAGGATTGGTGAAGGAGAATTGTACATTTTCTGAAAATCTGACCCATATGAGGTACCTTTCCCAGCCTCTATTCCTTACTATGGTCTGTAAATGGTACTCTACAGTTAAATATAAGAAAGCTATCTATTGACAAGCTCATGTAGTGGTGGTGGTGGTGGTGGAGGTGGTGGTGGATGCCTCTTTTTGTCCTTTATGCCGGAGGAAGATTGATTGAAAGGAAAGTGCCTTGGATCTAATAGCTATCTACCAGTGTGAAACACATTATACTTCCTATAGAACTGTCTGCCTAACAGTGGCCACATGGAATTGTATTGAGAACTTTATCCTCAATAGGGGGTTTGCATGTCTCACTGCGCATGTCATTGCAGTGCATGCTGGGATGGGTTCAGTTGAAATCTGACATTCAAATATTTGGCAATATTTTTATCGAAAGTTGCAAGAAATTTTTCCCCAATATCATAGCTTGTATAAATGATCATTGAAAACCAAATGCATGATGGGAAAGATGGGGCCTTATGTCATGGAAACATGGAAAACATATGGTTATTGACATTAGAGCATCAATAAATATTCCATGCTGAACATAGCATGTTTTCTAAGGATTCTAGACTGTACTGTCCCATAATTCCATGCGAATCAAGATTCAAAATGGCGGCTATGCAAATCCCCTATTGTTAAAGCCTTTGAGGGATAAGAAATTATATAATCGGCGGCTCTACACATTTTATTTAGTAAGTTCTCCTAAATTAATTTGAATATGATGCATCTAGGTATATCTAAGTATATTTGGCTCAGATTGTCAGAAACTGTACAATTCACCTTCACCACTCCTTTCAAAGAACTCAAATTGAAGTCAAAAGTGACGTTCAAAATGCAGTTTAACATAATGAAAGAGATATGTTTGATCAATACAATGCCAAAGATACTCTGAGATATACACATTATTTATCATTTTTCTGTCTAATTTAACAAAAGTTACCAAATGTGTAGAGCTGTTGATTGTATATCTTCTGGAAATCTGACCCATTTGGTACTGGGATCAGTAATAATGAACTGTATTTTGAACTTTGTTCCTACTTGAAAATGGAATTCTGTTCTATTTCCGAGCTCTGACACAGGAATACGGACGTACAGTGGACTTTGAAAGCTAGCTCCTTTGTTAAATAAAAACAAGCCTATTTTTTTTTTTTTTTTGATTTTGAAAATATTTTATTCAGGACATAGACATTTCCACACATCAGTACGAATATTTCCAGAATAGCCTGAATTACTGTTTTAAATTACATTACATCGAAGTTCGATTAAAGAAAAAGAGGGAAGAATTAATACAAATTTATGAGTAGAGTATGATAGTAAATTCATTTTACTTGATATTATCACAAAAAATGATCTGATTCAATAGTATCAAACTAGGTCGCGTTACTAATCTGTACAAGAGAATTCATATCAGATATATGTTTGCACATATTATGTACATTTAAATATCCCACTCATTCCTTGCAAGTGTCAGAAACATTTTAATGTTATATTAATTATCTAGGTTGCTCAGGGTAATTATGTTGGATGTATTTCAGGAAAATGAGTCACATGTCGCAAAATAATTGATATTTTTATATGTGTTTTATTCACAAGATTTCCTTGTAGGAATTTTCCCTTTTTTGAGGTATGTACCTTCTGAAGTCGTATGAACGCATTTACCAAATTTCAAGACTGTGAATTAAATATATTGATTATCCACAGGGCTCGAAAAAACCGGGGCAAGTAAAAAATGGCTCTGGGCAAGTACACTTTAATGTTACTTGCCCGAGTGGGCAAGTGGAAATCTCTACGCCCCCGATTTCAAACCCCTGTTGTGATGTCTACTTACAATGAAACAAGATACATACAGATCAGTGTGATTTCGTTTATAATTCTGCAAATAAATTTGGGCAAGTGAAAAAGGATGTCGGGCAAGTAAATCTTTGCTGCCACTTTGCAAGTTTGCAAGTGAAGTTGGTAGGTTTTTTCGAGCCCTGATCCACCCAAAACTATTGCAAACTTTATTTAAAAAATGAAACTTGCGTATATATGAATACAAATATGAAACTTAAAGTAAAGAAATACTTGTTATATGTCCTTATGTTTACTATCATTGGAATCGGCTTGATCCCATCTTTTCAAATATGATGAAATCTCAAAATGCATTTTTTGCTACTTGCGACTCATTTTCCTGAAACACATCACACACGTCGTATCAACTTTATTTGAATGCCTGAACATTTCATGTTATGCGTGAAAAGGTGGCGTCAATAATTTGTTACGCAACAGGCCTCATGGATTGTATTTAATAAAAACATGGCTCTTGTAGGACATTTCTTTTTTCTCCTACACCGGGTCCTTATAAGGAATTTGCATACATGTGTGACTGCACATGTCTGTTACAAGGGATCTTGGGATGCATTCTGATGAACTCTGATGTACAAATGTTTGGCAACAACTTTATCGAAAATTGCAAGGAAGCTTTCACCAATTCTCAATCCTAGACAGAGAGGACAAAGAGGTAGGTCGTGAGGCCGGGGTGATGGGAACTAAGGTATTATTTGGAAATCTCAGAGGATTCTGTCTAATCCTGTCAGGATAGGGGTGGAGCTACGAGTTTGGGTTGTTATGCACACATACTTAATTATGCCACTGATGCCTGCTCATCCAGAAAATGTCCAAGCGATGGTTCTCAGGCCATAGAGTAGTACACTTTGCAACATGTTTTCTCTGACAAAACATTATCATGAAAAAGTCTGTACAAGGACTTTACAAATATATTTAAGATTGATACCAACCTCTGGTTTTCCTTATAAACTTGCTAGATTTTACATGGAATGGTTGATAGGTAGCCTCAACGCAAGAAGTGGCCGTCTTACGTACTTTCCCTAATAACATTTCCCTAATTTTCCCTAATATAACTTCCCGCCCCTACGGGGGTCACATCTTGGCATATGTGATGTGTTCCAGGAAAATGAGTCACAAGTCGCAAAATTGATATTTTTCAAAGTGTTTTTGTCACAAGATCTTTTCATTGGAATATTTTTAGAGGGTTTAGCACTTATTTTCATATGAATCCGTGTAACAAATTTCAGGACATTGTATTAAATATATTCTTGCGTTTCGAAGGCCTTTGTACGGAGTATATTTAATCACTTTACTGGTAATGACCAATCCAGAAATATTGCAAACTTATTTTTTTCTAAAACAAAATATCAGATTTGAAATATAGAAATACATATTAGATGTCCTAGTGTTTACTATCATTGGAATCGGCTTGATCTCCCCTTTTTCAAATATGGTGATATCTCAAAATCCATATTTTGCGACTGATGACTTATTTTCCTGATCACATATGTGACCTCATTCCTTGCGCTGGTTACTTAAACTCGCTAGTGCTAGTTTGTATTCCTAAGAACTAAGGCTGTTCTTTGACATTTCTATTGAGATATGAACCTTGGGGATGGTCAGTACGTTAGTGGGACAGATTTTCGGAAAATGTACAATTGGCAGCTTTACAAATTTAGGAAATGTTGCTAAATTAGGCTGAAAAATGATGAATACCGGGTATATCTGAGCACATTTGGTGTCATATTGATTTATGGCATCTGTTTTGCTATGTTAAACTGCATTCTGAAGCTTATTTCTGTCTTAAACGTGGGTTATTTGAGGGAATTGGTGAAGGCGAATTGTACATTGTACAGATCTGACCCTACACTCTAAGAAGAAAGGGTTCTAACAAGAACCCTTAAGGGTTCTTCAGCTTGTCGACATGGCAGAACCCCTAAGGGTTCTACTTAGAACCCTTTTTTGAGGGTTCTAAGTAGAACCCCCGTTTCGGGAATAGGCAGGGTTCTACATAGAACCCTCGATTTGATTTTTGAAGAACCCTTTGAAGAACCCTCTGACCAAAATAGGTAGGGTTTTACATAGAACCCTGATTTGGCATCCCTAAAATTGCTTGTAATTTACAATGTTAATTCTGAATAAAGTAATGAATTCATTATTCCCTGTTGAATCTAGACTGGTCCTTATAATAGCAGATTTGTGCTCAGTGCTAAGGCAGCATGTTTCTCCACAGAAGCATTTTGCCCAAGAGCATTCAAGGAGAGACTGCATATTATATGCAGTCCCTTTGCTTGACTTTTTCAGAGTTCCTCATCCATTTCCATCACTTAAACTTACCCTTAATATAATCCTCTCCTACAGCTGACAAAGGTATCCATTGCAACTTGGTTTTTGTCAATCTTGGTACTTCAGTAGTACTCATAGTAATAATATTAGAATTATAAGGGTGCTTTCTTCACAACATTTTTCAACATCAAGCAGATAAGTTATACAAATAAAGTATTGATTTCATTGCTTTCAATATTCCCAAGTTTATAAAGTGTAATATCTATAAGGTATAAATGCCTCATATAAGTATTACTAGTGAGACTTTTGTTTTAATAGAAATTGTAAATAGCATGTAGTAACCTGTGAGGGCACCTAGTGAAAGCCAAGTTTCACGGTACTGCCACCTGGTGAGAAATCTATGAAGAACCCCTATGGTTCTAGATGGAACCCCCGGTGGTCCCGAAGAACCCTTTTAGGTGTCAAAGAACCCTAGGGTTCTTGGTAGAACCATGGGGTTCTATCTAGAACCCAAAAGAACCCTTTTTTCTTAGAGTGTAGTACACACACCGGGTCTGAGGACAGGGCATCAATGGACTGCTGTGGAGTAGATAGGGTGCCTCTAATAGCTGAAACTTCCTGTTTGGCATCAAAGGGCTCCAATGTCAAAGTCCCAATAGGCGGTGCCTCCGCCTTAACATTCACAATAGGCAATGTCTCAGTAGTATCCTGGTCAGCCTCCCCAGCAACCTCCTGATCCTGGTTCCGGTTCTGGAATTTCAGGTAGAAAAGCCATGTAACTGGGTCAGATTTTCAGAAATGTACAATTCAACTTTGCCAATTTTCTCGAATAAGCCAAATTTCAGACGAAAATAAAGTTCAAAATACAGTTCAACCTATCCAAAGAGATTGCTGGAACCAATGCAATGCCAAATATACTCAGATATACCTAGTATTGATCGACCAATGTAGCCCCCCTCCCCCCCCCCCCTCCCCCAAGATGGAGAGTTCACATTGTGAAGGCCACGTTGTTTTCACAGTGAATCCTAGCCACTTGGTTTTACAGTGAATTCTCATTGTGAAGGCCACTTTGTTCTCACAGTGAATCCTATTTAAACTACTCTGTCCCCGCGTGGTTACATCTAGTGGAGATATTTATAACAATAGAGACCTTGAGTGGGCCAGTTAGAGATATTGTCAACATTTATTTATTATTCAGTATCGATCGCTTTAACTGCCTTATTCTTGGCATTCATAGAACCAACCAGATTGTCTCCACAAACTAGCTACTTCAAACATGATGGGATATAAATCCACATCTTTATTCTTATAGCTGAGCAACCTTCTATTCTTGCTCAATTTTCATTCCATACAAAGGAGATTATTTATACTTTGCTGGTATTCAAAAGACGTTGACGTAAGCTAGGATATAAATCTATAGAGAGTGGGTGAGGCTTCATAGTTAAAGAGATATTTGAATAAGATAACACATGTTGGTCAGATTTTCAGAAAATGAACAATTGTCAGCTGTTCACATTTAGTAAATTCTGCTAAATTAGGCTGCAAGTTGGTCAATACTAGGTAAATTCGATGATATCCGACATTACATTAATTCTAGCAATCTGTTTGGTTAGGTTTAACTCTGGTTTAAACTTTATTTCCATCTAAAATTTGGGTTATTTGAGGAGATTGGCGAAGTTGAATTGTACATTTATTGAAAATCTGACCCATGTATATCTGTGATACCTTACTGAACCAATGACACCCGGTAGGAAATTTTAATTTATTTTTCAGAAGGTGAGAGGACAGGAGATGCAAGCCAACAATCTCGGGTGTGTTTCTTATTGAGGTAAACAAGCCATTTTTCCTGGGTGTTCATATAATTATGGAACTGGTAAATACATACCAAATTTCAGGACAGCTGTATTAATATATACTTGTGTTTCAAAGGTCATCGTATTGCCAATCCACTCTATAATCCACCCAGAAATGTTCCAAACATTTTTTTTTCAAAAATAAAAATATCTAACTAAAAAGATAAAAGTACTTATTAGATGTCCTTAATGTTTACATTCATTTAAATCTGCTTGGTCTCATCTTTTCAAATATGGTGATATCTCCAAATCCATATTTTGCGATTTTGCAATATTTCTAAGTCGATAATTACCAGTAAAGTAACTAAATATACTCAATAGGATGATCTATGAAACGGACTGATATAATTTATAAACTCCCTGAAATTTGGTTGATGTATTCATACAACCAGAAGGACTAGACACTCCAAAAATGAAAATATTCCAACAAAGAGATCTTGTAAGTAAACGACTTTGAAAAGCCCCAATTGTGCGACTTGTGACTAAAATGAGTCATAAGTCGCAAAATATGGATTTTGAGATATCACCATGTTTGAAAAGAAGAGATCAAGCTGATTCCAATGATAGTAAACACTGGGACACCTAATAAATATTTCTATATTTTAAGTTTGATATTTTTATTTTTGAGAAAAATGTTTGCAATGTTTCTGGATTGGTAATTACCAGTAAAGAAACTAAATATACTCCATGAAAAGGCCTTCAAAACAAAATGTCTCTAACTACCCTACTCATGCACTGTAATAAATATAGCTACTCTAGCTCCAGGCTGAGCCAATTTTAGACTCTCGTCACTGTAAGGCCCAAGTGTAACGTGGTTCCGTGGTTAAATGGAAATATGTAATACAATGTCCTGAAATTTGTTACACGGATTCATATGATTATGAGTGCTAAACCCTATAAAAACCAGAACATTTCAATAAAGGGATCTGGTGATGATAACACTTTGAAAAACATAAATTTTGCGACTTCTGACTCATTTTCCTGAAACACATCACATTTTGAGAACAGGTTATTCTACCAGTGTAATCCAAGTGGGGATTTACAGGCCGATATATCAATAAACTCCAATCAAATAAAAGCAGGGAACCACGTTACACTTGGGCCTTACAGTGAGGAGAGTCTAAAATTGGCTCAGCCTGAAGCTAGAGTAGCTATATTTATTACAGTGCATGAGTAGGGTAGTTAGAGGCATTATCAATAATCTGTATAACTTAGCTTCCAGCCTTAGAACTGTCTATATCTCTCTTCACTCGATTACAGATTAGTAGGGCCCTGTTGCATAACATATCCGTACTTAATAGTTCCCTGCCTTAGTTACTTTTTCTAAGCAGCTGGTAAGGAACCTTTAGAGAAGACAATGGCTGTATAGAAAATGCTAAATTATATTCCTACAGTAGGAATGCAAGGGGAAAGAAGTTTACCAAGTAATATTCTAAGGAAGTGTTTGTAAGTAACGTCCCCTGCAAACAACCTGTGTAGCAAGAAATATTTAATACTGGCAATGATACAAAATTGTGATTCAATCATTTTTGTCATGGAGGGAGTCATATTGCTTTCCTACTCCTGTTGTTTGAGCAAAACATTTTTTTACAAGGGTTGGTGGGTCACACCTCACCTCGCATCTCTCCATGATACGAAACTACTATTTCGTATCATGAACACAGGATAAAATATAATTGAGTTGATAAAATTGATTATGAAAAAATTGGGAAAATTAGTACTCCCGCCTGTGAGGTTGGAGAGAGAGAGAGAACAGGTAGGTTCAAGTAAAAGTTTGAAGTAATGATAATAGAAAGAGGTAGGTGGGGTAATGTGTGTCTTCGAGGACCAATGAGTTCCCCTAATGATAATCATCACAATTGGGGTAACCATTCTGCTTTAAAGATACCTTCCCTTTAAGTAATTGTAAAATGACCCTTCACACTCAACCATCTATAACAGTGAGGTGTCAATTACAAGCCAAAGACCTTGTTAGATGTATTGTCCATGATGTTTTGTTATTTCCTTGGCTTCAGTGGTGACAATAGGCACCAGTGAAGCCTGGGAGCTATTAGTCTAACTGCATCTACAGTAAATAGCTATTTTAACTGTCAATCTTGCTGCTGTTATCACCGGGCGGTGGTATAACTTTGCAGCGAGATTAGGGATTGGTATTTTTAAAGGGTTTTTGTGAAATCAAATATCTTTAAGGCAAACATCTTTAAGGGGAGACTCAAATATGATATAATTATATATTACTATTATTGTGAATGATATTTATAGCAATAATGACATTCAACTCAGGTCCTTGGTCCTTGCCAGCTTTCCATCTTTATTCCAACAGCATTCCAACAACATTCCAACACCTCAGGATCTCCTCTTATCAAATATGGTGATATCTTGATCAAATTCCATATTTTACGACTCATGACTCATTTTCCAAATAAAAATGGGGATATTTGTGATGTGTTTTAGGAAAATGAGTCATAAGTCGCAAAAAATCGACTTTGAGATACCATTATATTTGAAAAGATGAGATCAAGCCGATTCCAATGATAGTAAACAGACTAATAATCTAATAAGTATTTTTGTATTTTAAGTTTGGTAGTGTCTGCTATTAAAGGTGATCGTATTTATAGCAATAATGACACTTAGTAGTGAATTGTGGTTCCTGCTAATTAGTACCGCACTAACTAACGAACATATCACTAACTCAGGTTCTTGGTCCTTGCCAGCTTTCCATCTTTATTCCAACAAGCATCAACATTCCAACACCTCAGGAGGTCAGTACTGCAAACTGAACCTGCCCAAACTAGCCTCACAGGGACTAGTGTCTAAAAGACATACACCACACATAGGGTGTCACATCACAATATACATGTTACACAGAGAACACAGAGTACACATAACATAATACAATACAGTAGTAATCACACATACAAGACTGCAGTGCATAAGAGTGACCTCTAGTGGTCTATGTATACAGCACTGTCCTGGAAACCCCAGTGGAATATTTAGTCACTACACCTGGTGCCTATATAGGGAAGGAGTTATAGAGAATGAGTACCAAGGCCAGCCAGCATGACTAACCCCAGACACCACATAATTATATATTACTATTATTGTGAATGATATACAAGCTTTATCAAACAAATACAATGATCATTTCACCAATATCTTTAATCTAACCCCATGATCTACATAAATAATCTCTTGATGGGAAAGATTTTTGTTTTATGGAAGCACCTGGCCATTTACATGAGATCACTGATAAAATATTCAATGCAGAATATATAGATGGAACCTAGCAAGGGGGAAGTCTGTACACTTGTTATTGACCGAGGGAGCGCTGGAAGATAGAGGGCGTTAGCCCGAGATCTTCTGCGCTCCCGAGGTCACTAACAAGTGTGCAGACTTCACCCGAGCTTTGTTCCATATTTATTACACCCCATTAATAAATAAAAAATATAATTAATTGAAAATAAAAGAAGTAATTTAAGTTTTTGGTGGACCTACTTGTTGTATGCGCCAAGGGTGACATAACTCACATGTTATGCACCACTTTGACCAAGTGTGACATACAATGCTGAAGGTATAGGAAGCAACATCACAGGGGTGTAATAAAACATGCTTTCTATAGCCTTTACACTGACACAGAACTAACGTGGGAATTAAGATTCATAATGGCGGGCTAATCTGCTATTCATTAAAGTGAACATTATTAAAAGAATAGAGGAATATCTAAGCATTATTATATTGATATGAAACTATAGAAGCAAAGACAATATGCACAAACTAGTTTTTCCAGCTATAGGAAAAAAAGACTAATGTAAGTAATCTACTTGTATTGGGGAACTCCTGCTGTGGTGAAATGATCATATTGACATTGCATCAAACACACAGGAATAATCCAATTATGACAATGATGAGATAGGTATGGTAATAGAAGCACTAGTGGGGCAGTGTCTGGGCCTGTGTGCTAGTCCTATAGTCCATTCTCTGTTCTCCCGTATGGGTCAGATTTTCAGAAAATGTACAATTCACCTTCACCAATTCTCTCAAATAACCCAAATTTCAGACGAAAATAAAGTTCAAAATACAGTTCAACCTAACCAAACAGATTGATAATGCCATGCCGAATATATCCGAATTTATCTGGTATTGACCAAATTGTAGCCTAATTTAGCAGAATTTACTAAATGTGTACAGCTGCCAATTGTACATTTTCCGAAAATCTGACCCTTATACTCATAATGTGTTTTGTTTATTCGTCGGTCTCAATGTTACATTCAACGCGATTCCTAGCAGTATCTGCTAACAGATCAGTCAGAATAATTTGTTAATAATTGTGATGAGTCACAAGTCGCAAATTTTGGATTTTGAGTATATTTGATAAGATGAGATCAAGCCGATTCCAATGATAGTAAACAATTGGATGTCTAATAAGTATTTCTACATTAATTTTTAGGATTGATATTTTAATTTTGAAAAAGAGTTTGTCAATAAATTTGGGTGGACACTGTAGAGTATGACCTAGTGGGGCATTCTCTGGGCCTGTGTGCTAGTCCTATAGTCCAATCCCTGTTCTCCTGCATACTCGTAATGTTTGTTTTGTTTTGTTTTGTTTATTCGTCAGTCTCAATGTTACATTCAATGCTGTTCATCTGCTAACACATCAGTCAGAATATAAAACTGAGAATTATAAAGTTCGCTGATACACTCAGTGGGTAACGATCGCTTAATTTAAGGCAAGAAATATGTCTGTGTATGTGTAATGGAAGATTAAGATAGCTGCATACTGTATTTGTCTAAGTATTTAAACCTGTACATTTTTTCATTGAGGATGAGAAATAGCACATTTGTGAAAAATCTGCCAAATAAAATTCATTAAGAAAGAAAATAAATGACTTTGAGAAATACAAATTTTGGGACTTGGGACTCATTTTCTTGAAACACATCACATTTGTATTCATTCCGAATCTGGATTTAGGATCAAGTGAAACAAGCACAGTAACAGCACAACTCTCTCAGAAGTAAGGGAGATTAACTGTTCTAGGTCAATGTCAAGGTACAAATCTTTACAAAAACCAGGGATCTAGAAAGACTTTTTCCTTCGGATAAAATATTATGAGTGATCGGTCTCTGAGAGCCATGAGTGGAGCTGACACGTCCTTGAAAACACCAGACAAGTGAACCAAGGTCAAATCTCTAAGGACAAATTATGAGTGGGTCTTGTTTGCGATAGGTATACAACAGTAGTCTCTTTACTCAATATCATATGTGATGTGTTTCAGTAAAATGAGTCATAAGTCGCAAAAATAGTAATGATAGTATAAACAGTCTAATAATCTTATAAGTATTTTTAGATTTTAAGCTTGATATTTTCGTTTTTGAAAAAAAAAATAGTTTCCAATATTTATGGAGGTCAATAAAGAGTAAAGTAACTAAATGTAGTCCATAATTATTATTATGAGGACCTTTAAAACGAATATATATATTATATAGATTGTCCTAAAATTTGATACATCGATTGATATGACTATAGGTAGTACATCGATTCATATAGCTATAACTGATGAACCCTAAACAAATTAGAACGTTCCAATAATGTGATCTTGTGACAAAAACACTTTGAAAAATATCAATTTTGCAACTTATGACTCATTTTCTTGAAACAAATCACATATCATATTTGGGCTCAGAAAGGAAGATCGTTTAAATATTGTGTACATTTAATGTAAGTTGGGGTCACAGGAAATATCTTAGATCAATGTACTGAAACGTATACAAGTTGTCTTGATAAATATGATATAAGAATTGATCTACTATTTATGCATAGGTAAGTAGATTAGAGTTTGGGGGTTTAATTATCGGTCACTTGGGAGAACTCCCAAGTTATGTAATTGTAATAATATAAATGATTTTATTTCTCAACGGACAATTACAATAGTCCTTCAGTTGAGAAAACGAGGTGTACACTCCTTTCATCTTAATTACTATGACGAAAGAATGTTTTTTATTTTAAACTCAGATCTCTGTTTTGATGAAGAGATGTTTGATGTATACATAGAGGAGACAATGATTGACTCAGTATGAGGTAGTCGAGATTGGACAAGTTTAATTTAAATTTTATTTTAATGTAGAAATGTGACTTGTTTTTTCCTGCTAGTTAGTGTTAGCTGGTTTTTGCTTTATTTTTAATAATCTTTAATATCTGCAAAATGCAAATCTCGTGGGTAATAAGGTATTGAGACTATTAATAGGCAACGCTCGAAACACGTCGTCGAACGACAATCGCGTTTTTTACTAACTATTGATTGTATTTAATGTATTGGCCTGAAAATGAAATAAAAAAAAACACAAAAAAATTTCTTAAATGATACAAAAAGTAAAAAATGATTACATCAAATAGAATTGAACTATGCCAATAGAATTATATTAGAATAATTAACTTTCATCAACTATATATTATGTAATCTGTGCTCAATTGGATTGCAATTGTACATGGACGTTGTAATCAAGTAAATTATGTTATAATAACAACAGTATCAAAATGAATACATCAATGCCCCCGTTGCATAACAATGTGCAAATAGATTTTTCAGTGTTAATATTGAGCTAGCAGATTGTTATGCAACGGGGGCATTAACTACAAAGTTGTACAACGTTGGACCACAGACAATGGTTCATCAGATGTATGCAATAAAGGATTGTGCTTCATCATTCAGATGACCATGAAAACATTCAGAAACATTAACGGTCTAATGTGTGAGAAGTGTAAGAAAATGAAGAGAATAAAAAAAAGAAATTATAAGAGACTCAATTGACCGAACATTACAATTGTAAAAGTCAGGTTAAGTTGAATAAATGCATTGACATTATTTTAAAAAGTCTATATAACTATAATCTAAGAAATCTGCAAGAGGGAAAATATGGATGTCATTTTTGTTACTTGTAAGGCTACATATTTCTACCTACTAGACCATCTTACATAAAACAGGCTATAGAAGGGGACAAGGCTTAAGGTGGCTAGGTGAGAGATATGAAACCCAGGAGAGATTAAAGGCCTTATAGATAATCCATATCAGGGTTTGTGGATCTGACAGGGGTTGTGTATCTTACTCTGGGAAGGATCTGACTTTTAACACTTCCTTCCACTAGAGTGGAATATGTAGAATTCACAGAACCATTCTAGGCTCGGAGTTATTCAAATGAATTTAATTACTTAAAATAATTTAAATGGGAATAAATTCAAGTGTTATTTTCCATAATTGTTACTCTAGAATCAAAAAGAAATTTAGGAAATGGAAATAAATTCAAATGGTCTTTTTAATAACGATCAACATAAGCCCATGGAAATGGGTCAGATTTTCAGAAAATGTACAATTGGCAGCTGTACACATTAATTAAATTAGGCTAAATTAGGCTGCAATTTGGTCAATACTAGGAAAATTCGAGTATATTCAGCATTGCAATGATTCTATTATTATTATTATTATAAAACTTTTATTCAATAAAACATGTACATTTCTGCTATGCTGTACTGAAGCAGAAAATCCCCTCTCAGTGTTCCACAACGCTGAGATCTTCCCAGGCTCCCTTCAGAAATTAATGAAAAGGCAAGTAAGAATAATTCACAATTAAAGACAGATACATTGTTTGGTTACTAAGAATATAGAATCGACCCGCTTTTAAATGGTATGATGCGAAATTCGAGCAATCTGTTTGGCTAGGTTGAACTGTATTTCGAACTTTATTTTCATCTGAGTTATTTGAGATGATTGGTGAAGGTGAATTGTACATTTTCTGAAAATCTGACGCACGTGTTCAAAGAGTGTAGATGGGCGACAACAGGTGGGTGGGTGTCATTAGAACAGTGTGAAGATTCCCTGTGTACATTTAAACAGGGTGCATTATCGTTATGGCATTTGGCCCCAGGTCTTAGCTTTGATCTCTCATGCTCTGATGTAAACATGTTTATGTTTCATCTTAACAGTAAGAACTCAACAATTAGTCTAGTTTCAGGATGTTGAACAGTAATCAGTTTTCACCAAATGTTAGGAATAACAAAATTTAATGTTCTCGTTGCGAAAAAAGTAAGATGTTTAAAATACATAAAAAGGATCCACCCATTAGCGATATTTGAGTAAGACACAACGCTGGGATTGGATTTTGAAATTGCTTTATTATTCTTTAAAATGCCAAGCTCTTAGAAACAGTATTATTATTCTCTTATTTATATTCTATTATTGAACGTATGTAAACAAATGTTGTTATCAGATTATACTTGGTGAACTCCTTTTTGTAAGCATATCAGCATATCCTGAGAGAATTGTAACTGTTACATAATGTTTCACTGCTGAATAAACATCTTTAAATACAAAAACCATGTGTTACAGGAAAATGAGTCACAAGTCGCAAAATTTCTATTTTTCAATGTGTTTTTATTCACAAGATCTTTTTATGAATATTTTCATCTTTAGGGTGTTTGCGGTTTGTTCTCGTTTGAATGCAAAGTACCAAATTTCAAGATGCATACAATATATCCATGCATTTCTAAGGTCATGCTATAAAGTTTATTTAGCTACTTTACCAGTAATGGTCCACCCAGAAATATTGAAATATTGTGCATAAAATATATCGATGCATTTCTAAGATCATGCAATGAAGTTTATTTAGCTACTTTCCACCCAGAAATATTGCAAACCCTTTTTTCCAAAAACAAAAATATCAAATTTAAAATATAGAATTACTTATCAAATGTCTTAATATTTACCATCATTGGAATCCATTTGATCTCATCTTTTCAAAATATGATGATATCTCAAAATCTTTTTTTGTGACTTGTGACTAATTTTGTAACAAATCACAAATGGAGATGAGGGACAAGATGAGAAATATTTATGTTTTTGATCCCCAGATACATCATCCAGAAGTAAAGAAATATGCCAAAGCCAAAATCATGCCGTTAGAGATAAGAAGAAAAATGTCTATGCTAAAATTAATCCATTCAAAAAGGGTAGATTACCTAAAGAAACCCACATCTACCACAGAGCTAAGAAATTGTAATGAACCAAAATTATACTTGGCTAGACCAAGGTCTGATAGGTTCAAAAACAGTTTGTATTACGCAGGTCTGAAAACATGGAACGATTTGCCCTTACATATAAGGGAGATTGGGGATATATATCTATTTGAGGATGCATTGAAAATCCAGTTCTCTACTATATGAGTCATCTTGCTTAAGTTGGGAATTTGTACGACGTTGAGTTTTTTTAACAGCCATGTTCTTAAAATAGTAAAATGCGGTGACAATATCTATTGGTGGAACAAATGACTTGATGGGAGATTTCCTATCATGTAATGTGTATTATTATATTATGTAATATCTATTGTAACTAATATGAACTTGAGAAAGTAATGAGATCGTTATTTGGATTTCTTGGTGACGCACAAAAGAAAACTACATTTGTTAGTGCGTATTTTCTAACTCTTAAAGATCAGAGATGTTAAATTTAAGGCCAATAAAAATATTTAAAAAAAAAAAGACCATCTACAAGATAATTCCACCATTACATCCAGGTAGTTATGATATAAATAAAGAATACAAACTCAAGGTTGGTTTGGCTTGGAATGAAAATGTGATGTGTGTTTCAGGAAAATGAGTCACAAGTTGCAAATAGTGGAGTATGAGACTTCATCATATTTTAAACGATAAGAACATACAGAGTCAAATGATAGTTTTGGTATTTTTATTTTGAAAACAAAATTTGCAATATTTCTGGGTGGGCGTTTACTAGTAAAGTAGCTCTGTGGGAACAGCAAGGATATGTTGATAAATATTTGAAACTTATAGGGTATATTTCAGATTATGATGATATGTTCCGTCTTAAAATAGGACAGAAATACATACCCCTAGGACTTAGCAGAACATTGTGCTAGTCACAAAAAAATAATAAAAAAAATGCATCATTATATTTGAAAAATGAGATCAAGCTGATTCTAATGGTAGTAAACATTAAGACAATACATAAGTCTTTGTATATTTTTAGATTGATATTCTACTTTTGATATATTTATGCTTCAACAAAGGTTCGCAATAATTCGGGTGGGGATGGGGGGTGGGGGGCTGGGCAATTCCCAGTAAAGTATCTAAGAATATACTCCATATGAGGACCTTCGAAACACAAGAAGATATTTAATGCACTAACTGTCTTGATATTTCATATATACCTTTAGATAAAGGACAGCGCTTAGCCCACCAAAATTGAGATCATTCCAGCAATTAAAGAGGTCTTGTTAATAAAACACTTTGAAATATATAAATTTTGCGACTTGTGACTCATTTTCCCGGGACACATGGCGTTCATGGGTGAGTTTTTCAGAACAAGTACAATTCAACTTCACCAAGCTTCTCAAATAACCCACATTTCGGATGAAGATGAAGTGTAAAACACACTTAAACCAAACCAAACAGATCAATGCAATGCCAAATATAATCGAATTTACTTAGTATTGACCAAATTGCAGCCTAATTTAGCAGAATTTACTAAATCTGTAGAGCTGCCAATTATACATTTTCTGAAAATCTGACCCTAATTGTGCCTGGGTTCAGTATGTAGAACTTGAGGTGAAGTTTGAGAACAGATGGCCTGGTAAAGGCAGCAACTCGATTAGAGAGGGTGGGAGAGAGTTAGAGAGGGTGGGAGAGAGTTAGAGAGGGTGGGAGAGAGTTAGAGAGGGTGGGAGAGAGTAAGAGAGGGTGGGAGAGAGTTAGAGATGGTGGGGGAGAGTTAGAGAGGGTGGGAGAGAGTTAGAGAGAGTGGGAGAGTGTTAGAGATGGTGGGGGAGAGTTAGAGAGGGTGGGAGAGAGTTAGAGAGGGTGGGAGAGAGTTAGAGAGGGTGGGAGAGAGTTAGAGAGGGTGGGAGAGAGTTAGAGAGGGAGGGAGAGAGTTAGAGAGGGTGGGAGAGAATTAGAGAGGGTGGGAGAGAGTTAGAGAGGGTGGGAGAGAGTAAGAGAGGGTGGGAGAGAGGTAGAGAGGGTGGGAGAGAGTTAGAGAGGGTGGGAGAGAGTAAGAGAGGGTGGGAGAGAGTTAGAGAGGGTGGGAGAGAGTTAGAGAGGGTGGGAGAGAGTTAGAGAGGGTGGGAGAGAGGTAGAGAGGGTGGGAGAGAGTTAGAGAGGGTGGGAGAGTGTTAGAGAGGGTGGGAGAGAGGTAGAGAGGGTGGGAGAGTGTTAGAGAGGGTGGGAGAGAGGTAGAGAGGGTGGGAGAGTGTTAGAGAGGGTGGGAGAGAGGTAGAGAGGGTGGGAGAGTGTTAGAGAGGGTGGGAGAGGGTTAGAGAGGGTGGGAGAGAGTTAGAGAGGGTGGGAGAGAGTTAGAGAGGGTGGGAGAGAGTTAGAGAGGTTTGGGAGAGGTAGAGAGGGTGGGAGAGAGTTAGAGAGGGTGGGAGAGAGTTAGAGAGGGTGGGAGAGAGTTAGAGAGGGTGGGAGAGAGTTAGAGAGGGTGGGAGAGAGGTAGAGAGGGTGGGAGAGAGTTAGAGAGGGTGGGAGAGGGTTAGAGAGGGTGGGAGAGGGTTAGAGAGGGTGGGAGAGAGTTAGAGAGGGTGGGAGAGAGTTAGAGAGGGTGGGAGAGAGTTAGAGAGGGTGGGAGAGAGGTAGAGAGGGTGGGAGAGAGTTAGAGAGGGTGGGAGAGAGGTAGAGAGGGTGGGAGAGAGGTAGAGAGGGTGGGAGAGAGTTAGAGAGAGTGGGAGAGAGGTAGAGAGGGTGGGAGAGGGTTAGAGAGGGTGGGAGAGAGGTAGAGAGGGTGGGAGAGAGTTAGAGAGGGTGGGAGAGAGTTAGAGAGAGTGGGAGAGAGGTAGAGAGGGTGGGAGAGGGTTAGAGAGGGTGGGAGAGAGGTAGAGAGGGTGGGAGAGAGGTAGAGAGGGTGGGAGAGAGGTAGAGAGGGTGGGAGAGGGTTAGAGAGGGTGGGAGAGAGGTAGAGAGGGTGGGAGAGAGGTAGAGAGGGTGGGAGAGAGGTAGAGAGGGTGGGAGAGGGTTAGAGAGGGTGGGAGAGAGTTAGAGAGCAGATCAACGGGCACAAGTGGCACTAGTTTGCATGCAATCCTATTCATTTACTGAATATACACTACTTGCTTTGTTTTTAGCTTTAATGTGGATAGACTTGATATATATATATTAATTACACTGTCTTGAAATTTAGTACATGTGTTTAGGCGACCTCAGGAAATAGATACTTAAAAAATGAGAACATTCCAACAAATAGAACTTGTTAATAAACCACTTTGAAATATATCAATGTTGTGACTTGAGATTCATTTCCCTGGAACACATTGCACTTATTGTGCCTGGGTTCAATATGTAGAACTTGAGGTTAAGTTTGAGAACAGATGGCCTGGTAAAGGCAGCAACTCAATTAGAGAGGGTGGGAGAGAGTTAGAGAGGGTGGGAGAGAGTTAGAGAGCAGAGTAAAGGGCACAAATGGCACTAGTTTGCATGCGATCCACACCTTTGTCTCTACTTGGGCGGAAACTGCTTTTGTTTTGATAAGCAATCGTGTGTGTTTGCCTACAAAGCTGAGCATTTCCAGGCGCGGGGACGAGTGGAAACCGAAACCGAAACTCCTCTAAATTCAATTTCACCACTTCATTCAAGAAACCCAAGTTTAAGTGAAAAGTGACGTTCAAAATGCAGTTTAACATAATAAAATATATATATATGTTTAATCAATACAATGCCAATGATACGCGGATATACCCATTATTTATCATTTTTCTGTCTAATTTAACAGAAGTTAGCAACTTTGTAGAGCTGCTGATTGTGCATTTTCTAAAAATCTGACCCCTGTTTCTATGATTAAACGGACAAATCTAAGATTAGGGATAACAAATGAAAACAAATTATGATTGATTATCGTTCGATTCAAGTGAGTTTACATGGTTGCTAATTTCTAGAATAACATTGAAGTGAAATTTATTTTAAATGAATAATGTTTGTCACCTTAATAAATATGTGTCTAAATATAATATTCTGACTAGCTCGACTAGGAACCCATTGGTCTTCCATCAGGAAAAGTTGCCTCTCTCCCAACCTCACAAGTGCGCATATCAAATGGAAGGTGAACTCGCCAGAAAATGTACAATTCACTTTCCCCAATCCTCTCAAATAACCTACATTTCAGACGAAAATAAAGTTAAAAAATCAGTTCAACCTAACCAAACAGATTGCTAGAATCAATGCAATGCCGAATATAACCGAATTTACCTAGGATTGACCAAATTGCAGCCTAATTTATCAGAATTCACCAATATCTCCAGCTGCCAATTGTGAATTTTCTGAAGATCTGACCCGGGAATGCAGCTAAAATATCTCTTTTCAGTTGGCCAGGGTATTCACAGTCGTATTCAATATTGATGGCAGAGGGGTCACTGCTATTGCCCTTCCCTCCAGGGTAGCCCCTAGCAACATGACCTTGTGCTGACCATTTGCTGCCATGGAGAGCCTAGCAAACCTTGTTTTGCATACTGGATACATGGAAACCTACTGGAGGCAATATTTTACCCTGTATACCAGCTGATATATGTTGGTTGAGGTCTCTCTTGGAATATTAACCATCAGAGGGCAATCATTTGCTGAACTTGTTTCAATTTATTTCAATTTATCTCAATGTATTTGTTGCGGTGAATATGTGAGATGTTATGGGGAAATGAGTCACAAGTCGCAAAATTGATATTTTGTTTTATTCACGAGATATTTTCATAGGAATGTTCTCATTTTGGCAAATGCAAAATGCCTGCAAAGTTTGGAATGTTCTCATTTTGCAGGCATTTGAAGTCGTATGTATTTACCAAATTTCATGACTGTGTATCAAATATGTGATGTGTTCCAGGGAAATAAGTCATAAGTCGCAAAATTGATATTTTTTCACAGTGTTTTATTCACGAGATGTATTTGTGGGAATATTTCCAATTTTGGGGCTGCTTAACGCTTGTTGTAGCCTGAATACATGTAATACAGTCTAATATATATATCCCTGTATTTCTGAGGTCATCTTAAACAGTAGGCTATATATAGCTTCTTTACTAGGAAATGTCTGCCCAGAGATATTTCAAACGTTTTTACACAAATAAAAATACCAAACTTGAAATATAGAAATACTTATTTACATGTCCTATTGTTTACTATCATTGAAATCGGCTTGATCTCATCTTTTCAAATATGATAATATCTCAAAATCCATTTTTTGCGACTTGTGACTCATTTCCCTGTAATGCATCACATATCTCCTTGCATTTTCATGGTCATCCCATAGAGTAGATTAAACAACTTTCCTAGTAACAGTCCACCCTGAAATATTGCAAACTTCTTTTTTTCAAAAATATAAATATCAAACTTAAAATCTAGAAATGCTTATTAGCTGTCCTAATGTTTACTATCATTAAAATCGGCTTGGTCTCATCTTTTCAAATATGATGATATCTCAAAATCCATAATTCTGCTACTTGTGACTCATTTTCCTGAAAGACATCACATAGATCATGCTCATTTTAGCTGGTTTCTGTAATTATTACATTAGAACAGTCACTCTCCTTTAACACTGTGTCTAACCTGTGAGTTTAAATGTCTCCACTCCAAGTCCCACTGCCATTGCCTCTCCAGAGCTCTTCAGTCTCGTGATATCCTCACAGCCAACAGGCGATTTGCCTGACCGTCTGCCAAGATTTTGTTCGTGGCCCACAAGCCGATAGGCGAGTGGGTTACAAAAGAAACAACATCGAGGACAGTGCAATAGTGTCATGAATACCACATTAGAATTTAGGTTCTATATTTACTCCCACGTTACTATGTATAAGTATATGGGTCAGATTTTCAGAAAATGTACAATTGGCAGCTGTACATATTTAGTAAATTCTGCTAAATTAGGCTGTAATTTGGCTAATACTAGGTAAATCCGAGTATATTCGGCATTGCATTAATTCTAGCAATCTGTTTGATTAGGTTGAACTGTAATTTGAACTTTATTTTCGTTAGAAATTGGGGTTATTTGACAGGTTTGGTGAAGGAGAATTGTACATTTTCTGAAAATCTGACCCATATAGCTGTGTATGTGTGAGGAGGAAGAGGGAATGGCAATGTCATACCACACGCGTTGAACTGTTACAAATTACCACACTACTTCCACCCATACAAATAGCATGTGGTACATACAACAACATGGAGTAAAGAGGTTTTCCTACTCTCCTCAAGTAGTTTTCTCACCCTACCTCTTACCCTACACCCATATGTGCTCTGTCTCAGGAAAATGAGTCACAAGTTGCAAAATTGATATTTCTAAAAGTGTTTTTATCACAAGATCTGTTCATTGACATGTTCTGACATTTTTAGGGTTTAGCACCCATAATCAAATGAACCCGCGTAACAAATCACAAGACATTGTATTAAATATATTCTTTCGTTTTGAAGGCCTTCATATGGAGTATATTTAGTTACTTTACTGGTAATTACCCATCAAGAAACATTGCAAACTTTTGTCTTCAAAAAATAAAAATATCAAACTTGAAATATAGAAATACTTATTAGGTGTCCTAGTGTTTACTATCATTGGAATCTCCCCTTTTCAAATATGGTGATATCTCAAAATATATTTTGTGACTTAAGAAACATTTTCCTAAAACGGATCACATACGGTCTATCTAATACATTTACTGAAGTAGTTTTCTCACCCTACCTCTTACCCTACACCCATATACCGGCAGTAGGTGACTTGCATGTGCCACTCCACATGTCTGTTACATGGGATGGATTCTGTTGAAATCTGACATACAAATATTTAGCAACATTTTTATTTTAACTAAATGCATTATGGGTAAGGTGGAGACTTGTGTTACGAAAACATGTAAAACACATGGATATTGTCATGAGCTCATTTTTGAACATTCCAAGCTGAACATAACATCTTTTCAATAGCTCTTAGACTGTACCATTAATTAATTAGTCCAATAATTCCACGCAAAGTAATAGCGGCTATGCAAATCCCCTATTCCAAACACAGAGGTGACACTAAACTCATTACCCCTCATTATCATGCCATTTCACATAATATACCATCTCATCATTATTTTATATTGGAATGGAATGTGGGGGGGGGGGGGGCGGATTTGACGTTTTTCCCCCTGAGTTAGAAGGGATCCTATAGGCTCTGAGTCTAGACAAAGCGTGACAAACCTGCGGCCGAGGCTGTGGCCTACTCCTAAGGGTCACATCAGTCACATCAGGCCCCTCGGGTTTCGCAAGGACCATACTACAAAACACAGGCAATATCGTCCTGTTTGCATAGAAAACACATTGTAGGCCAAAAACCAGTGATTGATTCTCATAGATATTGATCCCCTCGACACGATTATGAAGAAAAATCTTAGCTAACTTACAAATTCTATTACCTGTAGTACATTTTCTATTTAAGACTCACTCGGCATGAGTCACCCTAGGCATATGAGTCCTAGAATGAAGCCACCTAGTCCCAACCACAGCTGATAGCTCAGTCGGTAGAGCTTTCACCTCGGGAGTTGGGGATTGGAAGTTCGAGCCTCAGCTGGGTCACACAGGATGATTTTTTTTATCTCTGGGTCGCGTAGATGCTATGTCACTCTACGCGACATGGGCGGCGGGTGGGTTTGCTGATTTGTGGTTAGGGGAAAGGCAGGAGAAACAAAATATCCGTATAATGCTTTAACCTGTGCCAACAATAATACAAAAACGGCCTAAACATGTCCAAATAACATTCACAAGGTGCCAACTAGCAGCCGCCCCTCCCTGGACATATCGTGGCCCGTGCGAAAACCATTTTCGCCGAAAATAAACACAAACTTATGACCGCCATCCGTGCCTCTATGACAGAGAACCTATCTATCTCCAAACTGCATCCAACAGACTTTTCTCCCTTAATTCGATCTTAGACGCTCTAATTCATTCACCAATCGAAAGGGAATTGCATCGACAACTACATGTGTGAATTTAAAAGAAATCCAAGTCCCAGATGCACTGGGACTCGAATTCACAATTTCCAGATTGGCAGTCTTGGATGCTAACCACTTGACTAGCTGGCGATATGGCATAATTAAATAATTATGTAACACATAACACCAAAGCTAGAACATTCGCCATTACTCCTTCGGGGATGCAATTGTACTGGACAACTTCCTGCATGATCGAGAAACCCCCTCCATTTCTCATTGTCCAACACCCAAAAGTTACATGAGTGCCTAAGTTAGAGCCTTAGGGAGAGATTGGACCAAGATTTTTTAGCTCTTACTGGTATAATTACGGTGTGACAGACCTCTCGCTTTGACGCTTTATCTGCATGAGGACGTCGAAATCAGACATTGGTGGCTTCATTATTATGGTGTACACCTTGTGGTAAAGTGGTAAACTAGAGAATGGTTTCTCACCCTCCGGTCAGGTAGCGCCACCAGCAGGCCAGCCAAACATCCAGAAACAAAGCTATTTATTATATGCGCATTCTATATGAGAGGTGCTATAAGTGGGGTGCTATAAAAATATTCATATAGGACGCGTCCTATATGAACTACTTTGTCACCAATTCGGCCACTTTTATGCACTTTTAATAGTTTTATGCACCAAGTTTTATGCCCATATAATAAATATAGAATGGAACTCTCCTGCAATAATCGAAAAATTTATTGGACTTGATTCGTCCACATAAGCACTCTGCCTACGGCATCGTGCTTATGTGGACGAATCTCGTCCAATAAATTTTCGATTATTGCCGGCTCGTCCCATTCTCTCTATATGTGTGCGGAAGCATTGCCTATACATCGGTGATGCTTACCGCACAAATTGGACACAAAAACAAAACGATTTTAATGTCACTGGCCACGGGTGGAGGGCGGGACAGCTTTGAGAATAGTGGGCGGGATGGTGGGCAATGCCAGCCTATAAATCTTACAAAAGAATCCATATTTATGGACGTAAAATGCCACAAAATCACGTTGCGCCCCCAGCGCCCACCTGGTGCCATCATATTCTCTGGACCATAGGGAACTCTAGAGATCATGCATATTATAACACTGGGCATAGCCGTTGATGTATCACATTTGTTATGTGTTCTAGGAAAATGAGTCATAAGTCGCAAAATTGATATTTCTCAATGTGTTTTTTTACATAAGATCATATTTATTGAAATGTTCTAATCTTTGAAGGGTTTAACGCTTATAGTCATATCAATCTGTGTAACAAATTTCAGGACATTGTATTAGATGAATGCTTGCGTTTAGAAGGCCTTCATATGGAATATATTTTGTTACTTTACTGGTAAGTACCCATCCAGAAACATTGCAAACTTTTTTTTTCAAAATGAAAATATCAAACTTAAAATATAGAAATACTTATTAGGTTTCCTAATGTTTACTATCATTGGAATCGGCTTGATCTCCTCTTTTCAAATACGCAAAATCTATATTTTGCGACTTATGACTCATTTTCCTGAAACCGATCACATTTTAGGTTTTCTTTAATTCCCCATTCTCCTCATGGTGAATGAGGAGAATGGGGAAATACATTTTTAAGGTCCCTATGTTAGCCACAGGCGATTTAATGATAGCGGCTAAATTATTTAATAAATTAATTATAAAAATATATCTTGCATTTGCAATCTATTTCTCTAATATGCGAATGCAGGACTTCTAGGTCTGCACACATCCTGGACTGTAAGAGTAAAGATGTTCCCTTAAGAGCTTAATGTTTAGTAAATGTTACCAAGTGGGCTGAACATTGAATCAAAAAGAATAAAAAAAAGCCTTTAGTAAAGAGCCTTAATATGTTTTACCACTCTACTATGTAAGCTATGGAGGGGCTAGTGGACAGGGAACTCGTGGCAACAGTAGTCCAGGCGAGAGGGTGTAAATTGAATTGACCCTTCACTCGTGATAAACTGGACAAAGCCAAGCCCACGTAAGTTCATTTAAAAGTGTGGAAACACCATTACACGGTGCAGCTGGGTAACCTCCAGGTCCCTATCTATCTACACTGCTTGTAATAGTGGTTCTGAGGAGAGTTTCAGACACATGTTTCGGGAAAATGAGTCACAAGTCACAAAACTGATATTTTCCAAAGTGATTTATTCACAAGATTTCATCGGTGGAATGTTCTGATCTTTTGAGGGTTAAGTGCTGTTGGTCTTATGATTATATGTACTAAATTTCAAGACAGTGTTTAAATGATAAATAAAGGAGTTTTGCATCTTGAAAAAAAGAAAAAAAAAAAAGAAAAAAAGACAGTGTTTAAATTATATTCCTGCGTAATCTATATTTAGATGGCAAACATCCAACCTTGACTTTGGTTTTTGTTTGTGAATGTGATTTTGTATTTTTACAAATTATGCCTAGGGTACCTTGGAAGAACAGCACTGAGCTGAAAGGTTTCACCTAGTTTCTTACTGGATTATTTATGTAAATGATGAAGAGAAATACAAATATTTATATATATATCAAAGACATAGACAGTTGAGACATGTAGTGTTTGATAGATTTAGCTGGAGATACAGCTTTAAGTTTAAGCTGTGGCTCCACTGGTCTGCTTGTATCTGTGTTATTATATGGTGCGCTATTGGTGCGCTTCTACATAGTGCGCTTTTCATTCACTTTTCATAAGCTCAAATCAAACGTCAAATTTTAGCGCAACATCCTGAGGTTCCCAAGGAAGGTATACAGAGCAAACCATTAGTGTACATAAAAAGTGGAATCACAGCTTTAAAGTGACACATGCCACTGAGCTCTCGATTTTGGAAAATGTGCTTAAATTCCCAATATGTCCCATATTATGATTATGTCAGTAATCAATTCCCTGCCTGTGAAGGATTAATGCTAGAAAAATGTGGATTTGGAGGATTTAAGGATTTAAAACTCAGATTCCCAGTGACCTAACACCTAACCTAACCCGTTGCTGACCTAATTGTGTACTACAAATAGTTTCTTGTGTAAGGCCAACGGGATGGTACTTGAGTAAGTGCTATGGGTTTATGACTGACTCCTACTTGGTACTCAACCCTCCAAGTATAAGTGCTAAGTCAGTTGGCAGCTACGAGCTGCTTCCCTCAGATTTGAATAGACCCACCGCCTCAACTCCGCTCAAACTATATTTGCAAATTTTAAATAATCAAATGAATACATAACTTTGACAATCGAACCAAATGATCATAACTATGTAAGTCATAGACATCGGCAATTACATTTAAAATTGACATCCACTGATCTTAGCCACTTTAAACACTCAGCTGACAAACCGGTGTATGAGGAACCCAGCTTTCTAAGAGTGTATGGAAACATGGTTGCTTGAATTCATGTGGGATATTATGAAGTTTATTCGCTCAAGTAGGTGTATCAGCGTAGTGGGGGTAATAGAATAATACCAGGAATCATGTCATACGCAGTAAATGGAAGATCATACAGGCCACTGGCAGCAATAGGGGACTTGCATGTCTCACTGCGCATGTCCTTTACAGTGCATCCTGGGATGGATTCAGTTCAAATCTGATATACAAATATTTTGTAACATTTCTATAAAAAAAAATGCGACTGTGCTGTGATGGTGAAAAGTGGCAAGGTCCTGCCTACATGGCCGGTGAACCATGTAGGCAGGACCTGGTCATTCCTCTCCACCTACAGAACCAGCACAAACTATTGCAAGGCTTACCGCAGAACTTACCGCAGACAGTGGAGACCACCCTAGTAATTATGTTTGCAACAAAAATCCAGAAGTTTTGATTTTACGTTGAAAACAATGATGACGTGTGTAGCAGTCTGCTACAGTTTGCTCTAGTTCTTTCCTGTTTGCACAGGCGGAGCAGGAGTCGGTGAACGTGCGCCAATGAAATATTCACTCTCAAGTGTTCTCATGTGGCACCTTTGCAAGGGTGTAGGCCATGACCTTGGGTTCCATTTGCAACCTAGTAGTCGACCTATTCAAGCAAAAAGCCCAGCTGAAATGTGATGTGTTTCAGGAAAATGAGTCATAAGTCGCAAAAAATAGATTTTGAGATAACATTATATTTGAAAAGATGAGATCAAGCCGATTCCAATGGTAATAAACAGTCTTTAATCTAATAAGTATTTCTAGATTTTAAGTTTGATATTTTCGTTTTTGAAAAAAAAAAGTTTCCAATATTTCTGGGGGTCAATAAACAGTAAAGTAACTAAATGTAGTCCATATGAGGACCTTTAAGACTAAAGGATATATTACATAGACTGTCCTGACATTTGAGACATCGATTGATATAGCTATAAGTGATGAAATCTCCAAAAATTAGAACATCCCAATAAAGTAAACGTGTGAAAAAGTCACTTTGAAAAATATCAATTTCACGACTTATGACTCATTTTCCTGAAACACATCACAAATGATAGATATCTGAATATTTTATACACGCATTGCTACACAAATTATCTAGGGTGATTTACGCATAGTGTGTATTTCACTAGTGAAATATGTGGTGCTGTCATGGCAACCAATTTGGTTTTTTACAGCTGAAATTCAAATCTAAGACTCAATTTTTTCATATTTCCATGATTGAAAGCATATATATATATATAATCAATGTATTAACTAACTCTTTGGTTTCAGTCACTTAGAATAACTCGTGCAATATTCGCGCTCTATCAACCAACTCGTTAGTTAACCTGTATATATTTGACATAATAATTGACATAATTAATTTGACAGATAATTTGATGCATGATCGGTTATGTTGAACTGTATTTTGGACCTCATTTTCTGTAAAACTTGGGTTATTTTAGAAGATTGGTGAAGGCAAATTGCACATTTTCTGACGCCCTGACCATTAAAAGCGTTATCAGAATAATGAGCTGATTATTCCCAAGCTATACTGATATAATAAGATTGTATCTGTTGTTGACAAGTACAACCCGATAACCTCCCCTATTACCTTGGTTTAAATCGAATAGTAGGAAATCCAGGAGGTTTTTGTAGGTTCCCTTCCCCCAACTTCCCCCAAACCATAAATTTAACAACAACCACTCACCCCACCACCGTCCCTGTGCGAAAATGTGCGTGAATCAGATGTGCATAGTGCGAGACAGATCGAGCATGCTGTCATGGGTAGAACTAGAACCCTATAGGCCTTTATTATATGCGCATTCTATATGAGAGGTGCTATAAGTGGGGTGCTATAAAAATATTCATATAGGACGCGTCCTATATGAACTACTTTGTCACCAATTCGGCCACTTTTATGCACTTTTAATAGTTTTATGCACCAAGTTTTATGCCCATATAATAAATATAGAATGGAACTCGCCTGCAATAATCTAAAAATTTATTGGACTTGATTCGTCCACATAAGCACTCTGCCTACGGCATCGTGCTTATGTGGACGAATCTCGTCCAATAAATTTTCAATTATTGCTGGCTCGTCCCATTCTCTCTATATATGGCATTGGAAAGTAACGGTATGTGCATTACAACTACAGTAAAGACCCTATTAACCCAGACGTTTTCCTTCGAGAAAATGATAAGCAAGGCAAATCAGTAGTTTGTCTCTCACGAGGACTGCGAAAACATAGGTATTTGGGTGATTGAGACGGATTTTCTATACTATTAAATAGCCTCCAAGTGTTGGTGGCGCATCCTGGCGTCATTGTTGGAATGCAGGCATTGCTTTGCTCTGCCAATAGGCGCCGATGCATCAAGCTTTGTTAATAGGGGAGTTGCATGTGCCACTGTGCCTGTCTGTTACAATGCATCCTGGGATGGATTCTGTTAAAATCAGTCGTACAAAATTTGGCAACATTCTTATCTTTTCACCAATATCTAGCTATGGCTCGTATAAATGATATTTACAAACCAAATGCATGATGGGAAACATGGCTTGTGTCATGGAAACAATCATAACATCTAGATATTGACATTAGATCATTGATAAAATTCCATGCTGAACATGGCATGTTTTTTTTATAGATTCTACACTGTACGATTAGTTCTATAATTCCATGCGAATCAAGATTCATAATGGCGTTTATATGCAAATCCCCTATTTTATGGATTAGTTAGTCTCTATCCAATTTTAGTTGAATGTGTACACTTTATTATTGATAAATCAAACTCCAAATGACCTTATTTCATGGGATGTTGGTGAAATTAATCTCAATCCCCTCCGATAATTGAGTGCCAATCATTGTCACTGTCAATACATTGTTGCATAATGACTATTATGTAAATCCCCTAACATCATCAACCCTGATAAATGAAGCGCGTTATAGCACTGGATCAGGTAAACAAGTGGAAACGTCTGTGAGATTCAGTAATTTCTCAGCTGGAAGACTGTGCAATCAAAATACACAGATAGAGCCCAACAATTGATCTCATACTCCCGTGCAATCCTATGTGTTATATGAGGGACACATTTGTGATGTGTTTCAGGAAAATGAGTCATAAGTCGCAAAATTGATATTTTTCAAAGTGATTTTTTCACAAGATTACATCAGTTTAATATTCTGATTTTTGACGAGTTCATCACTTAGAGCCATATCAAATAATGTATCAAATTTCAGGACAATCCATGTAATATATTCTTTAGTTTTACAGGTTCTCATATGGACTACATTTAGTTACTTTAGTGTTTATTGACCCCCAGAAATATTGGAATTTTTTTTTCAAAAACGAAAATATCAAACTTAAAATCTAGAAATACTTATTAGATTATTAGACTGTTTACTATCATTTGAATCAGCTTGATCTCATCTTTTCAGATATAATGCTATCTCAAAATCTTTTTTTTGCGACTTATGACTCATTTTCCTGAAACACAGCACATTTTAGAGATTCTTGAGAAAGTCTTACCCAAATGCAATGTGTTGCAGGGAAATGAGTCAAACGTATTCTGAGATATCATCATATTTGAAAAGACGAGATCCAGTCGATTAGGATGATAGTAAATATGAAGGACATTTAAGCAGTGTTTCCATATGTTATGTTTAATATTTTTAGTTTTGAAAGGAAATGTTTGCAATAGTTCTGGGTGGAAAGGTAGCTAAATATACTCTATAGGATTACCTAAGAGTGAGTGAGTGATGGTTGCTTAATGACATGATGACATTAGATTAAATTAGAAAATTGTTTATTCATCACTGAGGTATACCATTAAAGAATGAATGAGACAAAAGGGTCAACAAGCTTATGGAATGAGAATTCCATGTTTTCCCGCTGTTACCTTAGGAGTCATATAGGATTACCTTAGAAATGCATCCATGGATATATTTAATACACCGTCCCGAAAGTTGATGCATGCATTGATGTAACAGCGAAAGTTAAGTTCTCTAAAAGGAAAAACATTCCAACAGAGACATCTTGTGAATGAAACACTTTGAAAAATATCAATTTTGCCACTTGTGACTCATTTTCGTGTGTTCAATTTATTATCAAATAATCGAACCCCTAATGCACTTATTTATGAGATGTTGGTGAAATAGATCTTCATCCTTTACTAATAACCTGAAAAGAAGTAAAGCTTCATCGAAAAACATGTCACATATGCAAGAGTTAGGATGAAAAGTTGATTTCTACTATAGACGAGTTTTTTCATCTGGAATAAATGGCGACATCATTGCTAAACCTTAAGGAGATTGGAGAACAAACTCAGAACTAAAATCCAGAATTCGCCATTCTACGTCACAAGTAGTATCAATTTTGAAAGGCTTCAAGGTTTAGTTCTGTTTTGTATGGTATTTATTGGACAAAGCCAGTTAAATAAAAGAATTTATATGAAATAAGGTGGTGCAGTATGCCAGTAGTAAGTGATTATTGATTATATTCCTAATGTAAATGAAGTAGAGAGTGAAAATTACTTGAATCTAATCTTATTAGCAAGGCAACGCCTCAAATCGTTAATGGTGGACAGGGCGTTTTTTCATGTGAATTACTTAAAAGTTGTATTGGCCTTAAATAAATAAAAAAATAAATAAGAAAAGATACAGAAATATCATCTTTACACACAGTCTTCCACAATTTCATTTTCAAATGACAAAATGCTGACAATTCTTAAATATTATAGTCCGAAATTCCCGCTGCATTTCTCACAGTCAATGAACCACACATCTATGACCTTCAGAAAGGACTAAAAAAAAAAAAAAAAAAAAAAAAAAAAGGACTACTGTACATCTGTACAAAGATCTCATTTTTCCTCTTTTCTATAGGGGTCAGTTCGTCAGAAAATGTACAATCGCCAACTCCACATATTTAGGGATTATTATTGCTAAATTAGTCTGAGAAATGATAAATATTAAATGTATATCTGGGTATATTTTATATCTACTTGGTTCTAACAGTCTGTTTTATTAGGTTGAGCAATGTTTTAAACCCCATTTCTGTCTTAAATTCGGGATATTTGAAAGAATATGTGAAGGGGAATTGTACATTTCTGACGACCTGACCCATTGGAAAAAAGGATTCTTTCAATTTAAAAGTAAGAGACTAAACCCCATTGTAATACCACTGTGGGTTCACCCATAGTGTAATCAATCACATCAGGACCTTCTGGGTCAGATTTTCAGCAAATGCACAATCTACATTTTTACACAAATTTCAAATTCTGCTAAATTAGAGTATAAAAAATGATAAATAATGAGTATATCTGAGTGTATTCTGTATTGTGTTCATTCAATTAATCTGTCTGGTTATGTTGAACTGTATTTTAAACATAAATTGTGTCTGAAATTTAGGTTATTTGAGAGGATTGGTGAAGGCCAATTGTGCATTTTCTAAAGATCTGACCCTTCTAGGCCGGGAGGCATGCTGACATTGCATGACTGACCACTGCATGATTTGTAATGCTTTCTTTTCCTATTGATTTCCTCCATTGGGTGGTCAAGGGCATGGCCTGGACACTGGGCGAGTGGACTCCATTCAAGTGTTACTCTGGGGGATGTTGCCATAGATGCATGCAATGCCATATGCCACGCACAATGGGATCACATGCTATGGGTTTTGTATTAAATAATGGATTTCTTATTAGGGTCAGATTTTCAGAAAATGCACAATTGGCACCTCTACACATATTGTAAATTGTGCAAAGTTATGCTACAATTTGGCTAATGCTAGGTAAATTCGAGTATATTCAGCATTGCATTGATTCTAGCAATCTGTGTGGTTATGTTGAACAGTATTTTGAACTTTATTGACGTATAGAATTTAGCTTATTTGAGAGGAGAGGTCAAAATGAATTGTACATTTTCTGAAAATCTGACCCCTTAACGTTTTCTTTATTGAGAGAATATGACATTACGCTGAGGTTTAGCCACTGTTATCATAACCTGCATGCCGCAATGAACGTGCATTATATCATATTATTACACCCCTGTGATGTTGCTTCCTATACCTTCAGCATTGTATGTCACACTTGGTCAAAGTGGTGCATAACATGTGAGTTATGTCACCCTGGGGACATACAACAAGTAGGTCCACCAAAAACTTAAATTACTTCTTTTATCTTTAATTAATTATATTTTTTATTTATTAATGGGGTGTAATAAATATGGAACAAAGCTCGGGTGAAGTCTGTACACTTGTTAGTGACCTCGGGAGCTAAACCCCATTGTAATACCACTGTAGGTTCACCCATAGTGTAATCAATCACATCAGGACCTTCTGGGTCAGATTTTCAGAAGAAGATTTTCAGAAGATCTCGGGCTAACGCCCTCTATCTTCCCGCGCTCCCTCGGTCAATAACAAGTGTACAGACTTCCCCCTTGCTAGGTTCCATCTATTTATATCATATTAAATTATCAATTAGTTTAGATCATTTTCCATATTCTGGTCTATTTGGAAGATCTGTATACAATACAGATAGTACTCCTTTTTCCATATTTTGTTTCATTTCAATTTCTAGTCTGTACCATGTATTACACTTTGTAAACGTTTATCGAAAAATCTAATATTATTATTATCATGAATTATAGAACGGATATTATAAGCATATTATTGTATTAGAAAATTAGAAAGAGTGACATTAAGCATACAGACATATATGAGAGATATATTTGATAAGATGATATAAGTTTAAAGGTAACGGCTGGAAGAGCTGGGACCTTCCCAGAGGCCTGTAGACCTGTTTGTCTATCTCTTGTATTACTTAGACAAATAAAAGATTATTCAATTCAATTCAATTCAATTCAAAGTCAGCTATAAATTGATAACAGACTGTTGATAAAAGGTTTTGATTTAGGCGAAACTCTTCATTAATAGTTAAAGATATGACTTCCTTCCTTCCTCGCAAGCGCAGCTATCTTTGGCGAATATCAGTTACTAAGAGTCACTAGTAATTAATCTGATGACTTGAATGAAACGTACGTTCCCATGACAATGAGGTTAAATAAGGAAGTAAGTACATTATGTAGGTAAGAATTTGTAGTATAATTAAGCGTGCTCTATTCAATTACTGCAGCATCTCATATTAGTAATATCATAGATATTATGTGTGCCTCACATAACATAATTATGGCATACATAACACATGGGTATGGTCTGGTCCTGGGTATGACCATAAAGTGCCTTTCTGTCTCTTTTCACTGTCTCTCTCTCCCTTCTTCTCTATCTCTATTTCCTGGGTATGGTCATAAACTGCCTCCCTCTCAGCTCTCTCGCCCTTGATATAACCATATTAAATGTGTTGATAAGGGCGTAAAGCAACCAATCTCACTCACTCCCTCTCAGTTCTCCTGCCCTTGATATAACCATATTAAATGTGTTGATAAGGGCATAAAGCAACCAATCTCACTCACTCCCTCTCAGCTCTCCCGCCCTTGATATAACCATCTTAAATGTGTTGATGAGGGTGTAAAGCAACCAATCTCACCCACTCACTCCCTCTCAGCTCTCCTACCCTTGATATAACCATATTTAATATGTTGATAAGGGCGTAAAGCAACCAATCTCACTCACTCACTCCCTCTCAGCTCTCCCATCCTTGATATAACCATATTAAATGTGTGGATTAGGGCGTACAGCAACCAATCTCACTCACTCACTCACATGGGTTGGGTTGGTGATGAGTGATAAACGTTATCTACACGTATGCAGCCCACTATCCCTATTATCGCTATACAGAGTACACACAATTGCCGAGAAGATGCGACCTTGTGCACAAAGGTCCTGATCCTGAGAAGTTTGTACTTTGTATGTTTAACTGCAGGTTCTGGCAATTTTACCATGTCAAACTTAGCATAAAGATGCATTTTCAGCTATTAGGGTCAGATCTTCAGAAAGTGTAAAATCGGCAGCTCTATACAGTTAGTAAATTCTGCTAAATAAGACACATGTCCTAAGGGCAACTTCACACTACACCTGTTTGATAAACAATATAATTAATATAAAGCTGCATATCTTATATTGTACCTAAAGCAATTGTGTACTTAACATTATTATATACGTGTTGCCGTTGAAACAACGTATTGTAGAGTTGTATACGTTGTGTGCGTATACAACTCCACGCTCTGAGTTGTGCCGTATACAACTCCACGCTCTGAAGGCGCCTATATTGAGGGGAATCACGCCATTGGACTGATCAGCTGTAAACACAGGCAGAACGGGAGGCAGAACGGTGAAATATAGATCAGCTAAAAATAAAAATAAAAGCATGATCAAGTATCTTATAAGGTCGCAATTTGATAATATTTCTACAAAATAAACATTGTTTTCTCTTATATAAAGCATATATAATAAATCAGATTGCGCAACTCGTGCAATATTCACAATCCTTCAACCAACGAGTTAGTTATCCTGTATTTATAGCAATGACAGCATAGTATCCCGTATGAAGTGGCCTATATTCACCGAGTATGGTGAATATAGGCCACCAAGGACGCAATACTGTGCTATTATTGCTTTTATTCCTTGATTCTTACCTTATTCTTAGTTTATTTTAATCTCTTTTATCAACCTATTAGTCTCAAACGGTTGTGACGTATTAGAAGGAGGTTCAATATGTAGGACTACCTTTATGTGATATAGACTTTCTAGCTGCATGAATAAGTATCTTAGTAGTGATATATGGGATGGAATAATGTGTGTTGAAGAATGGTTGTCCCACTTCTTGCCCTCCTGGTTAATGACTTAGGGCAGACCATTTGATGGAGGTTCAACATTTGATGGAGGTTCAACATTTGGGTAAAATGTACAATTCCACTTCACCAATCCTCTCAAATAATCCAAATTTAGGATAAAAATAAGGTACAAAATTCAGTCCAACATAACCAAACAGATTGCTTGAATTAAGGCAATATCAAATATACTCAGATATACCTAGTGTTGACCATTTCCGAGTCTAATTTAACATTTACTTAGTATGTAGATCTGGCGATTAGGTACTTTCTGAGAATCTGACCCATTTAGGATCTTGCGGGCGAGGGGTGGGTGCAATTTGTTCAGACAAATCTTCAGACAGTATAGTGTCGTTGCAAGGCCTTCTCTGTAACAGTAACTCACATATAATGTGCGGGCTCCATAGATAGAACCTTATGAGAATGTGGTACAAGGGACACTATTGCACTGTCTGAGATTTTTGTTTTTTTATGGCCCATAAGCCAATAGGCGAGTGGGTTCCAAATGAAAACAAACATCGAGGACAGTGCAATAGTAATCCAAGTACCATATTTATATTTAGGTTCTATATTTATTCCCATATTGCTACTTGGGGGAGGAAGAGGGAATGGCAATGTCATACCTCACATGTTGGATTGGCACACATTACCACACTACTCCCGCCCATACAAATAGCATGTGTTACATGGGTCAGATCTTCAGATAATGTACAATTCACCTTCACCAATCCTCTCAAATAACCCACATTGAAGACAAGAATGAGCTTCAAAATGCAGTTTAACATAACAGAACTGATACTTTAGATCAATGCGATACCAAATATACCCAGATATACACAGTATTCTTCATTTTTCAGCCTTATTTTGGAGAATTTCCCAAATATGTAGAGCTGCCAATTGTACATTTTCTGAAAATTTGACACCAACAATAGTTATATTTCTGGCAGGAGTTCGATGAAGATCCTTAACTGGTGTTTTTACTCAGAGAGCAAAAGATAGCAATAGACTGATAAACAAATTTGTCTGCACTGTTAGACAGCATAGCAGGCACATGAGAAATATCCTATGATAAACATGATCATTCAATCAAATAAATCGATCAGAAAGGTTGCAGTAGAAACTGATAGTATCATTGTCTCATTTTTCTTGGTGGAGCGGATATATGCTTGGTAGAAAAAGAGAATCAGTTCTTCACTGATTTACTGCATGAAATATGTCCCAAACTTTAATGCATATTGTGTTAATGAACCGATAAAAAGTAAGCTTTTGTACTCCGTGCTTTCTAAGGAAATACATGCTCTCATAGTGGTGAAAATTTGTATGATTCCGGTCCAATGAGTCTATTAGGTAAGCTCCAATCATTACAGAATTCAGCTCTACATATTATTTTCAATAAAAATAAGAGAACTAATGTAGACCAAGAACATCTTAATATGAACCTCCTTCATTTAAACAAAAGAAGGCAAAAACATATTTTAAACCTCAGCCATTTTCTAGCATCAAATAAAGAGAATCTAGACAATAGAAATTTGACAACTAGAAGCCATATAAAAGGCCGAAGAAATTTAAAACTAATACAACCAGAATTTACTAAAATATTAAACTCTATTACTATAAATCAGTCAAATACTGGAACAAACTGGGAATTGGGGCTCACCAAATAGAGGACCGGAAAACTTTCCTTGACTACATCACTGAGAATTTACATAAAATTGAGTTACTATAATCAACTTTGTAATAACTTGATAACAGTAATTTCGTAATAACTACTGTTATCGAGAAACTGTAAGTGCTTTTTGTTTTTTCACATTTCATGATAATATCAGAACATTTCAATAAAGGGATCCTGTAACAAAATCACTATGAAAAATATGAATTTTGTGACTTATGACTCATTCTCCTAAAACACGTCACACATTAACTAGTACCGCAACTTTAACTCTGATTCTACATGTGTTGACGCCAAAATCCATTCACCAGGAGAGCAATAAGCGGCACTGCCATCCCTCAACACTCCAATTATACCAACCCATAATCACTCACATGGCGCCTAAATAAGCGCCAATATTAGCGCCAGAGCCATCTTGTGTATAGGACATAATCCATTACTGCCTCCAGCACCCTAACCCCCTACAATTACCCAAGACATTCCCGCATCTGGATTAGCCATAATCGCTGAGTAAACACAATTCACAAGGTACATAATACATAATTTCGTGATTACGTAACATATTATATATGGCTGTACTGGCGATATTAGGGGAATTATCCAAGTGAATGGTGGCCAATATTATTGTTGTGCTGAATGGTCATATTTGCAACTCTCCCGCAACACTTCAGGAGTGTCCTATTGAACATGCTGGAATGTTTGAATATGTATTTTGTTACGATAACGATGTTTTGATTTTGAACATATGGGTCAGATTTTCAGAACATGTACAATTCAACTTCGCCAATCTTCTCAAATAACCCAAATTGCAGACGGAAACAAAGTTCAAAATACAGTCCAACCTAACCAAACATATTGCTAGAATCAATGCAATGCCAAATATACTCGGATTTACCTAGTATTGGCCAAATTGGAGCCTAAAATAGCAGAATGTACTCAAAGTGTAGAGCTGCCAATTGTACATTTTCTGACAATCTGACCCATATAGTAGCCACAATGTTCCAGTTCGGGTATGTCTTACTCTCATAAATCTGTGTCATTGTCTCTCATAATACACTAAAGGGGGCTTGCATGTCCGCCATATTGAATTGTGATTTGCTCAAGTAGAAAGAAAAAGTCGTCTGCTAACGTCTCGGAGTAACGGTAGAATTAACGTACGTAACCTATCAGTAGGACCTATCCCGGATATTCAATTCAATTCAATTCAAGTATTCTTTTATTTGCTGATCTTGCACATAGGTAACTCGATGTCTGGTTAATACAAAAATAAATTCCTGATTAGTAGCACCCTATTATAAAGTTAGTTCATTGTCTTTGATCTGATTTCCCAGGATTCTCTGCCATGCATACTTCATTAAAGGAATATATTTAATGACAAATTATCTAAAGAGTACACATGACTGTTGCTAAAGGCTTACACACAAATGGCCGATTTGGCTCCCGATTGCCCCACGATTTGGGTCTCCTAATGTGTCCTGAGATTTCATTGTGGACAAGCGATTTTTGTATTCAATCATTGTAAATGTCTTGGCCTGAAATCGCAATACAAAAATATAAAAATTCAAATCCTGGTTTATATTTTTGAAATAACATAAACAATTGTTTGAAATAAAATCTCAGCATTCATCAGGAGACCCAAATAGAGACGAACTAAAGACAGATCTTGTACTTAAAACCAACCCATCTCTTGGTCCTGGGTATGACCATAAAGTGCCTTTCTGTCTCTTTCTCTGTGTCTCTCTCCCTTCTTCTCTATCTCTATTTCCTGGGTATGACCATAAACTGCCTCCCTCTCAGCTCTCCCGCCCTTGATACAACCATATTAAATATGTTGACAAGGGCGTAAAGCAACCAATCTCACCCACTCACTCCCTCTCAGCTCTCCCACCCTTGATATTTAACCATATTAAATGTGTTGATAAGGGCGTAAAGCAACCAAACTCCCTCACTCCCTCTCAGTTCTCCCGCCCTTGATATAACCATATTAAATGAGTTGATAAGGGCATAAAGCAACCAATCTCACTCACTCACTCCCTCTCAGCTCTCCCGCCCTTGATATAACCATATTAAATGTGTTGATAATGACGTAAAGCAACCAATCTCACTCACTCACTCACTCTCAGCTCTCCCGCCCTTGATACAACCATATTAAATATGTTGATAAGGGCGTAAAGCAACCACTCACTCACTCACTCCCTCTCAGCTCTCCCGCCCTTGATATAACCATATTAAATGTGTTGATAATGACGTAAAGCAACCAATCTCACTCACTCACTCACTCTCAGCTCTCCCGCCCTTGATACAACCATATTAAATATGTTGATAAGGGCGTAAAGCAACCAATCTCACTCACATCTCTCCAACCCATCTCTTGCTATATTGCAATCGTCTAACAATACTGAACATAGGCCTTTTCACTTCACACAAAACCCATTATTTACCTCGTGTTACTTTAAAGAAGCCATAAAAGTCTGTTGTTGCTTGCCAACCTTCCATCAATCCATGCCCTACACCGCTGGTAATATTCCACATGATTTACCGCCTTCACTGTATCTACATGATTAAGTGTTCAAGATATCAACGTCTCCTTTAAAGTAATAGACTCCGCTGCGAGCGCCTCAGGTCTAAATATAGAACACATGAAGAATAGTCTTGTGGGAGTTGTTGTAGCAGTGGCTGGTAACGTGAGCGACTTAAACTATAGTCAACTTATTGCAGGGGCAGCAGATTCTGCAATTTGTTTATTTTGTATAGACCAATGTTTTACTAACTGAAGGGTGTAATGTCAGTTAAAGTTGCATTCTCAGCTGTTAAGACAAACTAAATCCTAACAAATTACCTTATAATAAGGGATTCGCATAGCCGCCATTTTGAATCTAGATTCGCATGGAATGATGGGACTAATGGTACTAATGCTAAATGAGGCTGCAATTTGGTCAATACTAGGTAAATTCGAGTATATTCGGCATTGCATTGATTCCAGCAATCTGTTTGGCTAGGTTGAACTGTATTTTGAACTTTATTTTCGTCTGAAATTTGGTTTATTTGAGAGGATTGGAGAAGGATTGGTGTACATTTTCTGGCGATTTCACCCATATAAATTGGACATGAACGGAAAAAAAGTAAAAAGATATTTCGATTTTTACTGATGTTAGCTGAGAGTGCAACTTTCTTTAATTTTAGTAACTGCCTTGTGAGGTTCTGGGTCTATGAGCACCATAGCCACCTGAGACAGAGACTAAAACGATTAATACACTTCATTTTGTATATAATCAGTGCACCTTCAGCCCCTCAGGTCCTCAGAAAATGTACAATTGGTCTTCACCAATTCAATTCAATTCAATTCAAACATATTTTATTGTCATTTGTTGTACAAAACAATTTTGGTCGACCAATTCTGGCGTGCCAGATCTTCCTATGGGTGCCAAAGTATTCCATAGTATTTCCATATTTTAAGTTTGATATTTTTATTTTTGAAAAAAAAAAGTTTGCAATGTTTCTAGATTGGTAATTACCACACTCTCCCGCGCACCGTACCCGCGCGATACGGAGCGGCGAGCTTTTTCGTCTTCAGTGTGACGATTTTTGTCTACCGAGCACCGCGAACGCTACTGGTGAACTGTGGTGACGAAATTGCGCGAACTTCTGATACGAAAAACGGTGTTTTGAATCACGGAGACGAAATATGATATGCTCCGTATTCGCGCTCCGTTTTTCGTATTGAGTTTTGGATGCGTGACACTACTGAATGCGCGATGTATTTTAGTTGTGGTTTTGAATGTGCGATGTATTTTAGTTGTGGTTTTGACTATTACTGTAAACATATTTATTTTCGCGCAGATAAATTTTCGCGCACAAATTACAATGCCACCTTTTCGCGGGGTTTTAAATTCGCGCAGCAATTTAGGTACTGTAAACGTATTAATGTTTGCGCAGTATTTATTTTCGCTATTTTCGCGCACTGGGCTCCCTCCTGTTCTCACCTCAAATTGGTTTAGCCGAAATTCGTCCAATTGACATTAATTTCCAACATCGTCCAATTGACATTAATTTCTGACATCATTACGTGGATGACATTGACAAATTCGCTGACATCCCCATTAGTATATTGATGAATTAAAACGTTTGTATCGCGGCCAATTTCTTTACCTACATTAATAAAACACCATTAAAAAAACTCCATTAATAAACCGCCATTAAAAAAAACTCCATTATCTATAAGTCCCAAGCTTGGTAAGCTTGACCTCCGACATCAATGCCACACATATCCCCCCTCCCTCCCCCCCCCCCTCCCCCGGAGCCTTAGATCTCCGACATCAATGCCACACTGTGCGACATCAAAACTATAGCTGTGCGACAATGTCACTGACATATATCTTTGATCTAGTTGACTGGCACTCAGATCAAAGTGACACGATTGTCGCGCGAATAGCGTTCGTCGCTCAGTGGAGTATGTTACTTCACACTCACAAGTGCCACTTCACACTCAAGACATGGGTGCGACCTGTCAGCTGGCATTCTATCAATATATAAACCAGGCTACTAGTCATGTCAAATCATTCTTTTGAATACCCTCAAGATGGACGGCCGTATCGAAGAGCTTATGTTGGAGATTCAGTTGGACATTCAATTGGCCGAAGAGAAGATTGTCAAGGGTGGCAACCAACTACAACATCTCATAAGAGCCATGAATGCTATTGCTGTGAGATATAGACGGGCCATGAAGTCGAAGACAGTTACCAGTCATTTTGTGGCCCAAAACCTTGCCCTCAGAGCGCAAGTACTAAAAGGGGTGGCAGAGATGTATGGGTTATATACTGTGCGTCTAATGGAGAAGCAAGAGCATGACATCGCCAGCCTTGAAGATGAATATCAAGTCATTACCTGAAGAATCCGCTAGTCCCTTCCCTGAAAATAGCCCTTTTAAGGGCTCATCAAAACTTCATGAGAGTTGGCAATATTCAATCAAGTCTCCCTTCCCCCAACCCCCATCCATGCCCCGAATGAGCTAATTAATGGCCAGGAAGATATGATACCTCCTGAAAAAGTCTCCCTTTCCCCACCCATTACAATGATGGCCGCCCCTATTAAAAAAAATAAATGGCACACCTTTATCATGCTCTTTTGTGGAATCTAATGGAAATTTAAGTCCTTAAAAGAGATTACAGTGCATTACATTTTATGATTACAGTTTTATGATTACAGTGCATACATTTTATGTTTATGAAAAAGAATGCCATTACTATAAATGAAAATAATGGCCGCCCCTTTTACAAAAAGAAAAGACCGCCCCTTTTACAAAAAGAAAAGAATGTCACACCTTTATTACGCTCTTTTGTCACACCTTTATTACTGTTATGCATAGACAATCAAAAAATTAATAATAAACAGGTTATCAAAATATCAGTAATAATAATCAGGTCAAAAATAATAAACAGGTTATCAAAATATCAGTAATAATAATCAGGTTATATCAGTAATAATAAACAAACGTGTTATCAAATATCAGTAATAATGAACGTAATATCACTGTAATAAATAAACATGTTATGAATCAAATCACCGTAATAAATAAACACGTAATATCACCGTAATAAATAGACATGTTATGAATCAAGACTTCTTCACTCTCAGTAATTCATATGAATAGCAGTATAAATCATAAATATGTATAGCAGTATAAATATAGCAATATCAGATAGCAGCAGTATAAATAAATATATCATAATCGTCCCAGATACAACTCGCCAGTCATGGTTGTCTGCGTCCCCTTGTTTGGGCCATGTGTCGATGCATGGACGTTTGTGTCGTGGACGAGCATTGCTGCCACCACCTTCTTGTCTGGGTCGATCGTTATGGTGGTCATCGTCTGTGCTCCTTTCCGACTGCCCCACAGACGTCGCCTGCAGGCCCTTGTCCTGACGGTGACGGCGATGCCTTTAGGAGGAGGAGTTGCGGCTATGATCTAAAAAAAAATTATAAAAAAATATTTATTATTTACACGCATGAACATTATTATTTACACTTAAGATGGCACTACCAACATTGCCACACGAAGATGATGAATTAATTTACCAAGTAATCATCCCTGGGCTTGCACCAACCCAATATATTTACATTATAAGCTCAAATATTTTACATTATAAGCTCCGGTATTTTGCCATTTTACGCAACACAGTATTGATATGTCACACGGTATATTTAAGTCATGCAGTGTCACACGGTATATTTAAGTCATGCAGTATCAATATTTATGTACAACTTACATTATCATGTTCGTCCGTGTCATCCTCAGGGCTGGTCCTGTTGTCGCCATGGCTACTCCTGTGTGGTTTGCAGCCCCTTATCAGGCTTGGACTGCCCTCTGAAGAGTCATAAGTCTGGACCTGTCAAAATAAAAATTATTGTTGTAAACTGTCAAAATAAAAATTATTGTTGTAAACTTTCGAATCAAGTTGAATTATTACATCTGGATAATATTTGCGGGAAAATGGATCAGTGAAAATGGATAAGTGAAAATTTATTTTAAATACATTGACAATACTTCCATATAATAATGGTGCGTCGTTAATATTAATGGTGCGTCGTTAATATTAATGGTGCTACATTAAAACTAAAATACTGACCGGTGGTACAGGCAAGGATGTGTCCAAGTACTGTGTATCCTGAGTGTCCAAGTATTGGACTCCCAGTGGTACCTTCCTTCTTTGCTGGCAAACGAAAGGTGCCTTTCTTTTTTGGTTAAACTGTAAAAAGTTAAAGCCAAAGCAAAATCGTCAAAGCCAAAGAAAAATCGTCCAAGCAAAATCGTCAAATCTAAAGCAAAATCGTCAAAGCTAAAGCAAAATCCTAATAGGTTAGGGGGCCCTGCAAAAATTATATAGGGGCCCGTCAATGAATATGATTTAACAGTTTAAGGGGCTGTCCATCAACGTATATATTCACTCCATCAACGTATATATTCATTTTCCCCCTTCAGTTTATTCTATCAACGTATATATTCATTTTCCCCCTTCAGTTCAATGTTCAGTTCATAAAGTCGTCAATTACCATATTGTGTCTCAATCGCGTCTCTTGTGTGAGTGGTGTGTCAATTTCGTCTCTTGTGGTGTGTGTCAATTTCGTCTCTTGTGGTGTGTGTCAATTTCGTCTCTTGTGTCAATTTCGTCTCTTGTGTAAGTGGTACTCTGTCCGTCTCAAAGCTCCATATTTAAGGGCCAAAGAGACCACCCGTAACACTCCCATTGGCCTAATGGGATTAGCGAATAAGGGGGAAGGGGGGAAGAGGCAGCTCCAGGGCCCCAAGGTGATTAGCGAATAGGAAAACAGCTTCTGACAGATGGGGTGTGTGTGCGGGGTGTGTGTGCAAGGTGTCGTGGGAGGGGGGAGGGGGTGTGCAAGGTGTCATGGGAGGGGGCTTGGGTGTTTTTAATAACCAACATCTTATCCCCAACTCCCCAACAATAGAGGTTAACTGTTATCCCAACGGTTAACTGGTATTACAACAACAAACTCATTAATATGTTTTCCTACAATAAACTCAAACATGTGTTTATTTATTAAAACCCTCCCTTGTTTTATTTATTAAAACCCTCCCTTGTTTATTTATTAAAACCCTCCCTCGCATGACCTATCAGGACTAAACCTGTGTTATACTATTACAACCCACATGTGTTATATTCATTACAACCCTCCCTCTTTCATATTAGCCTACCACACGAATTAACGTCCGTCTGTCGTGAATCAACGTCTCTGTCAGGAATCAACCAAACTCAATTGAATACATTGATGATAAACAGTAATGACTAGCAATGACTAGCAATATTATCATCATCAGTAATGACTAGCAATTTAAATCCTCTGAATTACTCCATAATATTAATAGAATTGGTTGGGCGCGCGGTAGAATTGGTTGTGGTTGGGCGCGCGGTAGAAAGGGGATCAACAATCAAGTCATTTATCTGTTATCTGTTGATGTCGGAGATCTAACGACATCTGTTATTCAAACAATAAGCTCAATTTCAGCCCTAAAGGTTTAGTAATTACGAGGGCAGAGGTTCATGTTCTGGCTCCGAGGTTCATGTTCTGGCTCTGAATCGATCCTTTTCCCAAATCCCGTAGTCCCTACCTTAACATATAGGCCCCAAATACAGGTTCCCGTAAAGGTATAATTTACCCTGCCTGTATGACTACTGTGTTCACAATGAATACATCAATATTATATTATCATGAATCTATATTATCATGAATCAATATTATATTATCATAAATGTATTCACTCTCATTAATTATTTGCCCATAGATTACGCCAGAATATAATGGGTTGGGCGCGCGGTAGAAAGGAAGTTGACAATTTGAAAATGGCAGAACACAGCGATGGGCAAAGCGTGGTAATGGGTACGCTTTGCCGATCTCAATAAATCAATAAATCAGGAATTCAAAGCGTTTTAAAAGCCCGATGAATAAGATGATTAGTTGGGAAATATTTTATATCAGTTTAGAAACAAATGTAACTTAACATTTGGCCAAATGACGCCCGTTTCCAATTAACCTACTTGGCCCCCAAGCGTCAAGCAATACAGTTTGAAAATGGCGACGATTTTGGATAACGGTTTTCCCCTCTACAGAATTTCTCATCGATCTCCATTACAACAACCCATCTAGACCTAAAACATCAGATTGTAGGATGGCTATTAGTCGTGGGAAATAGTTACAGGTAAGTATTAGGTGATCGAGCAATACTCTAACTTATAGGCACCGATTTCAGTTTTGTTTATACTGTGCCTCTATGGCTCGGGTCCCGCACCCGAGCAAGGTGACGGGGATCCCGCCTGCAGGGCCGGTAGAGCTACCCCCGGCCCCCGCACTCATATGGAATTAGTAGGACATATGGTCGTTATACCTATCAGAAAACAGACCCTTTTCTGTGAATTTTGAGCTGAAAAAGTACCCCTTTTTCCATGAAAACGCTGACTTTTCAGCCTTAAAAATCATCCCTATTTTCAGAAAAACACTGACATTTTAAAAGTTAACCCCTTTTTCTGAAAAACGCGGACATTTTAAAAACATAAATTCAACCCCTTTTTTCTGGAAAACATGGACATTTTTATCAATGACCATTTAGTGCATAGTATGGGAGTTGTTTGGACACTCTAAACCTACCAAATTAAGACCCCTTTTTTCCATTTTCGCGAAGTCCTCCTAAAAAAGACCCCTTTTTTAAGGTTTTCAAGGACATGCGAAGTTCCTCAAAAAGACCCCTATCTCCGCGAAAATCGTAACGAGCATGCGTACCCATTATGTGTATGGAGTGCAGGGGCCGGGGAGCTACCCCAGGCAGCTACCTCTCATGATTTGTACGGTGCCGAAACGTTCTGCGTCATTTGATCAGTTAAATGTTCATATTCAGTTATCTTATCTTTTTGTTCAGTTATCCTAGTCTTTTCATATCTTTTGTTCAGTTATCCAAGTCGTTTTATTCAATATCCAAGTCATAGGCCTACCAACGAAATAAACCTACCAACGAAATAAACACAACCCCTCTAACGTTGACAATAGGAATTTACCCACTCGTAGCTGACAATAATTTACCCACTCGTGGCTAAGATATATCTACGGGGCAGGGAAGACCTCCTCTTGTAATCGTTTCCCATTATTTATTTTCGTATTGTATTCAATACTGTACTGTATTGTTATTCCTCGTATTCAAATACTGTACTGTATTGTTATTCCTCCTCTAGTATTCTACTGTATTGTTATTCCTATTGCAGTCGTCCTATTGCAGTCGTTCACATTGAGTATCCAAGTCGTTCATTGAATATATCATTCACATGGAGTATACAATATCGTATACTCCAAGTCGTTCATTGAATATATTCCAAGTATTCAAGGTAAGTGTTTTGGAGGGGGATTACTTGAAGGAAGGAGGTCCACACCATCATCCCTCTCCATGATTTAAGGTGCATCTTTTGCATTTTTATTCCCGATCACCAGGTATGTCTCTACTTTCTCATCAATGATATAAGGATTTAAGTCATTTTTCTATTCTCATCAATGATTAAGCATTTAAGTCACATCAATGATTAAGCATTTAAGTCATAGTCATCAATGATTAAGTCGTTATGTATAATCATAACGATATGATCGTTATTTAAATATAATCATAATGCTTTATATTCATCAATTCATTCTGTCTGTGTATAATGATTTCAAACTGACTCATTCTGTCTGTGTATATTTCTTTCAAACTGACTCATTCTGTCTGTGTATATTTCATTCATATTTCAAACTGAATAAATTGGACGCATGGATAACCCATACTTGGACGGACGAATGGTAACCCATACTTGGACGAAGGGATCAAAACCATGATTTATCCCAACCCAATGACGACTGTGGACATAAAAAGACACCCCATGACGACTGTAATTTGCAGGTAAATAGAAGGTGCGACGACTGTAATTTGCAGGTAAATAGAAGGTACAGGTAGCAAAGAAAAATCAGGTCATAATATCTGATTGATCCATTATAAATAGGGGTTGCTGATGTTTTGATCAGGGGTGGTTGGAGTCATATTGAATCAAGTCAGGGGTTGGAGTCATATTGAATCAAATCAGTTTAGATATAAGTGTTTGTAGCAGGACTTTTATATTTGGACTTTTATATTTGGAATCAAGTTTGTAGCAGGACTTTTATATTTGGAATCATGGTTTCCAAATTTGAATCATTCCATCTTTTGAATAATGGTATTCGAAGATCAATAATGGTATTCGATAATCTGTAATAATATCAGATTTAAATCAATACCTGTAAATATCAAATATCAGATTGATGTTAAATATTGATAGTCATCAGGGTTTGAAAATAACGGGCACCTGTTTTCAGGAAGCCAGCTTTTTCCCTAGCCCAGCAAACCCACCCATGCCTAGCACCTCTGAGATCAGAGGCTGTCTTCGGGAAGCCAGCTTTTTTTCCATAGCCCAGAACCCCCCACACCCTTTGAAATTAGGAAGCCAGCACCTCCTGTGCGGCGGCGCTTCACAGGGAGCTTTCTTTCGCGCCCCTTACAAGTGACTTCAAAGGTCGCGCCCCTTACAAGTGACTTCCTTTGAAGTCACTTCAGCCAGGCACCAACTTTGAGCGATACTGTTCGCTCATTGGCCCCAGGAGCTGGCAGCTAGATATAAATACAGACCCCTTCCCAAAGGATAGCCATAAAGCTTCTAGACTACGAACCCTTCTCTGGTCTTAACGCTATCCTGACTTCTAAGAATTGACCTATACACCATACCCTGCTTACTACCCTTCTCTGGTCTTAACGCTATCCTGCCTTCTAAGAATTGACCAGGGATACTGATCTCTAAGGTAGCGTCAACCTTCTAATAATATTGGCACACTGTATGTTATTATTTCCTTGATAACTGTATTTCAGGCAGTATACCGAGAGAGAAGTATAGTGGATTGATTTAGTTAGTGGAAGTATAGTGGATTGATTTAGTTAGTGGATTGATTTATTCGGAGATTTATTTAGTTGAGATATGATTTATTCAGAGATTTATTTGCGTCGGCCTTATTTATTTGCGTCTATGAGCGTCGGCCTGTATATATTATAATATACAATGGGACAACTTGCGTCAGTACAGACGCCTGCGGGTTATATTGAAGGTGGAAATAGGGATTTAGGAAGTTTGTTCCACGCAGGGCGTGCATATAGGGGTTCCAGTGAAACGTGAATATCTGACTGCTCTTTCAAAATACTACATGTAAATGATTCTTTCAAAATACTACATGTAAATGATTTGTAGTATCAGATTGTATCATACTGTACTGTACTGGATGAACAAATGATTTGACACAGTAACACAGTATATAGTTAGGACACAAGACTAGGACACGAGACTGAGTTAGTTTACTTAGTTAGGACACTGAGTTAGTTTTCCATCATTCTAGATCAGCCATCAATAAACGATATTGATGGCTGAAAATTAGCCGCGGGGGGGTTACCCCCACCTTGCTGTCACAGCCAGGCAACAATCCTCAATGGAGAGTCAAACCAACGGCCGTAACAGCCGCAGGTGATAAACCCACCGCGTCTTTGACATATTTTTGCAGATATTTCAGGACTAATTTAGGTCAGTCTTTTTTGACCTTGAGAGATATGCCCAGAATTTTGGGGCAAAAGTTTCATGGTACAAAATCAAGTGGATTTATACAGATTTTTAGTATATATTTTGGGCCTATTTAGGTCAGTGTTTTTACCAATAGATCTTGCATAAAAACACTGACCTGTGCGTCAGACAGGAGTAATATAGGTCAGACAGGAGTAACTTTTATATTAAGGATTTTATATTAAGGTTTTTTATTTTTCATGAGTATATTATATCAGGAATTATAGATATTTCTGCGTCAGTACACACATAGGGACATATTGAAGGTGGAAATAGGAGATTTAGGAATTTGATGAAAATATTAGGTATAAATAATGTATTTTAACGTATAACACATAGACTTAGACTTCAGACTTAGACTTCAGTGATTTTCTCACACAGTCTTCTCCCACCATATGGACGAAAAGATTTTTTATATATTCCTATAGCGTTTTTACAGCCAAATAGAGAATACATATATATGATACACTGATTTCAGGTAGACATGTAATTCTCTAGCGAAATTCAAAGTTTTTAGGACGGATTTTGGGCGTGTCCAAACAAATTTTGTTATTAAGTATTTCGCCGTCAGTACAGATGGATTTAATGGATGGAGTTAAGAGACCTAGCAAAATTTGATACCAGTACTTACTGTGTGATGTACAACTTCAGACTTAGTCAGTGATGTTTGTTGTTAGTCAGTGATGTTTCAGGACTAATTGATGTTTCAGGACTAATTTAGGTCAGTGTTTCTTGACCATAGATCTTGCGAGATTTGGCATTCAGTATATTTTTTTAGTAATATATCGCGATATTGATGGCATTTGTTTTAATATGGCTAATTCTTGAGACAGTATACTGAGAGAGAAAAGGGCAGTTTAGACAGTATACAGGAGCATTTTTAGACAGTATACAGGCGCATTTTAAGACAGTATACAGGCGCATTTCATTACGTATAAGACTTAGGACTTGTTAGACTTCAGACTTGGAATTCAGTGAGTGATAGTTGTCCTTCACGGTGATTAAACTGTTTCTTACGCACATTGGACTATGAGTGTCGGCCTGTATATATTATATACAATAGGACAACTGGTCATATACACTGCCAACAATACTTATGTTATTCTCAGATTAATTCTTAGATGCGTCAGTACAGATGCCTGCGGGTCATATACACTCCCCCCAATACTCAGGAGTTTTGTTATAGGCAGTATATATAACGTTATATATCCCTCTCATTTATCTCCCGATGTTTCCAATCATTTCATTGCTTTCATGAGGTTGCTGTCTCTTACGACAAACACAAGCAAATTAGTGAGCACCACCGTTGTTCTCCCTTTATTAAGAGGTAGATAAGAGGGAGGGAGATAGCCACAGAGAAGGCAGGAAAGCAGGGGTACAGCCTCTATCAATAATAGATATTAAGCCCTTATATATAGGCAATGAGAAACTCAGGATTTACTGGTTGCAGGTTATTTTACAGGTTATTTTGTGTATTAAAAAATATTTTTGCGTCAGTACAGGCACCTTCGGGTCATATTGAAGGTGGAAATAGGGATTTAGGAATTTTGTTACACTTAGGGCGTGCATATAGGCAGTACATATCAGGAATTATTCAATTTGTATTATATTGTACTATGAGCTTCAGCCTGACGTGTGTTCTGCATATTTTAGACGTCAGTTTGGTCATGTTGCTATGTACAGAGTTTTACGTCATTCTAGAACATTTTACGTCATTCTAGATCAAAATTAAGTGATTTACGTTTTTGGCACTCTTAGGACTGATTTTGGGCGTTTCCAAACGAATATTCCTATTTCTCTGACTCTCTTATACTAGGGTGTCAGAAACATTAAGGTATTTTATATTAAGTGGAAATAGATGTAATCGAGTCGTAATTAGATGGATCATTGCATTAATTGGGCGTCAGTACAGACGCAGTGTACTATTGTTATACTCAGGACGTGCAATATGTATATATATAGGCAGTATAGTTTCTAGTACCTAGGATTTTGAGCATAAATTCTGGGCGTTGTCACATTTTTATAGTCTTACGTCATGTCCTTCATGCTGATTAAAACCATTGTGACTTCATGCGAATTAAAACAATTTTTTCGGGGAAATGAAATGAAAAAAACTATTTACAACTTAGGACTTTTTGTTAGACTTCAGACTTCAGACTTCTACTTCAGTGAGTGATAGTTTTACATCAGGAATTTAGGGTTATGCATTACACATGAGTGTTTCAGCGTCAGTACAGACGAATGCCTGTCATATTGAAGGTGGAAATAGGAGATCATCTACTTGTACTGGTAGATCGTTCTAGATCATTTTACATCATTCTAGATCAAAATTAAGTTATCAAAGGCATGTTAGTTTGAAACGTCTTACGATAGGTAGATATATATTTCTGCGTCAGTACAGACTACATCATTATAGATCATTTTTACATCATTATAGATAAAAACAAATACATCATTGGCCAGCGATTTGCCTGGGTTTCAAGTCCTTCATGGTTTTTAAACTGATTCTGACGCACATTGTACTATGAGCGTTGGCCTGTATATATTATATTCAATGGGACAACTGGCTTGCAGTCAGGAAATTTATAAAATGAGAATCAGAATCCAAGCCGTACATGATGTATTATGGTAATTGATGTATAGATTAGATATGATAAGATACATTTGTGCATGAGACTCTTTTGACTTATTATGAGACTAGTTATTTTTACTCAGGGCGTGCACATAGGCTGTATATATAAGGCTGTATTATATAACGTTATTTTAGACACAGGTTTGCAAAGTACCCGTCCTCCTCTCTCCCCACACTTCCCCCCCTCTCCCTCTTTTTCCCCCTCTCCCTCTTTTCCCCCTCTCCCTCTTTTCCCGCCCGCTCTTCTCTCATACCTGTTTTTCTATTCCAACCCCATCTCCGTCCACCCCCAATCTCCCTCCCCTCTAGTATAAGTATTTTGGCGTACGACACATGGAAAGAGAGGTGACATAATAATTTACATATTTAGTGACTTAGTGACATAACACCATTTACGTCAGTACAGACGCCTGCGGGTCATATTGAAGGTGGAAATAGGAGATTTAGGATTTTTGTTACACTTTTGTTACACTTTTTATATTAAGTTTTTTGGCGTCAGTACAGACGCCTGTGCGTCATATACAGTGCCCCCAATATTTCATTAAAATATGACATACAATTGTCTGATATTTCTCCTTTATTTGTGTATATTTACGTATACCAGACTTAGACTTCAGACTTAAGACTTAGACTTTTCGGTGATGTTATGCTAGAATAGGTTATGATTTTTATATATATAACCGAGTAGATATCTAACGACTAGGGTGTGTTTCGTATAGTAGGGCACACTACTATATGTTACAATGAGTTGGCGTCAGTACAGACACCTGAAGGTGGAAATAGGCCTGTATATATTTTATACAATGGGACAATGGAGTGTACTAGTAACGATTATGAGAATCAGTAGAAATAACATAATCATAAATCGATTGTGTATTATCTGCCTGAAAGAAGTCATATTGAAGGTGGAAATAGGAGATTTAGGAATATAGTTATACTCATACCATATGGTTATACTCATTTATTTCCAGTATAGATTATGTATTGAAAGAAATTATGTATTGAAAGAAATCATATTTTTCTCAAAATATACATTTGTACCATCATGGATTGTATTTTTTTTGGACGGATTGGTTATTTATGGGATATTGCTATATTTATGGGATACTGCTATAATAGTGTGATACAATACAATAATAATAATAATAATAATTATGATTAGAATACTCATGACTAGTCTAGACTAGTATTGTTCGCCCAGCTGTACTTCTGGGTTAATGTTTGAATGATGGTCGTAATCAGTCGGTTGTGTCTTTTTGATTATTTTTGTGCCCTCTGGCATTGTACTATGTCAGTGTAATGGCGGGCAATAACAGGTGTTAAGAAGTGTGCAGAGAGCAAAGGGTAGGAGTAGAAAGGGGTGTAAGTTATCAGGGTGAGGTTATTAGCGAAATTCAAAGTTTCATTTTGCTTATGTACAGTACAGTACGGTTATGTATGAATATATGAAGATTTTGTTGCAACAAAAATACATGATTTCTCAACAATTGGCAGAATAAATGTTTTATATAATAAGATTATATAAGATTTCGTTCGTGAATACATGGGCACAGTTAAAAAATACGTCATGTGGAAAAGGTTGAATCTATTTGTTTCTTTTTTAATCAATCAATCTATCAATTCATGTGTAGCACTCTGTCAAATTGTAACAGTGGCGACCGACAGGATTTTACAGAGACCGAAAATGAAAGGGGGTATTAATATGGTAAATAACATGCAGAAAATAAGATTGTCTAAGACAGGGCCAGGTAGACTTTTACCTCTACCTCTACTGTTGTAGAGGTACTGCTTTTGTAATACATGAGATACTCTCAACGACAGTTATGCCATTATTTAATATAAATATAAAAAATACTCTTATTAGTCAGAATCTGATGCGATGAGAAATTTCAAGAGTTAAGAGTCATTAAAAAAATAACCTAGAATAAGAAAAGTTTGATACGATAATGTTATCACATGTTCATTTCATTGGGGACAGTCGGACTCAGCCTAATATCAATATTTTGTGGGCCTCTGAGCTTAGATTATTCCATCTAATAATAGGGAAATGCAATTTTGTTATTCTCATGGGATGTATGAGAGGTGCATATTTTAGAGTTAACTTACAAATTTTGGTGATCCAGCATGGAATTCCGTTTGTCACAACCACACACACTTGATACAAAACTTTCAAAGTTCCACTCCAGGTGAACATGGAGTTTTCCTAAAAGTCGATTCCAGCATGGAATTCCATTTGGCACACACACACAAATTTAAGAATTTTTCAAAATCTCAAAATTAGGATCCATTCTCTGAGCAAATTCATGTGAGAATGATCCTGTAAAGCACAACTTGAATAATTCCAGTGAGATGAGGTGAAGATTCCATGAAAACCATTTTTGAAGACCAGTAAGTCGAACCAGTACCATTGCACCAGTGTACCATTGTTGAGAACCATTTCAGTAGAACTAGGTCCATGAAACTTGGAGAGATGTCCATGAAACTTGGAGAGATGTGCTGGGTAGAAGGGTGATGATGAGTGAAGTCCACTGAAAATTTTGAAGTCCATGATATAGATGTGAAGTCCTTTGTGAAACTCGGAGATAGTCGTTGAATATGGTAGAGGCTCAGCAATATCCTATGTCTATAGCCTGGACAAGGCTGTTGGTTGATACAAATGACAGAAAAAACAGCCGTAGCTCTTGCTAGAAAGACCTCCTTGACTCTACTGATGGCTCATCCAAAGGGGTCTCTTTTATACTAGACTGACCCCCTCCAGGGCAAAACTGGAACTACTGTTTGGAACGTAACTTAAAACGGGCTTTGAAATCGTTTTTGAAGGTATATTTAGGCCTCTTTTCATTAAAAAGAATATTTGACATGTTTTGGAACAAAAAATATTGTGTATTTCAAGAGAAAACAGTGAAAAAGTGACGTGGTGACGCGGCATTCAGTTGGACATTCAGTAAGGCATTCAGTGTCACGAATTAAGGCAGTCGTTTTCTCACGAATTATACAAATTTAGGATTAAATAAATATCTCTAACTCATCTTTGCTTACAAATGAACGATATTGTCGATTCAGATGTTCTAAATTCGAGATTTTGAGGGAAAGATCTGCTTCGAAATTCACTATCCTAGGCTGAAGGTGGCGTCAAGAAGCCAAGATGGCGGACCCTTTTCAGGCCTAACGAATGACGAATTTGTGCACCGAAAATTAGCTAAAATAAAAGAAAACGTGTTTGTTTCACGCTGGATATTTTGTTCAGGCGTTAAGTCCCGTCATATTAAATGTTTTTGCAAAAGTTTAGATGAATATTAAGTAAAATAACGATGCCAGCTACGACGTGGGTTTCCCCCATAGGATTAACATAGAGATATGTCTGAATGGAATATTTGGAGATTTTTACATATTTTTGCTTTTAAATGAATGACAAACCTTCTCGGAGGTTTCAATTGGAGATATCATGCTCTTGGTTCGACTGAAAACGGTATATTCTTCGAGTAATTTGATGTTTTTGTGTTGGAAATGTCATGCCCATAGACGGCCATATTAAAACGATATTCGGCGACGTTCACTCGGCGGATAATTTTTTCTTCCATATGGTGGAAATATCGCGAATATTGGTTCTAAACTTGGTACATATGATGTGTATTGTCACGATTTAGCTATTGATGGTCTTAAAAGAATCTCAGATTGTTTATTTTGCACAATGTTCGATTTCCAAATGTTTCCCCATAGACTTTAGTGTTAACACGATTTCATTGTCAATGGCGGATATTGTCAAGCCAGACAAAGGCCAGAAAATGATCGAGCATGGAGGTGTTTTGATAACTGGGTCATTAACGATAGATCTGATAAGGCTACGTTCAAGATAAAGATGTAGTTGTTAAAATTTTCATAAGAATGATCTGTAGTCGAGTAAGGTTACTTTGCTGGGCTTGAAAATGTTCAGGAATTTTACTGATATAGGTATGGCACCCATTTTGGATTCTTGCGACGTAGAGGTCAGCTGGTTCATTGAAAATTAATTATTACAGATTAATTACAGCATCTTATTGTTTTAAATCTAGCTGGTACGATGTAAAACGAGCCTGACGATCTGGATATGAAGTCTCATGCTGAAATTCTTGTTATGTTCGTTGGAAATTGAATTTTTAAATTGCTTCGAAAATATGTTTTATTACGAAAATTGGAGAAATGCAAACAAAATCGATTTATTCGGAATATTAGATTTGTTAAAGGTTTGATCAATCTCGTAGCTTTATTGAGCTTATCCACAATCTCTTGCCAACAGATCTGATCTCGAATTGGTGTTTAAAATCGGTGATTTGAATGCTGGTGGTCATAAATGGTTCTGAGATTGTTTATTTACGACGATGTTCGATTTCCAAATGTTTCCCCATAGACTTCAATGTGAAGATGACTGCCTTGTCAATGGCGGATTTTCTTAGGCTAGCCTATGATCACACAATGGTGAAAAATAATTATTACAAGTTAATTATTTCATTTCATTGTTTTAAATCTAGTTGGTGTGAGGTATAACAGGTCTGAGCATCTCCTCTTAAAGTCTCAGCAGAGAAATATCATTATGTTCGTCAGAATTTGAATTATTAAGATTGCTTTTGTGATCGATAATTTTCCTCATAGACTTCAATGTTAAGATGACCTTATCAATGCCTTATCAATGCCTTATCAATGGCTGATGTTCCTAGGCTAGAAAATGGCCACACGATGGTCGTACATAAATAATTACTTTATTTCATTGTTTTAAATATAGTTGGTACGATGTAAAACGAGCCTGATGACCTGCCTATGAAGTCTCATGGCAAAATTATTATTATGTTCGTCGGAAATTGAATTTATTAACAATTTAGTCGATTCCATAGCTTGATTGATTGATTGATTGATTGAGTAATCTTTTATTTGTCAAAGATATAGTAACAATTACACGAAAAAAACTGACAAATTGGTCGACAGACTTCTGGGATAGTCCCAGTTCTTCCAGTCGTTCCCATGTTGTTTTTGAAGAAAACTAAGAGTAAACTAAGAGACTAGTTGCGTTTATAACATCAGTACTAGGTATGAATATGGTTAAGAGTCAACGTTACTTAAATATTCAATTTCCAACGAACATAACAAGAATTTCAGCATGAGACTTCATATCCAGATCGTCAGGCTCATGCATGATCTCTTGTCAAAATTTGATCTCAATTTGGTGTTTGCCATCAATGGTTCTGCCCGTCGATAAAATAGTTGTTACTGCTTTGGGTAGTATGACTACCTAGGAAGTATTAGAGGGCGACTTTTGATGATCTCTCATTTAAATCATAGACTAGTTTAGACTTTAGATTTAGACTTTAGACTATAGACTTTAGACTTTAGACTATAGACTTAGACTTTAGACTTAGACTCTAGACTTAGACTCTAGACTTAATCATAGACTAGCATAGACTTTGGACTTAGACTTTAGACTTAGACTTTAGACTTTAGACTTAGACTTTAGACTTAGACTTAATCATAGACTAGCATAGACTTTAGACTTAGACTTAGACTTTAGACTTAGACTTAATCATAGACTAGCATAGACTTTGGACTTAGACTTAAATTGTTTATTTCCAATGGGGTTGTGGTAGCCCACAGATTCCGCGGGGTGGCGCTCCGAGCGCCCCTGCCCTAAGTACCACACTGGGAACGTTGTTTAGGCCTACATAGGTTACCGATACGCTGTTTATGCGTCCAGTTTTGTTTTTCGAAATAACTTAATTTAATACCCTTGGTTAACCTAACAAAAAGGAAATCATTATGATCAATATATGCATCAGATTTTCAGAAAATGTACAATTGGCAGATCTACACTTTTGGTCAATTTTGCTAGATTAGACTGTAATTTGATCGATACTAGGTAAATTTGAGTATATTCGGTATTGCATTGATTCTAGCGCCACCGCACAGAGATTTTGCTACCAGAGAGAGCCCCATTACTAATAGATTATTTTCTTTCCATCCAACAAGAGTGAAAATTGTCAATTTCAACTAACCAGTATTTCTTTTTGTTTTTCAGCCACTATGCCGAATCGCATCACTGAGGCCTCAACAGTGGAAGACGTCCAGACCTGGTTCCGCGAGAACACGCACCTGCCTCAGGAAGCCTTGGATGTTCTCCGAGGTAACTATTGGTGATCTATTTTCACTGGTAGTTAAACACATCTTGTGCTATTTTCTGTTCTTTTCACATACATGGTGATTTATCTATATTGATATTCTGCTCTAATTATGTAAACAGTAGTTATCATTGTTACATAGTATTTTGCCAGTAAATTTATATTCATTTTAGTTCTAATAAGTGATTTGGTACATTGTTCTTTCTATCTGTATATTCTTTCCTTGTGATTTTCATTGTGGTTCAGGGTTTGATTAAGAATATTGTGTCATTTGAATTTCCATTGCTTGATTGATTGATTGTGTGATTTTCCTTTTGGATTTGATTAAGGATATTATGTGATTTGAATGTTCAGAGATTGATATTATGAGAATATAGTGTCATTTGAATTTCCATTGCTTGATTGATTGATTGTGTGATTTTCCTTTTGGATTTGATTAAGGGTATTTTGGGATTTGAATGCTCAGGGATTGATATTATGAGAATATAGTGTCATTTGAATTTCCATCGCTTGATTGATTGATTGTGTGATTTTCCTTGTGAATTAGATTAAGGGTATTTTGGGATTTGAATGCTCAGGGATTGATATTATGAGAATATAGTGTCATTTGAATTTCCATCGCTTGATTGATTGATTGTGTGATTTTCCTTGTGGATTAGATTAAGGGTATTTTGGGATTTGAATGCTCAGGGATTGATATTATGAGAATATAGTGTCATTTGAATTTCCATCGCTTGATTGATTGATTGTGTGATTTTCCTTGTGGATTAGATTAAGGGTATTTTGGGATTTGAATGTTCAGGGATTGATATTATGAGAATATAGTGTCATTTGAATTTCCTTCGCTTGATTGATTGATTGTGTGATTTTCCTTGTGGATTAGATTAAGGGTATTTTGGGATTTGAATGCTTAGGGATTGATATTATGAGAATATAGTGTCATTTGAATTTCCTTCGCTTGATTGATTGATTGTGATTTTCCTTGTGGATTAGATTATGGGTATTTTGTGATTTGAATGTTCAGGGATTGATTTTCATTCTGTGCATTGTCTGGTACATGAGTTGGTCACAATGCAATCTGCCCATTGCTCCATGTGTCCCTTTGCTGGACAGAACCAAGATCAGTTATTGAAACACCTGATCAGACGTCACCGATATGATGCCAAATTCATAGTGCATTGTAATGTCCCTGGGTGTGGTACGACCTTTAAGAAATTTGCATCTTTTAAGATGCATGTTAGGCGCCACCATATCCCAACGATTGTGGGGCCCTGTATCGCAGATATGGTACAAAATGACCCCAGTGACAATGATGATGACATGGTGTTTGACAATGATATTGAAATGGTGCCAGAGGAGGAAGAGGCATCTGATGCAGCTTTTATCTTGAAGTTGCGGACCAAGTTCAATCTTGGAGATGATGCTGTGGATGAGGTGATTCATTCAGTCCGAGCTATGTGTGAGGAGAAGTTTAAGGGGTATGACCGTGTGACTGAGACTAGTGCAAATCTTTTCGGGCACTGTGAGACTATAGCACAGAGGAACAACTTCTTTAAAGAAAGATTTGGTCTCATTGATCCTCTACCGGTAACAATGGGACAACGGATGGTAAACAAGAAGGTAAAGGGGAAATACCGGTTTGTTCAGAGACCTGCATATGGGTACTGTGTTCCGTTTCTACAGCAGCTCACTTCCTTTCTCAATATGCCTGAAGTACGCTCTTCCCTGGGTAATACTCACTCAGAAGACAACATGATGAGAGACTTTGTGGATGGGAGTTACTTGTCAAAGCACCCATTGCTCTTGGAACACCCAGACAGTATCTTGATTGCCTTGTATTGTGATGATTTTGAGATAGTGAACCCGATTGGAGCCCACCGAAAGAAGCACAAGATATGTGCATTCTACTATTCCATCCTTAGCATTTCGCCTGCACAAAGGAACAAGCTGCAGGCAATACAACTGCTTGCAATTGCCAAGACCGTGGATGTGAAAAGGTTCGGGACAGACAAACTTCTGTCTAATTTCAAATCCGATATGAATAGCCTTTACAAGGGTGTTGAGATTAAGATTGGTGGACGCACTGAGACCAAACATGGTTTATTGGTGTGTCTTCTAGCCGATACCTTAGCAGCCCAAGCTGCAGGAGGCTTCAAGGAAGGGGTTGGTGGGGCTCACAAACCATGTCGAACATGTGATATATCGCATGATATGTTGGGGGCAAGTTTCTTTGCCAGTGACATGGAACATAGAACCGAAGAGGAACACCAAGCCAGGTGCAGGGTAGTAAAAGAAGCTACGGGAGAGGAGAAACTGTATTGGTCAAAGGAATATGGGATTAACGACGAGGGGATGTTGGTTGGAATCCCAGGGATTAGTCTGACTCGGTGTCTCCTGCATGACCCCATGCATGTTCTGTTGGAAGGGGTAGATCGCTTGAGCTTGAAACTCCTGTTACAGTATTTGACCACAGAAGCTAAGTTCTTTACACTAGCCGACCTCAACAGAGCGATCCGGAATTTCAACTACCTTCCCGAAGAAATGTGTGACAGACCACTGGAGGTAGATAAGAAGGAACTCCTGACTGGAAACACATTCAAGCAATCAGCAGCTTCGATGAAGAACCTTATGTTCTTGTTACCCCTAATGATCGGTGCGAGGGTACCAGAAGACGATCCTCATTGGAAGAACTTCCTTCGACTGGTACAGATCAATGTACTCGCCTTCTCGGCAGTTGTTTCTAGGACAACATACCACACACTCGAACAACTGGTTGGCATGCACAATCAGGAGTTCCAACATCTGTACCCCAATGTCAATATCACGCCCAAGCTGCACTACATGGTACATCTGCCAAAACAGATGGCTTTGTTTGGTCCACTCAAACATCATTCTTGTATTAGATTTGAGGCGAAGCACATGATCTTCAAAGGGCGACGATGGTACAACTTCATCAACCTCCCTAAATCGCTTGCAGAGTACCACCAGAAGTGGATGGCTATGCAGCAAACGTCGGCATGTGGTTTCAGATCCAATGTCTACCTGTATGAGGGTGATGAGGTTAGCCAAGGTACAGAGAAACGTGCACAAGATGTTACTTGCTACGAGCATCTTGCACAAGTGTCAGACATACTGCCCGAAAACACTGTGATGGAAACAAAGCAGGTCAAAATCTTTGGGCTTGTTTATAGGTCTGGTGCTGCACTAGTCCTGGATTGGCCAGACTTTGATTCGATAGACCTGGCAGAGATTACTTCAGTCATTGTACATAACCATGAGAAGTTTCTTGTTTGCCAGCGACTGACATTGGTAGCATTTGATGAACACACAAATACATTTATTGTTGAAGAAGGTTCGGATACGGTAATTGTCAAGCCAAGTCAGCTTAAATACCAGTGGCCTCAGAGGGTTCATGGCATGTATGGTAAGATACATGTCAGTCTGCAAAATGTTGATGATGTATGGACCATATAATTTGTTTCAGAGGTATAATGTAATAAAGCTTTTTCATTTTCAGTTATTGGTGAGTCTTCCCCTAGGTAACCTGCCATGTCCAACTCTGCCATGTTTCTGTGTGTATAAGAAAATAAAAATGTTAAAAAAAACCAAAAAAAACCCTAATAATTACAGTTCTCTGTTCTTTTCCAGAAAGCCGAATGCCAGCAATTTTGTGAAGCAGTAATCATTTTTCTTTTCCAGAAAGCCGCATGCCAGCAATTTTGTGAAGCAGTAATCATTTTTCTTTTTCAGCACCTCTTTGTCTGGGACCTTGATCTCTGTGATCCAGGCGGGTATGCCTCCCGCACCCAGCGCCTCCACAGGTGGCGGATAGTGGAACGGTCTCCTATATATGGACACCAGCTGCAATAGCAGCGGCGGACCAAATGGCAACAAACAAACAAAATAACTCTAATAAAAATAACTAAAACTTATAGTAAGGTTTTTCCAATCATTCAACAACACAGGCAGAAGATATACAAGCGACCCACCTCTCTTCGTAACATCAAAAATAACTTCTATTAACTATTAGCAGAGGTGAAACTAACCAAACCAAACATAGCGAAACTTCTCTCTCTTCAGACTAGATGGAGAGGAAGACAACCAAATCCAAAGTCAGATGATATCAGATTCTGAATAATAGATATCTAATGTAACTTGTTTTTCTTATTCTAGACAACTATGTGTGTGGCCTGGCCGTGCTGAACACGAGTCCCGATGACATCCGGGCCATGTTCCCCAACCGAGTGGGATTAGCGGTGATGGTCTCCACTCACATACGTAGGCTGAAGGTGAGCATTCAGTAGACTTCTTTTTGTGAAGCATTTATTTAATTACCCTGCCATCCTGGCTTTATAAGACTTATGCAACCTGACTGACTGGACACTACCGTATTAATTCTTAATGGGGCTCACAATCCCAGCTTTCAGTACTTCCTTGTATCTTTTGAATTCTAATTTTTTCAGGACATCAATAGATTGTTAACTATTTTTACATCTTGTTTATCTTCTTTTTCAGGAGGCTAATGACACAACCGAGCTCCCCTCCCCTCCTGTAACGCCTTCCGCATCAAGGGAGTCAACACCAACCCTAACCACAACTCCAATGGAACGAACACCAGAGGCGGAAATAGTGGAGGAGACACCATCCCCATCTACTTTGACTGCTGAGCCTGTCACAACCCCAACCAGCCTCAGGTACGCAGTAATGCCGGCCGACGTGGAGCCGAGGTACTCGGATTCGGTCCAGCACCACCTGGAGTCCGGCACCATCAAAAAGGCGTGGGACAGGTTCATTGAAGAGACGGCCCACTACATTATGCGGCACTACCCAGACACCAACACGTATCAGGCATTCGGGCGGGCCATGTGCGAGAAGTACCCCGCTATTAGGACAGACTGTGGGAAGAAGGACTGGGTAGGCATGATTAGTATTGGTTACACAGAATTATGAGAACAGATTATATGAGTATATGAAAGACTAAGCTCAATAAAGAAGCTAACCAGTGATTTGGTACAAACATGTAAGATATATTTCACTGATACATTTTAATGGTCATTTGAAAACCAGTCTGTCATCATGATCACCACCTTTCTTATATAAGGATCATCATATCATTCTTTGCTAATAACTGACAATTTTATTTACCAGAGTTATTTCTGTGGCAAGCTCTCCCAGAAAATCCGCAACGTGCGATGGCGGAGCAAACCCAGATCAGATGACCAACAAAGGGGGGCCAAGAGGCAGAGAGTTGCCAACTTTGTCGAAACTGAAGGTGAGAATTTATATCGACAGCTGAAGCAATAATAATATAATAATCAAGCAATAATCAAGAATAAATATAATAATTATATTGTAATCATATAAATATATGTATACATTCTAGGATAATGTTATATCAAACAATCGATGTAGATAATGTAAGAACCAAATACAATACAGGATTGTTGAGTATAATTGATTTAATAGTAATCTCTTAAGAAACTTGGACTGGTATATAATTCCTATAATTTAACATTGCTGGTTTGGATCCTTGTTAATACAGTACCTTAAATTAATCTATTTTACCTATGTTTGATACAGTCGATGAAGCAGTCGACACTGAAGCCTGCCAGGAGCAAATGCAGGGGCTGCTCAAAGCACAGCGTCCTGACCGCCCAAAAATACAGGTCCTGCAGAGGAAGACCCTGCCAGCCCGTCGCACCTGGATGAAGACGGTGGCAGACTGTGACGTGCAGACCCTGCTCCAGAATTACCCCATCCTGGGCATCAGTTTCTATGTAAGTATTGAGATGTTAGTTACTTTTACATGAAGAGATCGTGTAACTACTAATTTTTTTAATTTTTTTTTTTGGGGGGGGGGGGGGGGGGGGGGGACGGATTTATGGCAGCATACTTTCTGATGCATATGTAGAGAAGTTATGTAGTGTTATTTAATATTTTGTTTCCAACATCATCAAAGCCAATTTTACTTAGTACTTACTATTTACTATTTATGTATTACATTTCAGATCAACCATGAGTACAAACTGCTCCACCCAAGCTTCGATCGGGCAGCAGTCAGAGCAGGCTTTGACGAGATGCTTCAGAGGCTAAATGCCTTCTGGAAGATGGAGAAAGATCTGGATGTAAGTATTGTATCCTAGCAGGTCCAAGACGGTATTCAGAAATGTTTCCTCTGAAAATGATATTTGCAGTGAATTTATAAAAATTAATATCTAGTATTACCAATATTCCAGGGGCATAACAGCCAACTAATGGATATTTTTTTCCCAGCTATATGAAAAGTCATGCAATGTTTTTTTGAACAATAAATCAATACCAATAAATTTTATTTCAGTCCCAAGAGGATGTATGGGACATCCTTGCTGCACTGGAAAAGCAACTCACAATGAGGGGGAAGGCTAGCCGAACCCACCAGCCAGCCATGACAAAGATTGAGGTGTGTACATATTAAAGAGTAATATAAACCTGTATTAGTTGGTTAATATATCAATATTAATATCATAGTTTGATATATTAATATGTTTATGTATGTGAGTATTAGCTAAGATGATATTTTCAATAATTAGAAATAAAGTTTGCAAACATTGTCCATGTGAAACCTTTAATTTCTAAGTAATGCATCATTCCATAGATTAATATGCATATCTTCCTATTTCAGGGAATCGACTTCGACCCCGAGGCCCTGTCCGGGAGGAAGACACCTCCAAGGTTGGTGGTCTCCAACAACACCGGCTTTATTACTGCGGACGGATGCAGTTTCAAGTGTGCAGGAGACTGCCTTGCGGAATGGTTTATTGACCTCATACAAGCATATTATGCTTGGGACCTCGCCTACCCCAAGCAGTACCAACTTCTGGGGTGGCTCCAGAAATACTCCCTTAAGGAGCTGTCCCCCTTCCACAAATCGGCGGCTTTCATAAAATTCGAGGCAACAATTTATGGGTAGACCTCATCCTATGAATCATGTATGTTATATACAAGGTGGTACATCGAGGTAATCCAATAGGAATGAAGGGAGCATGTCTCCCATGATACAGTTCAGTAATTAACCAATAATAAGCTGAATACTAATTAGCCAATCGTGAGGTTCTATATGGTTGACCAATGGTGGTCTATGAGGTCCCACCTCCTGCTGGGACAGCAGCTGTTGTTTATACTAGTAATTAGAGGCATGGTGTGTGTAGATGATAATCAGTAACCTAGACATGCCGAGTAATTAGTAAAGATAACATATGGTTACATGTGGAGACAGCCTGTCGTCTGTCTGATAGTTATGTAATATGGCGGCAGGTGTCTCCTTACCTCTGGACATGCATAATGATTCATATTTCACATTAGTTAATCATGATTCATACAGTTATGGAACATCATATCATATCGCATATTAATATTCATTTATGTTATGCAATATTATGTAATTAGATTTAAAGATAAGGCAAAAAGAAAAGCGGGTATAACAGTATCACCATTGTACCCCTTCCTGTACATCCCACTTATATATGTATTAGGATATGTATTCATATTAAGGGCAAGCAAATGACATTGTTAATATCAATGACGAATAACTGGTATACTTGTTATTGTTATAATATATAAGGGTAAAAAATATATAACAAAACTGTAATTCTGTTATGTAGTTGTAGTTAATTTATTATAACCAATGCCTCTAAAGAATGAGGATTAAATATCTATCAAATTGATGTACGAGTCTTCATGTAAATGTAACTATAAGGTGAACTCTTGGTGATATTTTACATGTCCCTTCTTGCGCCAAGCAAGTTGTGGTAATTCTCCTCTGAAACTGCGGGATTTATTGTATCTGTCTATTGAGAAATAAAAATCGTTATATGTGACCCAACACCCCAAAACCAGGCGCTTCTCGCTCAAGTCCATGTTGAGCTACAGCCATGCAAAGGCAGAAAATCACTATTTCATCAATATTGAGTTAAGAGTTTTGCCATCAAGTTTCATATCTAAATTACCATCTCCCAAAGTTTCAACTTAAAAATAGTTCTAGAAATGTTAGAAATGTTAGAAATGTTCAGAAACTGTTCATTTCAAAATTAGTTAACTAATTATCATCATGCATAAGTGGATTTAATTAAGGGAAAATCAACCAAACTTATTATAGATGTAACATTGCCATTATGAAGGACCATCTTTGTAGTCATTTTTCTCAGTTTTGATACCGGTGACAGCTTCTGACATTTCTGGTCATAACTTTTGAACTAATAAACATAGGCTCAAGATCCAAACATCATTGTACAGCTAAAGCTGACCTCTTCTTGAATATTAAGATATCTAGGAATGTTCAAAAATCGAGAAGTGCCTGGTTTTGGGGTGTTGGGTCACATATATATATATATAGATATTGTTAAAGTATGCTAAAGAATCTATAGAAATGTGTTAGAATTCAATATATTTCTCAAGGAAACCTAGGATATAAATCCTCATCTCCTCATTCTTCTTGCACTTTCATGAACATTGATGTGATATGCAAATAAATGAATCAAATGTATATAATGTAACCATTGTCTTGTCTTCTATTGCTTCAATTTTGCCGATGATAACTCATACAGCATGGTACAGTACAGTACATTAATTGCTCTCTAATATCGGATAGAAACAAACCATTAATTAAAGCGAATATTTTCCGTTTTCACCCTGCCGCCCCCCATGCGAAATTCACCATCCCCGTCCCCCCCTGAATCCTGGCCCACCACGCTACCTACCACTGCGCTAAAAATAGATTTCTGAGAGCGCGAACCGCTGATACGAAAAACGCTGCGCGAACCGCTGATACGAAAAACGCTGCGCGAATCTCCGATACGAAAAACGCCGCGCGAATACGCTGAGACGAAAAAAATCGTATCAAAAGTGGGTACAAGAAAATCGTATTCATTTTCGTATCGCGCGGATACGTTGCGCGGGAGAGTGCAGTAAAGTAAATAAATATACTCCATACAAAGGTCAAAATAGATTTTGAGATACCAGTATATTTGAAAAGAGGACATCAAGCCGATTCCAATGATAGTAAACAGTTTAATAATCTAATAACTATTTCTAGATCTTAAGTTTGATATTTTCGTTTTTGAAAAAAAAGTTTCCAATATTTCTGGGGGTCACTGAACCGTAAAGTAACTAAATGTAGTCCATATGAGTACCTTTAAAACTAAAGGATATATTACATAGATTGTCCTGAAATTTGATACATCGATTGATATAGGTATAAGTGACAAACCCTCCACAAATCAGAACATTCCAATAATGTGATCTTGTGAAAAAAACAATTTGAAAAGTATCAATTTTGCGACTTATGACTCATTTTCCTGAAACGGATCACATGTGATTCGTTTTAGGAAAATGAGACACAAGTGGCAAAATATGGGTTTTGAGATATCACCATATTTGAAAAGAGAAGATCAAGCTGATTCCAATAACAGTAAATAAATATTTCTATATTTTAAGTTTGATATTTTTGTTTTTGAAAAAAGTAGTTTGCAATGTTTCTGGATGGGTAATTACCAGTAAAGTAAAGTAACTAAATACACTCCATACAAAGGCCTTCAAACACAGGGATATATTTAATACAATGTCCCGAAATTTGTGACATGGATTCATATGATTATAAATGCTAAACCCCCTAAAGATCATAACATTTCAATAAAGAGATCTTGTGGAAAAAACACTTTGATAAATATCAATTTTGAGACGTGACTCATTTTACTGAAACACATCACATTTGACCCAATCTATGGGGGGTTTTGTGAGGTTGGTTTTGCTACAGGGCTTTATAAAATTCCACCTTTGTTTTTTTAGGAATCCTGCGACGACTTCACTTATTATCGCTCACTGGCATCAGTTTCCACTCCGTCGACTCCATCGATGAATTCATTCCTTTAAGTCACAATGTTAGTAAATTCAGTGCAATATTTTAAGTCGTAATTCCTGAGAATGCCGCTTTAGATAGTCACCAGTACTCACTCATATATTTTTCGTAGGTCAAATGCGATCTGTTTCAGGAAAATGAGTCATAAGTCGCAAAAAATAGATTTTGAGATACCATTACCCGATGTGCATTGGAAAAACTGCCAGTGTATGCAAAAGTGCATCTGACCAGTCACATAAGTGCAATCCGCTCAGAAAAGCAGTTTTGCACCTGGTTCTGCACCTGGTGAAACGTGCATCATCTGATGCACTTCAAAATGCATATCAAAGTTATGTAAACAAATCGGGTGTAAATGCTATATAATTGCAAGTAGTTGAATTATTTTATCAAGTGATGTAAATATTGGTACTGATGAATATTTGGGCTCATATTGATGTGTCACAGGAAAATGAGTCACAAGTAAAAATCATCATCCTTTTCATAGTGGTTTATTCACACAATCTCTTTGTTGGAATCTTTTCATTCTTGGGGTGCTTAGTACTGCTAGTAGTACAAATATATCTGCCAAATTCCGAGAGACTGTATTGTATATATATATGTTTCTGCGGTTATCTGAAGGAGTATATTTAACTATACTTTGCTTAGTCATTAATCATCAAGAACTATAGCTAACCTTCTCTCGTTTCTACACTGCTTCTAGCCACTAACCTATGCCTGTACCCGGTGGATGGGTAGTGGTTAGAAGAGTTGGGGGTGTCAATCTAGTGCGAATCCACTCCCAGGATAGCCCTGACGCACACATAATGCAGGCACACAAACTTTAAGCAAAGCTTTAACACCTTAAAGAAGCCCGTCACAATGGAAAGGCAGATAGAGTTGAAACTGTTATGTAGTGTATTCTGATTCAGTAATACATATAGGATAAATAGATGAACAAAATAAGTGACTAAACTCAGCGGTGAAATCTGTTCTTAACCACAACATAATAACCAATTTTGAGAATGATATCAAAAGATTAAAAATACCACAATATAATAATGTAAGGAGAGAGGTACACACTCTAGAAAGTGCACACTACCTAGCTCAAACACACTCTAATTTAGACCTTCGAAATTTATCAACTGGGAGTCATTCTGCAAAAAGAATAAATCTTAAAATAAATCACCCAAAATCGACCCGGTTTATATTAGCCCACACCAGATATAATTGTTTATTTAATTGTTATGCATTGCATCAATTGATGCGCTTCAAAATGTGTATGTTTAAATCGGGTGTTAGGAATTATTTATGTTTTGCCTCAGCATGCGGGGATTTCTTTGTACTTTTCTAATGATTTCATTTCATTCATTGTTGCAACCCTTGTCCAAATCTGTGTTGTGATTGGTGTACAGGGGTCTGTGGAAAGCAAGTTTTAGATCCTTTTTCGGCATGGATTATATTAAAAATTCAAACTGACAACAACTCCTGGTAGAGTCCATACAAATAAATCAGCGTGGGTAACGCTACACCTCAATAGGAGGTGTGGGGAGGCTATATGCCTATATAACATCAAAGAACAAAATGATTTTTCTAGAGAATAATGCTATAATATTGTGATATCTTTAAACATGGCTAAATCTAAGCTAAGCCTTCATATTAATATATATATTACCTCGCAAGAAATCACCTTTTCATTGGTTACTACACAAACTAAAATATATAAAATAATGGTACATTACACCAATCCGAATGCCCTATTTGTTTTAAATGAATTTTAATCATTATTGGTCAGTGACTTCATGTAAGGCGGAATAATTCTTTTTGTTTGGTCTTAGGTAGGCCTACTGCCAATCATTCTCTAAAGATAGTGGAGCTTGCCATAGACTTATCATTATGCCACTTGTTATCACTAGGTGGCGCTACTGTTTTCACCAGGTGGCGAAATTGGTAACTGGGGTGCAATTACAATTTCTTTTCACAATGAAAGTGCCACTAATACATTTATGTGGCATTTACACCACTATAGATACTCCACATCATATACATAGGAATGTTATAAGTTATATACTTCTATATTCCATTTGTGTAATTTAGTTGTTTGATGTAGAAAAACGTTTTGATCAAAACACCCCAAATCACTGCATACTTCATTACCTGAAGTAGACTAGACCACCCACATCCTGTATACCACTGGAATAACTGTTCTACAGGTCGCCACTCAGCAATGTGTCTCTCTAACAGGATGGAAAAATTGATGAAACAATTTATGTACTACCATGCAGTGAGATGGTAACATACTTTGGTATTATATTGGGAAATATGCTTTTGAAAAGATTTAGCAGCCTAAATACTCCTGAGATACAGAGCAATGAAGGTGCCCTCGCTGAGTGCAACAAAAGTGCATTATATAGCCTGGTCAATAGTGCATCGTTGAGAGGATCATAAGTGCATTATATAACCTGGTAAATAGTGCAACGTTGAGAGTATCATAAGTGCATTTATAAATCGGGTCTGTAGAGCATTGTAAAATCAAGTTTGAGCCTCAAAACTGTTTACGTTTTCCACTAGTAAAGCACCAGGTCAGAATCAGGTCAAAAGTTCCAGGTCAGAATCAGGTCAACAATGCAATCATGCACATCGGGTATATTTGAAAAGAGGACATCAAGCCGATTCCAATGATAGTAAACAGTTTAATAATCTAATAACTATTTCTAGATCTTAAGTTTGATATTTTCGTTTTTGAAAAAAAAGTTTCCAATATTTCTGGGGGTCACTGAACCGTAAAGTAACTAAATGTAGTCCATATGAGTACCTTTAAAACTAAAGGATATATTACATAGATTGTCCTGAAATTTGATACATCGATTGATATAGGTATAAGTGACAAACCCTCCACAAATCAGAACATTCCAATAATGTGATCTTGTGAAAAAAACAATTTGAAAAGTATCAATTTTGCGACTTATGACTCATTTTCCTGAAACGGATCACATGTGATTCGTTTTAGGAAAATGAGACACAAGTGGCAAAATATGGGTTTTGAGATATCACCATATTTGAAAAGAGAAGATCAAGCTGATTCCAATAACAGTAAATAAATATTTCTATATTTTAAGTTTGATATTTTTGTTTTTGAAAAAAGTAGTTTGCAATGTTTCTGGATGGGTAATTACCAGTAAAGTAAAGTAACTAAATACACTCCATACAAAGGCCTTCAAACACAGGGATATATTTAATATAATGTTCCGAAATTTCCTACATGGATTTATATGCCTATAAGTGCTAGTCCCTCTAAAAATCAGAACATTTAGATAAAGAGATCTTGTGAAAAAACGACTTGTGACTCATTTTGTTGGAACACATCACACATATTTTGACAGGATTCTTCAATACAATGCCGTAACATATGTTAACAAAGAGGATTTTGGAAATTCAAGCCTTAGTTTGGCCCGTAGGAACTTTGGAATTACAATTCATCATCTGAAGTGGCCTCTAAGCCGATCCCCATAAAACATAACATAACAGGCAATGTTTCTTTTAGATTAGCGCGATGGATTTAAAAGGAGTCACATTTGAAATATGGCCTTGGGAGTGGGCGAAAAAAAGGGATGGCAGATTTGTATGGCTGTGTCCATTGATAAGGGAAGTGAAGGAAGCTCCAGGGTGCAAAGGTTAAAAGGGTGGCTGGGATTCAGGTTGATAAAGGCAGGAAAAGTGTCAATGTGCAAAAGGGAACATCATGTTATTTATATTCATCCATTTGATAAGCATTCTTTTCGTTGAACATATTGTTCTTAAGCTTAAAAGCAGATGATTGTACATAATTATGAATATTGCATCTTTTTGCTGATGTAATTTTATTGATTTATTGCGATTGATTTGAAACGACTTTGATTTAAAATTGAATTGAATTACGCCATAAGTTGAATGTAACTTATAGTATAGAGCAAGGAGAAATGAATAGAGACAGAGGCTTGAGATCCCGAGATCCGACTGACTTATTTAATTATTCAATCACATACATGAATTGTAGAATGGTTATGGGTCAGATCATGAGAAAATGTACAATTGACATCTGTGCACATTGATCAAATTCTGCAAAATTAGGCTGAAAATGATAAATATTAGGTACATTTGATTATATTTGATATTAAGTTGATTCATAGTATCTGTTTCTTTATGTTAAACTGTATTTTGAACTTCATTTCTGTCTTAAATTTGGGTTATTTGAGAGGATTGGTGAAGGTGAATTGTACATTTTCAGGCAACTTGACCCATATGGTTTACGGTGATTGGCTTATATAAACTCGAATGTTACCTGATCCTCTCACCAGACTTGCACAGTACTGTGATTAATTAATTAAATGATGAGTAATTAGAGTAATTAGAGCGATTTTGTGCAATATTTTGAATATCATAATAATGAGTTTAAATCCCGGTAGAAGATTGTTTCTAAAATTGTTCATTTTACACAATTTTAAAGGATGTGATACTTTTCATTTGCCGAAAGTCCATTTATAATTTAATTTAATGTTTGCATATGTGACACTAGATGCTACAAGAAAGTACCGGTATTTGATATATTTATTATTAAATTGATTAAACAACGTAGAAGAGGCATAATGTTTAACTGGAATAAACATCTTCATATATACCTCTAAGAACCCCTACTTCACATGCTAAAGTAGGGGTTCATGAGGGTCAGGGCACCAAAAAATGTACAATCGCCAGCTTTACACATTTAGTAAATTCGGCTAAATTCGTCTAAAAAATGATAAATACTATCTATATCTGAGTATTTTTTGTAACGAGTTGACACAAAGGATGTGCTTGGTTGTGTTGAATTGTGTTTTGCGTCTCATTTATGAATTAGATTCCAGTTATTTCGGAGGGTTTCTAAATGTGAATTGTGCATTTTCTGGAAATTTCACTCACCTCGCATGTCAAGTTCTGAATGACACACACCTTGACCTCTCAATGTCAACTTGTCCTAGAAATGCTGGGTTCTGCTTTGTATGCATTTGTTGGATTAAGTAAAGGGACTAGGCTTATCGCTTAGGGAAGCTCCAGGCTGCCAATGTTAATCCTCACTTGTTTTGAAGATTGTCCTGATATGCCCTCTTCCACCGGGGACATGGAGGGAGGCCATATTTGGGTATCAATAGGGGATTTGCATGTCCGCCATCTTGTTTTCATTTTGGGGGTATTTATTGCTGTTAGTAATAGTGGGATTCCACTGGATCGCTTGTATCTGCGCTCATGCCTCACTCCTGATTCGCTTCTTTATTGTGTGCTTTTCATTCGCTCTACGTCTGCTTTTATTTTTAGCGCAATACAAGTGTAGAGCAATTCTACTGGTTTGCTTGTTTCCTCATAAAATCAATGGTAAATCTCTTGGTCCACTCTCATTGCGCTCTTGGACCACTACTTAAACAGGCAGAAAGAGCGTCATGTAGTTTCGCTCATATCAAACACAACAGATATGAGCGCAATGTCAAAAAGAAGTGCCAACATCATATTGTAAGAGCTTATAGAAAGCGCATTAACTGATCTCATTGGACCACTCTTGTTTTGCTCTAATTTTGCTTCTTATGTGCTCAGGAGAAATAAAAGAGCGGACCAAGAGCGGACCAAAAGAGCGATCCAGTGGAATTGTACCTTAAGGTCCGATTCCACTGGTTCGCTTATATATGTGCTCATGGCTCGCTCTTGCTGCGCTTGTTTATAGTGCGCTTGTCATTCGCTCTTCATCCGCTAATATTTTTAGCGCAATACAAGCGCAGAGCAATCCTACTAGGATTCTACTACTGCGCTTGTTTCCTATATGAAATCAATAGCAAATGCGTTTGTGCGCTCTCACTGCGCTCTTGTTCCGCTACTTTAACAGGTAGAAAGAGCGCCGTGTTGCTGCGCTCATATCAAACACAACAAATATGAGCGCAACATCCTGCGCTCTTCTAAAGAAGCGCACATAGCCACTTTTTAGAGCGTACATAGAGTGCAGTAACCGATTCCATTAGACCGCTCTGGTTTCGCTCAATCTTCGCTTGTTATGCGCTCAAGACAATAAAAAAGAGCGGGCCAATAGCGAGCCAAAAGAGCGAGCCAAAAGAGCGAGCCAGTGGAAACGCAGCCTTAAGTAACCAGATTTCTTGACTTTGGGTTGAAATATCAATGTATATCTGAGGTTATCCTTATTAGTTTATTCAACTACTTTACTAGTGATTGATACAAGAATTTTTATTTCATTCTTTATTCATCTGGGTGTTATAAATTGGGTTAGGCATGTGGGGCAGATTTTCAGAAAAAGTACAATTAGCAGCTCTACACATTTAGTGACTTAGGCTTGACTTAGGCTGCAATTTGGTCAATACTAGGTAAATTCGAGTATATTCGGCATTGCATTGATGCTAGCGATCTGTTTGGTTAGGTTGAACTGTATTTTGAACTTTATTTTCGTCTGAAATGTGGGTTATTTGAGAAGATTGGCGAAGGTGAATTGTACATTCTCTGAAAATCTGACCCACATGCCTGACCATTTATTTTCGAGGATCAGGCTATGTGCCTGATTGTCACCTTGAACCTGACATTGTACATATTTCACATGTTAAATCATGGAGATTTGATTTTGGGGATATTGATTAGAATGTGGAATGAGATAAGAGGTGATAGTAGCAGTTCATATGAGTAAAAGTGATAAGAAATAATCAGTTCATCAAAATTAAGAATTAGTGCTAAACCTTTTCTTTTCTATGTATAGAAAATATAGAAGTACATATTAGATGTGTTAATGTTGTACCACCATTGTAACCCACTTGATATCATCTTTCTAAATAAGATGCTATATTACAAATTCACTTTTTGGGACTTGTGACTTATTGTTCTGTAACACATCACATATTTTCGCAAGGACCCTGAGACAACTCCTAGGAAAAGTCTGTTTTTAATAACATAATGTTTCATCATCAACAGTTGGCATTAAATATTCCATAAACGTTTGTATGCTAAGCAATGTCTGTAACCTTTGTTAATTCTAAAGATAATTCACCACTTCACTAATGAAAGCTACTTAAATTTGAGTAAATTCTAATAAAGTAAATTCTAATGTTAGTGTAGGTCTTAAGCGTTTTCATCAAGTTAATGCGTTGCAGGAAAAGAAAAATGTGATCCGTTTTAGGAAAATTAGTCATGAGTCGCAAAATATGGATTTTGAGATATCACCATATTTGAAAAGAGGAGATCCAGGTGATTCAACTGATAGTAAAGACTAGGACACCTAATCAGTATTTCTATATTTTAAGTTTGATATTTTTATTTTTGAAAAAAAAAGTTTGCAATGTTTCTGGATTGGTAATTACCAGTAAAGTAAATAAATACACTCCACACGAAGGCCTTCAAAACGCAGAGATATGTTTAATACAATGTCCCGAAATTTGTTACATGGATTTATATGACTATAAGTGCTAAACCCTCTAAAAATCAGAGCATTTTGGTAAAGAGATCTTGTGCAAAGAAAGCATTGAAAAATATCAATTTTGTGATTTGTGACTCATTTTCCTGGAACACATCACACATGTAGTGAGTTAACATAGTAAAACGATAGTCTGTCTTGAAATATCAGATGGAAAACTGTTTTATGAGGTACTTTGTAGCTAAAGGGCATTGACCGAAAGGCCTTTAGAAGAGTGGAGATAATCTTCCCTGTGCCCTATATAGTAAACATCTTCCTGAAGTAAAGATGTAAAGGGTTAGATCGTCAGAAAATGTACAATTCACCTTCACCAATCCACTCAAATAACCCACATTTAAGGGAAAAGTGACGTTCAAAATACAGTTTAAGGCAATGAAAAAGACAGTGTTAATCTAAACAATGCGAAAATTACTCTGATATACACGTTATTCATAATTTGTCAGTCTAATTTAGCAGAAGTTAGAAAATTTGTAGAGCTGCCAAATGTGCATTTTCTGAAAATCTGACCCTATAATACATGTATATGTCAAAGCGTTGTTTTCTATGAAGCGTTCTGTCCTTTCTTCAGCCTAATTATGTATGAGCGATACTTTTACTATTTATAGAGCTGTGTGGCCTATTGGGGTTATGATTTACAATAGGGGATTTTCATGTATCACTGTATAGTGCATGCTGGGATGGGAAGGTATACAACTATACTCTCTTTATCCCTTTTTCAAGAGAAATATGTAACTGAATCATATCATTGGAAATACAAATATATACATGTTTATACATACACTCAGTTCAAATCTTACATACAAATATTTAACAACATTGTGATCGAAAAAAGCTAATATCTTCTGGCAATATCATAGATCGTGTAAATGATCTATAACAACAAATGCATGATGGGACAGATGGAGGATTTTGCTATGAAAAGATATATGTATAACACATGTATATTGACATTAAAGTATTTATAAATATTTCATGCTAAACATGGCATTTTTCCATAGATTTTACACTCGGGTAAAATTCACATAATTCAATGCGAATCAATATTCAAGATGGCGGGCATGCATTCCCCCTATTTTCATCTCGGAGTCCTTGACAGTATGATCTGGAATAGAGATGCGGCATGTCCTTGAATTCATATTGATAGGTCCTTGTCCACTAAGCCGATTATGATGCGATTCTCACGGAATATAGTGGAAAATTGTCCCTTGTGGCGCAAAATCGCATGAGAATCGGCTCAGTGAACGAGGGCTTCATCATTATTCATATAACATGTGGTAACCTGTGACATGTGGTAAACTATTGCTACCGTTCATTCATTCATTCATTCATTCATTCATTCATTCATTCATTCTTTCAATCTTTTTTTATTTTTTTGTTAAAGGGTTTATTCAAAATATCCTGCCCCTGAGGCAGCACTCTAGATTTGAAACTCAACTGGATTGGATATAATTTAGGAACATTTATAGATTATACCCCCAAGGGTATAACAATTGTACACTTCTAAGGTTCAAAATATGTTATCCCTTATATTTCATATTTTTTTGGCATTTCATATTTTATCTTTAAACCAGATGCTGAAGAGCACTATTTTTGTTTTAATTATTTCATTTTTCCAGTTATTAGATAAGGGTTTGGCCTTTGCCATCCCTGTTCAAACGAGGATCATGCACATATAATTATGGATGATTTTCACCTCGCACCTGGCTTGAAGTGTCACTACATGATTTCTGGAGATGTTGGGATAAAAAAGTAATATATATATGGTATTGGGTGGAATGAGATGAGATGAGATGGTGGTTTATACATGATGATTACTATGAATGTTCTATCAAGTCAAACTATCCAGCAAACCCTCGTATACTTTTTATTTCATGTTTAGATATATTTTAGAACAATAACAATAATAGTAATAAAAGACCAGAAATAAGCTTTACATATTTATACTGCGTTTACATTATTTCCTCACCCAGGACATTATAAAATCATTTCTCCCCGCGATAACAGAAATCCGAACTAAGAATCACCAGGGGGTGGGGGGGGGGGGGGAGATTTTCAGAAAATGTAGAATTGGCAGCCCTACACATCAAGGAAATTCTCCGGAATTTGGCTGAAAAATGATGAATACCGGGTATATCTGAGTATATTTGGGATCACATTGATTTAAAGTATCAGTTCTGTTATGTTAAACAGCATTTTGAAGCTCATTTTTGTCTTAAATGTGGGCTATTTGAGAGGACTGATGAAGGTAAATTGTACATTTTCTGAACATCTGACTCAGGTATATACCCCTTATTAGAAATATAAACTTCTGACTACCCCTATTCATTTCAATAATACAAATCCATTTTAAAAACAAAACAAAAAAATAATAAAAATCCACCTTCGTGTATGTCTGTATGTCATCAAAAAACATTTCAATGGTGTCCAATACTGTTCTTGACTGAACTCACTAAGTTAAATCACAATATAAAACGAGTGACAGTCAGAGAAACATATTCAAAAGTGCAATCGCATAACGGTCCCCATTTGCCGCATTGTACTAGCCCATAAGCCCCAAGTGGGATTTCTATCCGCATTTAAGTGGGGGGAATGCGCCAAGGGAGAGAGAGAAAGGCCCTTATAAATGGCCTTGTACCATAAATAGTAGCAGCAAAGTGGCCAAACATAGAGCCAGCTAGAACAAAAAAGTGAGAGAAGAGGAGAGGGAAGGATGATCTATGTGGTGAACACTAGGGTTTATGGAGCGAGTGGAAATGTATAGATGTTCGCTCGGACGTTCACCTTAAAGGATCGTCTACACTCTTAAAAGAAAGGAAAATAAAGATATTGCCTTAAGTTGTATTCACTTGTGTGGGTCAGATTTTCAGAAAATGTACAATTCGGTTTCACCAATCACCTCAAATACCTGAAATTGAAGACAAAAGTGACGTTTAAAATGCAATTTAAGACAATGAAAAATACATTGTTAATCAAAAGAATGCACAAATTACTCTGATATACACGCTATTCATAATTTGTCAGTCTAATTTAGCAGAAGTTGTAGAGCTGCCAAGTGTGCATTTTCTGAGAATCTGACCCTATAGTACTACCGTCTCTTCTGCATCCCCAATCATAAATCATTCAAGATATATAATATACATACTTAGTATTTGAGTTTAATTAAATTGAAAGATACTTTATTTGTCTGAAGTGTTAGAAGTAGAGATAAACAAATGGGTAACCTGGGTTCTGGATAAAACCCAGTTCTGTACCTTTATACAAAAAAGGATTCCTATACTTAGAGAGTCTTTAATAAGTACAAGAGATTAACAAGATATGGGTCAGATTTTCGGAAAATGTACAATTCACCTACTCCAATCCTCTCGAATAACCCACATTTATAACAGAATAAGCTTCAAAATATAGTTTAACATAGCAAAACAGATAGTTTAAATCAACGTGATACCAAATGTACTCAGATATACCCAGTATTTATCATTTTTCAGTCTAATTTAGCAGTATTTCCTAAGTGTGTACAGCTGCCAATTGTACATTTTCTGAAAATCTGACCCATATAAGACAAATTATAAAGTTGTACAACAAGGTATTACGTTATAAGACAAGTTATAGAACAAGACTCACTAATATCATCGTACACGATACATAGCACCGTCAGTTAATCTAAACACTCATAATATTTGAGTTTTAACAATTAAATCCACCTTTATATATAATATTTTAAACATCAATACTTTCCAAATACTTCCTAAGCTCTTTTCTTGTTTAAAATTCATGTGCTTCCTTGGGCAGTGTGTTACAGGCTATTTTGACTTAAACTTGACTTGTAGAAAAAAAAAATTGTATATAATGCAGATTTTGGAATATTGAGAAATAAATTCCTTTTTTTTTGCATGGCTTCTGAGTAAGAATTAAAGGTAAATGCCAGCGTCATCAGCACTGCTGCAGGCGGGAATTCATGGAACTATTGCATGAAAGAATAGGATTAACACTATTTTTTTCAAACTTCATCTTGATAAAGAGGATGGTTGGTTGAATCCAAAAAGCAAAAAAAAAGAGGATGTTATCACATTATTTTATAGTTTAGGGACGACTGAAGGTTAATATCTTCCACTATAGAGGTCAATGGAGGAAAAGTATAAATTCTCAATAACTTATTATTTAGTTCAATGACCACTGTTTTTTTTAATCTGGGGGGTAGAATGATATATCAGCTATGTATATATATGCAGATTTTAAAGGACATCGCATGATTCATTCATCTGATATTCTGAAAAAAAGTTAGAAAACCCCCTTTTCTCATTGACTTCTATAGTAAATGGTAGAAAGTTTCAGTGGTCCCTGAAATAAAAAGTAATCCAATGACATATGGTTTTCATTGGCCTTTTGGATTCCCCCAACCATGTTCTTTCTAAATCCAAAGATTTAAAAAGTTCAAAATTCCATGATTCCTTCTTTTTTGATTGGCCGCTGGCATTTACCTTTAAAAAATATTTGGGCCACCATCGTTCGCATGACGCTCAGGTAATTTGTGAAATCTAATTATCCATTCCTTAAAAAACAATCGCCTTGTCCCCTCGTGTTCCGAGTCGCCTCAATCACTTTGAACTTTGTAAGTGAGCGAGTGAGTGAGTGAGATTTGTTGTTATATGCCCTTATCAACGTGTTATGAAGTGTTATATCAAGGGCGGGAGAGCTGAAAGGGAGTGAGTTTATGATCACACCCAGGAAATAGAGATAGAGAAGAAGGGAGAGAGAGACAGAGAAAAAGAGACAGAAAGGCACTTCATGGTCTTACACAGGAAATAGAGATAGAGAAGAAGGGAGAGTGAGACAGAGAAAAGAGACAGAAAGGCACTTTATGGTCATACCCAGGACCACAGTTTTAAATTTCATTTAAGGCCATCGACAATGTTAAACATAATCACAACTAATCTCAAGTATACACAAATTACAAATATATACGTAATTATCCTACCTCGATGTTTTCATGCGTTGCCTAATCCTGTTAATAGACTTGAATAATACTGTGATTAATTAATCTAATAACAATTTAGAATATTGATAGTAATGTGGATAATCATTGTTACATTTTTTTTAAGACTTTATTTATTCTGGGAGTTCAAAATCCCAAACTAGGGTTTTTCACATGCCCCAGGTGACTGTACATTTCAGTAGTTCTTATATTTACAGAAAGATGTATATTTACAGCAAGATATATAAGATACACACCTTGCCACTGTCTCTGAGTGTTGGTGTTTCAATGTTTTTGTTATGTTATACTTAACGTAAAGGTAAAGAAAAATAGGCTAGATAAGACAATTAGAATTCTTTGAGGGGCACCTTGCCACTGTCTCGGAGTGTTGGTGTATCAAAGATTAAAGAGTTGTGTATAATACAAATTGAGATTAGGATAGACACCTTGCCACTGACTCGGAGTGTTGGTGTTGTCATAGAGATCGATATCTATAATCAGAGTAGGGTACATGCTTTAAAAGAAAATAAGGTATTGATGTATTCAGAGAGATATACAATACAGTACAATACAGTAAGAGTTGATCTACATGTTCATTAGCAGGATATATGGTATTATACATATTCACTGCGTAATATGATATAACCCATGCATTCAGGCATACAAACCACAAATCATACATCTAAAATAAAATAACTTTTTTTCTAAAGAAATCTAGTTTCGTCTGTGTAAGACCCATCGCACAGGCAGTATTTCCCAGAGTGTAGCTGAAGGCCGACAGTCAGTATTTCCCAGAGTGTAGCTGAAGGCCGACTGTCAGTATTTCCCAGAGTGTAGCTGAAGGCCGACTGTCAGTATTTCTAAGAGTGTAGCTGAAGGCCGACTGTCAGTATTTCCCAGAGTGTAGTTGAAGGCCGACTGTCAGTATTTCCCAGAGTGTAGCTGAAGGCCGACTGTCAGTATTTCCAAGAGTGTAGCTGAAGGCCCACTGTCAGTATTTCCCAGAGTGTAGCTGAAGGCTGACTGTCAGTATTTCCCAGAGTGTAGCTGAAGGCTGACTGTCAGTATTTCCCAGAGTGTAGCTGAAGGCCGACTGTCAGTATTTCCCAGAGTGTAGGCTGAAGGCTGACTGTCAGTATTTCCCAGAGTGTAGCTGAAGGCTGACTGTCAGGTTTATGAGACGTTTGGCGCAAGGGCATATGGGAACGCTCCACACCACTGTAATGGCGGCATCATAGCGGGCATGCGCAGGGCTCAACTTCCGCCAAATTGATGGCCTGAAGATCAAAGGTACACATTTATAGAAGGACGCTACACTTACACCCAATACATATAAAGTATTATAGAGACGTTCGTACATATGTGATGTGTTTTAGGAAAATGAGTCGCACGTTGCATACTATGGGTTTAGAGATATCATCATATGGGTCACATTTTCAGAAAATGTACAATTGGCAGCTCTACACATTTAGGAAATTATCCTGTATTAGGCTGAAATATGATAAATACGGGTATATCTGAGGATATTTGGTATCACATTGATTTAAAGTATTTGTTCTGTTATGTTAAACTGTATTTTGAAGCACATTTTTGTCTTAAATGTGGGTTATTTGAGATGATTGGCGAAGTTGAACTGTACATTTTCTGAAAATCTAACCCATATTTGAAAAGATGGGATCAAGCCGATTTGAATGATGACATTAGGACAGCTATTAACAAATACAATATTTTAGGTTAGATATTTTTATCTTTGAAAAAAACTTTGCAATATTTCTTGGTAGGCAATTGCGAGTGATAGAAGTCCATTCACTAAATAGGATTCTGTGCTAAACCACTTTTGGAGGCCTCGTAACTCACTCGTATCAAAAGTTGCATTCCACTATGTACTATTATTTTCTGGGACTAGTCTAAGGGAACTCTGAGTGTCCTCTGAGAGACCTCTTACCTTGCTCAAATGCATGAGTTTCAATGCAAAAACCCTTGTATAATAAAGCCCTCGTAGTCAAAACTTTAAGAGGGTGTTACAAGTCCACAATCTTATCGTGTATGGTGCAATGCACCCATCGGCCACCCAGAGACATTGCGAACATTTTTTTTCAAAATAAAAATATCAAATTTAAAATATAGAAATACTTTAATTCGTAATGTTTACCATCATTAGAATCCGCTTGATTTAATCTGTTCAAATACGATGGTATTTGAAAATCCAACTTTTGTGACCTGTCACATTTGTTATGCGTTTCAGGAAAATGAATCATAAGTCGCAAAAAACAGATTTCGAGATATCATTTTATTTGAAAAGATGAGATCAAGCGGATTCCAATGATAGTAAACAGTCTAATAATCTAAAAAGTATTTCTAGATTTTAAGTTTGATATTTTCATTTTTGAAAAAAAAAAGGTTTCCAATATTTCTTGGGGGCAATAAACAGTAAAGTAACTAAATATACTCCATATGAGGACCTTTAAAACAAAAGAATATATTAAATACATTGTCCTGGAATTTGATACATTGATCGATATAACTACAAGTGATAAGCTCTCCAAAAATCAGAACATTCCAATAAAGTGATCTTGTAAAATAAACACTTTGAAAAATGTGATGTATTTCAGGAAAATGAGTCACAACTCGCAAAATTGATATTTTTCAAAGTGTTCTTTTCACAAGATCTATTAATTGGAATGTTCTGGAGGGTGTAACGCATGTAGTCATATAAATCTGTGTACCAAATTTCCGGACATTATAATGAATATATCCTTGCGTTTTTAAGGCCTTTGTATGGAGTATATTTAGATACTTTACTGGTAATTACCCATCCAGAACATTGCAAACTTTTTTTTTCAAAATAGAAATATCAAACTTAAAGTATAGAAGTACATATTAGGTGTCCTAGTGTTTACTATCATTCAAATCAGCTCGATCTCCTCTTTTCAAATATGGTGATATCTCAAAATGCATATTTTGCGACTTGTGACTCATTTCCCTGAAACACATCACATTTTAGCGAGGTCACCCTCGAACGTACACATGTTAAGGATACAGCCCATACATATATAATGTATGTTACTTGTAGGAGAAAGGTCCTGGAGGTCGTACTTCTCCGAGTAGCCGTGTTACACATGTGCAAAGTGTCCAAATTGCTCCATTTGTGCTGCTATAAATGGAAATGTCACTATTAGCAAAGCCCGGGTCTACGGGGAAGGGAGTTAAGAGCACAGGGAGTGTTCATGTGTCTAAGGGGAGGGGGTAGGGGTAGGGGGAGAAGGGCGATGCCGTCTAGGCTCAAAGATGAGTGAGTCCCTTCAAACTGAGGGAATGCCTCTTGCTCCAAACCGCAAAGTGCCATTATGATTTTATGATTTCCACAGATGACATTGCAGTCGCATTAGGACGCCCAGTGCTGGTTAGGAAACACATTAGCGCAGTAGGCGTCCACTCGCTAAAATACCAATCTTATCTGATCTGAGAGCTTTGGGCTTAGACTGTGGGATTTATTTGAGTGAGTGAGTGAGCTTGCATTACGCCCTTCTCAACACATTTAATATGGTTATATCAAGAGCGGGAGAGCTGATAGGGAGTGAGTGAGTGAGATTGGTTGCTTTATGCCCTTATCAACACATTTAATATGGTTATATCAAGGGCAGAAGAGCTGAGAGGGAGGCACTTTATGGTCATACCCAGGAAATAGAGATAGAGAAGAAGGGAGAGAGAGACAGAGAAAAAGAGACAGAAAGGCACTTTATGGGCATACCCAGGAAATAGAGATGGAGAAGAAGGGAGAGTGAGACAGAGAAAAAGAGACAGAAAGGCACTTAATGGTCATACCCAGGACCCAGGGATTTATTTGTAAAGTGTAAGTAGTATAGTAAAATATGTATTTGTCTACGGCATGCAGACCCAGCAACATGTAGATAATTGGAAATCAATAGTTAATAACTGTGACAAATATTGCATATCCATACATGCAATGAATCATCTGGTTAGTATTGTGTTCAGTTACTACAGTACTGTTCAACTTGCCGCTTTCCATATCGGTTGTATTGTAGTTAGACAAGGCAGTAGCAAGGCAGTAGTAGCCCTGTGAGTCAACATGGGTTGGAGTGACAGCTATAGTGAGACAAGACAATTAGTTGTGAGTGATCATGGATGTTATTAAAGGCAAATGGATGCATCCAAGTGGTCCTAGGTATGACCTTAAAGTGCCATTCTGTCTCTTTTCTCTGTGTCTCTCTCTCCCTTCTTCTCTATCTCTATTTCCTGGGTATGATCATAAACTGCCCCCCTCTCAGCTCTCCCTGGGTATGACCATAAACTGCCTTTCTGTCTCTTTTCTCTGTCTCTCTCTCCCTTCTTCTCTATCTCTATTTCCTGGGTATGATCATAAACTGCCTCCCTCTCAGCTCTCCCGCCCTTGATTTTACCATATTAAATGTGTTGATAAGGGCGTAAAGCAACCAATCTCACTCACTCACTCCCTCTCAGCTCTCCCGCCCTTGATATAACCATATTACATGTGTTGATAAGGGCGTACAGCAACCAATCTCACTCACTCACTCCCTCCCTCTCAGCTCTCCCACCCTTAATATAACCATATTAAATGTGTTGATAAGGGTATAAAGCAACCAATATCACTCACTCACTCCCTCTCAGCTCTCCCGCCCTTGATATAACCATATCAAATGTGTTGATAAGGGTATAAAGCAACCAATCTCACTCACTCACTCTGGATGCATCCAAAAAACACTTAGATAATAACAATTCAATCTCAGGTTTTTGCATGAGCTTATAGTAGTTATGAGAGCTTCAAAAGACGAGAGAAGCACTTGCAGGGGACCTCTCCAGATAACCTCTCTGCTACTCTCTGGAAAGGTAGCCTGGATTCAAGAGCACAGAGAAAGAACTGTTGTGGCGGTCGGGTAATCCCAGTCTACATCAAAAGCAACCTTTCGCTGAAGGTACAGACGATAAGAAGCTGTCATTTGATATCTTCAAACTTATTTCTTTTCAACTATGCTCATACTTCAAGGCTTCTTCAGTAAGACTGAATTAAAGCTGCATTCTCAGCTATTACAACCAACATAATCTGACGGAAATATACACATGTTATGTCTTATAGGACTGGATTCATCAATATTCTGCTGCTGCTATATGTTTATACAAGAGTTACTCACATTATGATTATATGACTGTATTCATCAATGTTCTGCTGGTATATGTATATACAAGAGTTACTCATACTATGACTTATAGGACTGGATTTATCAATATTCCGCTGCTGTTATATGCTTATACAAGAGTTACTCATATTATGACTTATAAGACTGGATTTATCAATATTCTGCTGTTGGTATATGTTAATAGAAGTATTTGTATTTGAATTGAGAGAAGACGACCCCGTGAGCGATAATAAGTGAAGTTTTTTCAAGGAAGGAATTGGGCGGGCTCTCCAAATACGACTTGTGACTCATTTTTCTGGAACACATCACATATGAATGCCAAAGACTTTGGAGATAAATATCTTGAAGGTAAAATTTAATGTCTCCCTTTTGGGTGAATTACTTTTTTATAATGGTAGGGACACTTGAGAATATCTTTCACTAGGGCGACTCCACTGTAGGTAAAAAACGGCGCCGACTGGCAAAATTCGTTGCCAACAAGACTAAAAATTCTGAAAATTCGACATGACTAAAAATTCTAGTGGAAGAGGGGGTAAAATAGGTTGTCGGCAATACATTTATTTGTTGCCAACAATTGCAAAATATCTAATTTGATTAGATATTTCGTCGCAAAAAATTCGTCGCAGCCGTTTTTTTCCTTTTTCCCATAGTGGAGTCCCTGCATAACACAGGGAATTAATTTTTTCTAATGTATTCTATAGATTAATGTAAACCCATCAAACCCGAATAACAAATATTTCCAACAACAAAACAAAAATAAAAAAATACTTGGATATCTTAATTTAAAAACCACGTCGCTACACATTATTTTTAAGATAATATACTTTATATACTTCATACCTTATAGTGGAACTCCACTAGAGGAAAAACGGCGGTGACATATTTTGTTGTTGGACACTAACATCAGTTCATTTCATGTTTGTAATGAAAACGCAAATGGAGGAGTATCAGATGTGTCTCTGGAAACTGTTGTTTCTGTATGGAATTTTGTTGCAACAAATTGGTGGGCAACAACAACATTTGTTGGCGCCGTTTTTCGCTCTAGTGGAGTCGCCCTATTATGAACATATTTTACATCTCAGGTAAATCAAAACGGTAGACACCCAGAAATTGGGAATATTCCAACAAAGAGATCTTGTGAATAAATCAAAAAAAAATATAAACTGCGACTTATTTTCCTTTAACACATCACATAATGAGCTCATACCAGCGTACGTAAACATTAAGCTGGCCCCAAAGATGGGAAGTACTTTGCAATGATAGATATCTCTGCATTAAAGAATATCTGAGTTGTTGCTGGGAAAGCCTTATTAATTACATTGGTCCAAGGAGTCTATGATAGGTGATCTATCAGTCAGTATTGTTTTTGCCATTTAGATCAGTGACTCTGGTTTTGTGTATCTTGTCTTATAGATCGATCAGACAGAGATTGATCTATCTGCTATCCTGTTTTTCAATTGCATCTAAAGTGTTTATCCCAGATAAGTTTGTATTGTTCAATAAGGTATATGTAGGAATAACTCTTGAAAACAATCATGATGATTAATAGGTCTGGGATGCTGTTCCAAAGAATGCGTCCTTGCTATGTTAGTCAGACTTTCAGAAAATGAACAATCTACAGTTCTACACATCTATCAAATTCTGCTAAATTAGAATGAAAATTGATAAATGCTATGTATTTCTGAGCATATTCTGTATTGTATTCATTCAATAAATCTGTCTGGTTATGTCAAGCTGTATTTTGAACCTGATTTTCGTATTAAATTTGGCTTATTTGAGAGGATTGGTGAAGGCAAATTGTACAGAGGTCGTACTCCCTCGTACACGGCTACTGGCAGAAGATCTGACCCATATGAGTATCTTTTTACCTTTTCAGTTTTAGGGTTTGGTACTGAAAGTGTTTTGCCTGAAGAAATGTTTCTTATGTTTATTTTCATGTTATTAATATTTTCCTCATTTTGACTCAATTTTAATGGAATTTCTAATAAATGTGCCTCTTTATTTTTATGGAGTAATGGTACCAATGGTAATGGTAATGGTATTTGCAGATCTTTATGCAATTCTTCCACGTGTGTGCTTTTGTCTAGACCCTCCGATATCCTCAGAGCTGTGTTTTGGAGAACTTTGAAGAACTTGTAGTTTATCTACAATGTTCTTTGGAGCAGGATTATATTCCAGTATGGGACATGGGTCAGATTTTCAGAAAATGTACAATTAGCAGCTGTACACATTTAGTAAATTCTGCAAAATTAGGCTGCAATTTGGGCAATTCTAGGTAAATTCGAGTATATTCAGCATTGTATTGATTCTAGCAATCTGTTTGGTTAGGTTGAATTGTATTTTGAACTTTATTTTCGTCTAAAATATGGGTTATTTGAAAAGGTTGGCGAAGTTGAATTGTACATTTTCTGAAAATCTGTCCCACATAGAGTAACCTTGTAAAGCATTCTTAGTGTATGAGGTGTAGCTAGACTTTTTAATTTTCATAGCTAATACATTTTGTTTTTGATTTTGTTAATATTTCTTCAAAATGTGATCCGTTTCAGAAAAATGAGTCATAAGTCGCAAAATATGGATTTTAAGATATCACCATAATTGAAAGGATGAGACCTAGCCGATTCCAATGAGTGTAAACATTAAGGACATCTAATAAGTACTTTTATCTTTTTAGTTCAATATTTTTATTTCTAAAAAGTTTGCAATGTTTCTGGGTGGATAATTACCAGTAAGGTAGCTAAATATACTCAATGGGATGATCTAAGAAACGCACTGATATAATTAATAAACAGTCTTGAAATTTGGTAGATGTATTCATAAAACCACGAGGACTAGACACCAACAATGAACAAATTCCAACAAAGAGATCTTGTAAGTAAACGACCTTCAAAAACACCAATTCTTTTGACTTGTGACTCATTTTCCTGAAACACATCACAAGTGATGTTTGAACGTCAATTCCTGGTCGATGTTCTAAATAAGTGTAATGTTCTGTTTGTTGGATAACACAGAAAACCAGATTATGTGAGTGTTATAGTTAGCACTGTGGAGGCATATCAACGTAATGTCAATGTCAATGTGATTTCATTATGTGATATATACAACCCCCTTATTGCACTTGTTCAAGCAAAACAGTCTGATCCTCAAAACAAGTCAGTAAATCACCCTCATCAACGATGTAGATCTAAAGGGGGTGAGCATGGGTGGGTGGGTGGCCCTCGGGAGGACTAAGACTTATCTCAACATGAGGTAGCTAGGTTCCTATTGATTACAAACTTCATAAATTACTTGTTCGAATAAATACAGCATTTACTGGGGAGGTATACATGGTCTGACTAGGATTCAATAACAAATTAGAGGGTGAAGTCGCCAGAAAATGTATAATTCTGCTTCACGAATTCTCCGGAATAGCCCTAATTTCAGATGAAAATAAAGTTCAAAACACAGGTCTGCCTAACCAAACAGATAGCTAGAATCAATGCAATGCCAAATATACTCGAATTTTCCTAGTATTGACCAAATTTCAGCCTGATTTAACAGAATTTACTAAATGTGTACAGCTGCCGATTGTACATTTTCTGAAAATCTGACCAATATAATAACAATGAATAATGAATTATTCATTTTGCTGAGACAGTACACATACAAAACAGGTAGTACACTTCAGATTTCAAATCTCGTCTTTCAGTGCTGAGGCCTCTATCATGTAATCTAAATTAGCTACAAATATGTCAATTCGTTCACTTTCACAAATGCTAGAAAAATCTTCAATTTTTGCTTTGCTAGTTGAAGCTGGGATTCAACTTGGCCGCTCTTTATGTATGCTAATGGTTTGCTCTGTTCTTTAACAAGAGCACATAAGAAGTGAAAAACAGCTACTCTAGAGCAAGCCAGTGGAATTGCTTAGTGCACTTTGTATGCTTTTCTTTTGGAGCCGCAGGATGTTGCATTAAAATCCGATGTATTTGATTCGAGCAAATGAAAAGCGCACTTTGTAGAAGCAAACCAATAATATGTAAGCGGTCCAATGGAATCACAGCTTTAAAAACTACACTCAATCTTGGTGTGTCTGGATTAATGGAAATCTGGATTTGTTTCTGTCTGTCTAACATAGAGGTGAGCACTAGGGCCAGATCGTAAGAAAATGTACAATTCATTTTCACCAATCTTCTCAAATAACCCAAATTTCAGACGAAACTAAAGTTCAAAATATAGTTCAACCTAACCAATCAGATTGCTAGAATCAATGCAATGCCGAATATACTCGAATTTACCTAGTATTGGCCAAATTGCAGCTTAATTTAGTAGAATTTACTAAATGTGTACAGCTGCCAATTGTACATTTTCGGAAAATCTGACCCATTAGGGAATTCGGGCATTAGGGCAATTCTTACAAAATGACCACAGTTAAACCTGATGAAGATGTGTTGTAGTAGCTATGGCAACCTACCATCATATTGTACAGAAGCCTATCCTTGAAACAGAGCGAGGTAAACAACATCTTCCATGGTTCCTGCATCCTTAATTAACAAGTCTTCATTACAAAGCTAGTCATTAAGATCCGCAATTAACAGCCCGTTAAAGCAGAAGGGACCATAGGTAGGATTCATACTGATGATATCAGGGTAGGACTAGTGGGGCTGGTCAGAGGGGGCACAGAACTTCACCCCTTTCCACTATAATATTATTAATAAAATAAGCTTGAATAATTCCTTTTCCTTATTATATTTTTGTATTTGTATTTAAATATATTTATTCAGCTACTAAATTGTGTAACAGGTACAATATTCTCAGTAAGTGCTGATTGAATTGACCATTTAATAACCTTTATCAAAATTAATTCTTATAAGATACAATACCACTTCCTACCATATGTGATGTGTTCCAGGAAAATGAGTCACAAGTCGCAAAATTGATATTTTTCAATGTGCGTTTTCCACAAGATTCTTTATTGAATTGTTCTGATTTTTGGAGTGTTTAGCACTTATAGTCATATAAAACCACGTGACAATTTTCAGGACATTGTATTAAATATATTCTGGCGTTTTGAAGGCCTTTGTATGGAGTATATTTAGTTACTTTACTGATAATTACCCATCCAGAAACATTGCAAACATTTTTTTTTTTAAAAAAAACCATCAAACATAAAATATAAAAAGACTTATGAGGTTATTTGTGGAATTCCTCATTGGAATCAGCTTGATTTCGTGTTTTAAAATATGATGGTACCTCAAAATCCATATTTTGCGACTCATGAATCATTTTCCTATCACAAGATAATAACATGAATTTAAAACCAACAAACAAACCATCTAAATGATGACAATTTTAACAGGTAAAAGTGTTAATGTTGTTTGAACCATGAAATATGCCGTTGCCATATATTTGGTTATTAAACACAAAATGATGAAAGATGTATGAAATAATGAAATTAAGTAAACAGTTTAGAGATTGGAAAGTTAATTCTAACTTTTAGGGCAATACTTGGAAACATCCATAACAGATAAAGCACCCTGAGTATATAAATACGATCTGCCAATTGTACATCTTCTGCACTTCTGACCCTATACCCCCAACTTCTCCCTGTAATATCGCCCTCTATTACTACCAGAATGAACAGCACAAGGACATAAGCCCAACGTTGTTATTACCTCACCTTCATTATTATGGTGAAGGTCAAAAAGTATTTTAATTAACTGCACGATGCAGTATTACATCTTAAAGTTAATTGCAACAAGTTTTTGGTATTGGGACTGAACTTCCTTTAGGGTCATATTTTCTGAAAATGTACAATTGGCAGCTGTACACATTTAATGAATTCAGCTAAATTAGTCTACAATTTGGTTAATATTAGGTAAATTCGAGTATATTCGGCATTGCATTGCTTCTAGCTATCTGTTTGGTTAGGTTGAACTGTATTTTGAACTTAATTTTCGTCTGAAATTTGGGTTATTTGAGAAGATATGGTAAATTTTCTGAAAATCTAACCCAAATGGGTCAAATTTTCAGAAATTGGCAGCTCTACACATTTAGGAAATTATCCTGTATTAGGCTGAAATATGATAAATACGGGTATATCTGAGTATATTTGGTATCACATTAATTTAAAGTATCTGTTCTGTTATGTTAAACTGTATTTTGAAGCACATTTTTGTCTTAAATGTGGGTTATTTGAGATGATTGGCGAAGTTGAATTGTACATTTTCGGAAAATCTAACCCAAATAGGGAAACACAGAGAGAGAAACAGAGCACATGAAGGGAGAGGGTGCAGTGAGCCCTGTTGAAGTACTGGATCGACACAGTAACAATAGGGGAGTTGCATGTGCTACTGCGCATGTCTGTTACGGTGCATCCTGGGATGGATTCAGTTCAAATCTGACATACACATATTTGGCAACATTTTATCTTAAATTGCAAGAATGTTTTCTTCAATATCACAGTTTGTATAAATTATCTATGAAAACCAAATGCATGATGGGAAGGATGATGGCTTGTACCATCTAAACATGTATAACATTTGGATATTGACATTAGAGCATTGATAAATATCACATGCTGAACATGGCATGTTTTCTTTAGATTATACATTGTACCCTTAGTCCCATAATGGCTTTATGGCTTAGTACTCAAAATGGCGGCTATGCAATTCCCCTATTAGGCAGATAATACTGATCCCTATGGAAGAACTGGATCAGGGACACAGTTACAATTAGACAGATAATGCTGAGGCAGATGATGTCAGTGCACAGTTAGAGGCAGGGTGATATTTGAATGTAACGTCCCATCAACCAGTGGGAGGGATTTAATCGCTAGTCTCATGCAACTCCTTCCCACAGTCGTCTATTTTAGGAAACAGAATAGACAGACTTCTCCATATGGGTCAGATCTTCAGAAAATGTGCAATTAGCAACTCTACTAATTTAGTAAATTCTGCTAGATAACGCTGTCAATACTAGGTAAATTTGGGTATATTCGGCATTGCATTGATTATAGCAATCTGTTTGGTTAGGTTGAACTGTATTTTGAACTTTATTTTCGTCTGAAATTTGGGTTATTTGAGAAGATTGGTGAAGCTGAATTGTACATTTCCTAGCGACCTGACCCATATATACGTGGCTTCTAGGCTAATAATTGTCTGAGCAGCTTGCAATTACATGTTTTCTTAATTGCACTTTTGTCATTTGGACTTCTATATTGTAGCTAAGGATCTAGACGTTAGACAGATGTAGCTCTATGATACTGGCATCTGGTCCCTGTTGTATAAGGGTCAAAACTTGAAAATGTACAATTGGCCTTCATCCATCAGTGTCAACTCCCATCTAAGAGAGACTCTTTTTGTGGGAGGAAGCATATCATTTGTGATGTGTTTCATGAAAATGAGTCATCAGTCGCAAAAAATAGATTTTGAGATATCATCATATTTGAAAAGATGAGATCAAGCCGATTCCAATGATAGTAAACAGTCTAATAGTCTAATAAGTATTTTTAGATTTTAAGTGTGATATTTTCGTTTTTGAAAAAAAAGTTTCCAATATTTAGGGGGGGGGGGGGTAGTAAACAGTAAAGTTACTAAATATAGTCCATATGAGGACCCTTAAAACGAGAGGATATATTATATAGAATGTCCTGAAATTTAATATATCGGTTGATATAGCTGTAAGTGATAAACCGTCTAAAAATTAGAACATTCCAATAATGTGATCTTGTGAAAAAAAACCTTTGAAAAATATAAATTTTGCGACTTATGACTCATCTTCCTGAAACATATCACATTTATGGTAGACAAACCCCAATCTGAAAACATTCATTATCACTTGACCATTCTGTTGAATCCCTTATTTCATCCTGTACCTGGAACTGGTGTTTGGCACAATGTAACCGGCAAAAGGGATATATGTGATGTGTTTCAGGAAAATGAGTCATATGCCGCAAAATTGATATTTTTCAAAGTTTTTTTTTCACAAGATCACATAATTGGAATGTTATAATTTTGGTGGGTTAATCACTTATAGCTATATCAATCGATGTCTCAAATTTCAGGACAATCTATGTAATATATCCTTTCGTTTTAAAGGTCCTTATATGGACTACATTTAGTTACTTTACTGTTTATTGACCCCCACAAATATTGGAAACTTTTTTTTTCAAAAACGAAAATAACAAACTTAAAATCTAGAAATACTTATTAGATTATTAGACTGTTTACTATCATTGGAATCGGCTTGATCTCATCTTTTCAAATATAATGGTATCTCAAAATCTATTTTTTGCGACTTATGGCTCATTTTCCTGAAACACATCTCATATTCGAAATGGATGGCGGTAGCGCCCTGCCTTGCACCATTGTGACCAGGCAGGGCAGTTAAGACACTGAAACAAATGCAATTTTTAAAGTAGGAGCGGGGCGGGTGGTGGGCATAGTCATTGAGAAAGAGAAAAAGCGGTAACTATAAGAACCAAAACAGAAAATAAAATAATATCCTGTATCTATATAATGGCAACATTTCTTGACGGCACTCTAGACGCTCCAGTTTAAGAAATAGGGGTAGGTGCAAACAACTAAGGATAGAAAAATACGGATCCATTCTAAAAACGTCATGTAACTTAAGGACGGCCCGTTACATTGCCACCACTAAATAACGTTGTTATTATTATTACAATACGCGGCCAAACGTGTGGGAATGACGTAATGCAATATGCGGTCATAGGCGTGGGAATGCTTTAAGGCAATATGTGATGTGTTTTAGGAAAATGTGTCATAAATCGCAAAAAATAGATTTTGAGGTACCATTATATTTGAGAAGATGAGATGAAGTTGATTCTAATAATCCAATACGTATTTCTAGATTTTAAGTTTGATATTTTCGTTTTTGAAAACAAAATTCCAATGGTTCTGGGGGTCAATAAACAGTAAATTAACTAAATGTAGTCCACATGAGGACCTTTAAAACGAAAGGATATATTACATAGATTGTACTGAAATTTGACACATCAATTGATAAAGCTATAAGTGACAACCCTAAAAAAAATCAGAACATTCCAATGATGTGATCTTGTGAAAAAAACACTTTGAAAAATATCAATTTTGCGACTTATGACTCATTTTCCTGAAACACAGCACATATATCTGCGCCCTGAATGGGTTAATGATTCAGGTCACCTGGCTTCTAATATAACAAGTATAGTCTGCATAGTCGTACAAGTGTCAGGGGTCAACACAAATGCGAGCACGATTTGCTAGCGTGATTGTACGACATGCCTCCATTGTCTTTTGACTACTTCTCTCTTTTGGCATGTTTTCTTGGTCATGAAGTATTCTTTTTTTGTTTTTGCAACTGACTTTATTTCTGATACCTGCCTTCTGGGCATATACAATTCTAATTTCACATGTCATGTAGCAAACAATAGGAAAATAAAATTCATTTTTTCAGTTCAGAAATGTGTTCTTCTATGTCCTCGGCTATACGCCGCCATAATTATTACCTTTTCAATAGAACTTATTTTCTTAAGTTTGAATGAATACAACACTACCTTTGTTCTCATTCTCAACTCATACATGGCAGAGAGGGGATCTACCCTACCCTTCCCGAATAACTGCTGTCTGTAGATAAAGGATTTCAACTGTAGAATGAGCCAGTTAATAATTTTTGAGTTGATATTAGTTATATCAATACCGAAGATAATGTCAATTGGTTTTAGGACAATACTATTACCTTTTTGGTTGAAAATTACATTACCATCTTTATCTTTGTTGAGATATCCGCTATCGTAAATCCATCTCAATACATATTATATATTGCCAGAGCATTTTCGTCTTGGAACATGTTACCATGAAGTATTCTTTGAATGCATCGATCAGACTTCTAAAATGTGTAGAGTCTTGGAATTTGGGGCATGTATTGCTACTCACCAAACTGTCAAAAACGAAAACATTAATATATAAGTAGTTCTTGTGAGAAAGTCATTTTCGAAGTACAATTTGTGCGAATTGTGACTTATTTTCATCACAATTTTGATCCGTTTTAGGAAAAGGAGCTAGTAAGTCGCAAAATATGGATTTTGAGATACCATCATATTTGGAAAGACGAGATCAAGCCCATTCCAATGATAGTAAACACTAATAACCTCATAAGTATTTCTATATTTTTAAGTTTGGTATTTGTATTTTTCAAAAAAAAAGTTAGCAGTGTTTCTGGATGGGTAATTGCCAGTAAAGTAACTAAATATACTCCATACAAAGGCCTTCAAAATGCAAGAATCCATTCGATACAATGTCCTGGAATTTAGTGCATAGACTCATATGACCATAACCCGACGGGCAAATGAGCGTGATTCTACGCGATTTTTAGTGCGCAATCATCTCGCCATAGTTCTGTGATGAGCGTGGACGCTTTTCACGCAATAATTATTGCGCAATGATTGCGTGATGGTCACGCTAAAGGTATAACACAATATTGGTGCAAAAAACAGCAAATTCTATGGCATTTTGAGCGGGATATTTCATGCACAATGTTCACCTTATTTTATTTATTTTATTTGCAGAATAATATGATTCAGAAATACTCATAATTAATAGTTCATGGTAATACATGAATTATTTAATCATTATTTTCATCCTGTTAGATAGCCGCATTGCTGGGAAGGGTTATTCCAGTTCTACTTGTAATCAGAGTGGCCCAGTCTTTTTGAGCTAATGAAGTATGCAATGATGGGGGGTATTTTGATCAAAACATTTTTCCACATCAAACAATTAAATTAAACAGATAAACTATTGATGTATGTCACTTATAAAATATCTATGTACATGATGTGGAATATCTATAGTGTATAAATGCCCCACAAGTGTATTAGCTGCACTTTCATTGTAAAAGAAATTGTAAATGCACCCCAGTTACCAATTGCGCCACCTGCTGACAATGTAATGATAAGTATTTAGACGCGATTTTTAATGCGCATTATATGCGCAATTTAGATCACACCCAAAAATAGTTTCAGTGTGTTTTGTATGCTACAATCCTTTATTAATCGTCGAGGCCAAGAAAATGCTTATTGTTCTGCTCGAATCATGCTAAAAACGCCATTTAATGGAAAGTTGTGGCAAGACCCCCGATTCATTTAAAATATGATTTTTTTATTTGTGAAAAATAATTTTTTTTTTACCGAAAGCTGTAACTTCTATGCTATTAGAAGTACAATAACGTGTCATACATCAAATGAAAGGTAATTTTGTTGTCTACAAATGATTTAATATGCACAAACCTGTAGGATTGATATATACGACATATCTAATCTAGTAATTAACAGACAACTCTTCACGAATCATATTGAGAAATGAAATATGAAAAGATTTGTGTTGTTTGCTTTAAGTATGAATGAAATCTGAACTTATAACATGCAAACAACATGTTTTACAACATACCTTGGGTTTACTTCCCAAGCTAAATCTCGCACTATTTTGTTTGTTGACAATCCCCAGACGGCCCAGTGTTTCAGACTAATACATAGCTATACATGGGAATTTCTGTTCAAATCAATATGTAAAAGACATATAAAGGCTGTAGAATCGATCAGAAAAGTATTTTCTAAGTCTAGCCTATCCAACTTAGAGTTGACAAAAGCAAACAACAATGTAAACAGTCAAATTTACGGCAAACTCGACCTCTGTCTCAACCTTGATATGACACTTGCAATGTTGTCTACCGAAAATTGAGTGTTGGACCTCCTATATATTTGACAGTTTTGTAATCTAAACTGTTATGAGAATATGATATGTGAATTTAAAAGAAACTTTTTCCTGGTGAAATATGCGAAAATGTGTAGAATTATGACATTTTCCCATAGCCGCCAATAGTAAAGCTCCCTGCAGGAGATTGTCCTCACAGTAGAGAAATGAGTATGGAAAGGTCCTTAATAAATGGCATTTTCGAATTCAGGACATTTGAAACTATCACTGGAACAATTTTGGGGAAAATCTAATGACTTTTCGAAATTGTGGCCAGCCTCCTTAACTTTATTTAAGGTGGAAATTATAAAAGGAGGAATTAAATCGGTCAGTAAATCAAGTATTTTTTTTAAGTAATATGGAGCTAGGTTTACATCATTTAGCTCTGTGTGTAGGGGTTTCTTTTACTTGGTATTAGGGAGTGAGTATGAGTGTCAGAGAAATGAGTGGCAGTGCGACAGTAAGTGTGAATGCTAGGTGAGTGAGCAGTGCCAGGTATTGTGGCCAGTTGTGGCTGCATTATGATGAGTATTTAGACGTGATTTTGAATGCGCATTGTATGCGCAATTGAGATCACACGCATATATATTGAAGTAAACATGTATTTGCAAATATAGTTGGTCAATTAACACATGTTTAATACAAACATATATGAATATGAATGAGAACTTGATCCAACATAAGTGTAAGAACACCACCAACATAGGAGGAAATAGACGCAATGGATTTCACATAATGATGGCTAATGGGATGTCCATTTCACTGTGATTCAAAGCAATAAGTATCACACTTCACTAGTTTGCGGTCCATCACAAAATTATCACAGTGCCATCACACTCAATTGCACTCAGTGCCTGTCGGGAAGTGCTAAACCACCTAAGGTTCAGAACATTTCAATATAAAAGAGATCTTGTGATAAAAACGCTTTGAAAAATATCAATTTTGCCACTCATTTTTCAGGGGTCAACACAAATGCGAGCATGACTAGCATGAATAAACGGCATGCCACCATACTCACCAAACAGGAAAATAAGTCATAAGTCACAAAATATGGATTTTGAGATATCACCGTATTTAAAAAGATGAGACCAACCCGATTCCAATGATATTAAACATTGAGGACATCCAATAAGTACTTTTATCTTTTTAGTTAGATATTTTTATTTTTGAAAAAAAAAATTGCAATATTTCTGGGTGGATAATTACCAGTAAAGTAGCTAAATATACTCAATGGGATGATCTAAAAAACGCACTGATATAATTAATAAACAGTCTTGAAATTTGGTAGATGTATTTATACAACCACAAGGACTAGACAATGAAAATATCTCAACAGATCTTGTAGGTAAACGACTTTGAAAAACATCAATTTTGCGACTTGTGACTCATTTTCCTGAAACACATCCCATATATGGTAAACTCATTAAATGTTAGTTTGCATTAAAAGTACCACTTTATTACGTTTGAATAATCGCTTACTAGTTTGAAAAAAGAATTCTCTCATAATTGTTTGTGGTTCAGTGACTCTTTAAGCTTCTATGAGAGGGAACTTAAGGGAAGAGATGCAAAGGGAAAATTCATACCTCATCACCGGGTTAAGTTTCTATGAGAGGAAACTGAAAAAAGCAGATAAAAGCAAAGGGAACATTCAACTGAGCAAGTCATTTACCTACATTGAAAGGGCGGGACGGGCAGCCAACTTTCTGCCCTAGGGAAAAGTTATTCCCTTAGGTAATTTGGACCATACATTATACTTTTATTATTCTTTTCATTTTCTTAAGAAGTCTAATAAATTCACATGACAGAATGTTCTATCCACCATGGATCATTCCAGACGTTGTCTATATAAAAGAAAGCCAATGATTACTAAATCTAAAACATGGAATAAGATGTAATGTAATATAAGGATCAGATTTTCAGAAAACGGCAGCTCTACATATATATTAGTAATTTCTGCTAAATCATGCTAAAAAATGATACATTTTGGGTGTATCTGAGTTTATTTTGAATCGCATTGAATTGCATTGATATAAAGTATCAGTTCTGTTATATTATGTTAAGGCGAGGTCCTGCCTACATGGCCAGTGAACCACGTAGGCCGGACCTCATGATTCCTCTCCACCTACTGAACCAGCAGAAACCATTGCAAGGCTTACCGCAGCCAGTGGAGACCATCTGTAATAAGAATTGTTTCAATGCTGCAAGTGCTTGACCAAGGGATAGCGTGACATCAAGATGGTTCAGACAGACAGTGACAAGCTCAAATAAAATTTCCAAAACAAACAGTATAAATATAATAACTGCATCTTTCATAGAATCATTAATTCTAAAACAATTCCAAAGAAACCATAAATTCTTCATTCTTCCTGTGGCGACACTTTCTGAAGTAAAATAATAACCCAAAGGAAATTGCGAAATGATGATTTTTATCCACCAGCAAGAAATGATAGCATCAAGTTGAGCAGAAATCACATGTTACATGTCAAAATTTCAGATGTCATTTGGGATTGAAAGAACAAACTTTTTCGTCACAGCACGTAAAACACTTTCATCAGTCAAAATATAAGCCATCTCCGCCCGCCACTTTCTAAGCCTGCTTACATGGACCAAGGGAAATTGGGTGCCTCCCAAAGACCGCTGAGTTCTGGCCTTAAAAAGCATCCGTCCCTTTTCAATTACAAAATATTACTTTGCTTTTAGGTTGTTAGGAACAAAGTTTGAATTAAAGCCGCTCATGGCATTAACTTGACAGCTGACATAGTGTCAGAGACTAAATCTTTCAGAGGATAAACGTGAACTCTGTTTTAACCATTGCATTATATAAATTAGTTTTAGAGTTAATTCTTCTTGGGAATTAGTGTTCCATAAGAGACGATATGAATATATATTTTATATATAGTGAATAGAGAACGTGGAAAAATCGGAAATAAATTAAACTCAAATATAAATATGGTTTGTTTTCTTCGAATTTCAGCCACATATATGTTATATATATTATAGGTATTAAAAGATGTATCCGCATAGCATTTGCTTCATGGGTCAGATTTTCAAAAAATGTACAATTCTAAAATAACCCACATTTAAGACAGACACAAGCTTCAAAATGGCGTTTAACATAACAGAGCTGATACTTTTTAAATCAATGCGATACCACATATACTGAGATATACCCATGTATCATTTTTTAGCAGAATTTAGCAGAAATTACTAAATATGTAGAGCTGCCAATTGTACATTTTCTGAAAATCTGACCCTTATATTACATTACATCTTATTCCATGTTTTAGATATGGTGATAATAGTTTTTTTTATATAAGCAACGTCTGGAAAGATCCATGATGGATAGAACATTTTATTATGTGAACTTATCAGATATCTTAACTCATGTGAACTTATCAGAAATTTTAATTCCTCAAGAAAATGAAAAGAATGATAAAAGTATAATGTATGGTCCAAATTACCTAAGGGAATAACTTTTCCCTAGGGCAGAAAGTTCGCTGCCCGTCCTGCCCTGGTATGGTAACTTTGGTAATATGTAGAGCTGCCGTTTTCTGAAAATCTGACCCTTATATTACATTATATCTTATTCCGTGTTTTAGATATAGTAATCATTGGCTTTCTTTTATATAGGCAATGTCTGGAATGATGGATAGAACATTCTGTCATGTGAGCTTATTAGACTTCTTAAGAAAATGAAAAGAATAATAAAAGTATAATGTATGGTCCAAATTACCTAAGGGAATAACTTTTCCCTAGGGCAGAAAGTTAGCTGCCCGTCCTGCCCTTTCAATGTAAGTAAATGTCTTGCTCAGTTGAATGTTCCCTTTGCTTTTATCTGCTTTTTTCAGTTTCCTCTCATAGAAGGTTAACCCGGTGATGAGGTATGAGTTTTCCCTTTGATTTCATCTGTTCCCTTAAATTCCCTCTCATAGAAGCCTTAAGAGTCACTAAACCACTAAGAATTATGAGAGAATTCTTTTTTCAAACTAGTAAGCGATTATTCAAACATAATAAAGTGGTACTTTTAATGCAAACTAACATTAAGTGAGTTTTTATCGATTTAGATTATATATATGATTGTTTTTATTTTCCATCAAAAGTATATTCAGGACAATAGTGGAAAAAAGCTACACAATCGTCTTTCATGTGAACCAAGAACTAAATACCAAAGTACAATAGTGTATAGAGTTGTACAGTATAATTTCTAATCAGGTTACAATATAAAAACAGAGTTAAATTGTACATATCATTATTAGAAAGTTAGATTAGGGTAAATGTATTTCCACATTTTAACACCCCATTCAGGGGGAGCCACTGTTAGCGCAAATTTAAATGTGGCCAAACTCCTGGGATAAACAAGGGACCCACAACGTTGATTAGAAACAAGCCGGATGGTCATTTTGTCCCCCTAGCATAGATAAATATTGATATATTAACCTTTGTTTTTGGTTTTGAATAGTCATACAGTTGTTAAAAGCTAAAATAAACCTAATTTGATTTTTTGTGTACACATACAAAAGAAATATTTTTATTGCACCCCACTTATCCCACCTCTGAAATGGAATGCCCATTATATCTCAAAATCGATTTTCTTGCGACTTGTGATTCATTTTTCTGTAACACGTCACAAGTAGGCAAAACTTGTTTTCTATTACCAATAACGCACCATGGGAGGAAGCATTTATTATGTGAATATGTGTTGCGTTACAGGAAAATGAGTCACAAGTCGCAAAAAATGGATTTTGAGATATCACTATATTTAGTAAACATAAAATAAATATTAGTAAACAGTAGGACATCGAAATATTGTTTCTATATTTCAAGATAGATATCTTTATTTTTGAAAAAAAAAACGTTTTTGATATTTTTAGATGGACAATTACTAATAAAGTACCTAAATATACTCCATGAGATGACCTTAGAAATGTATAGATATATTTAATACATTGCCTCGACATTTCGTACATGTATCAATGTTACTACCAGCATTAAGCACCCTAAATATTGGAATATTCCAACAAAGAAATCTTATGGACAAATCACTTTGAAAAATATCCATTTTGCGACTTATAGCGGACAGTGCAGAAGGAATCAGGAGCCATATAGGAAGCCCCTACAGTCATCAATAAGAAACATTCCTCATTCATTTATGAGCGAGCGAAAGCTGTTATAAGTTCTCAAATCCACGAGGAACATCTTGCCCTACAGATCTACAGATCTACAGATGGGTCCGATTTTCAGAAAATGTACAATTGGCAGCTGTACACTTATAGTAAATTCTGCTAGATTAGGCTGCAATGTGTTCAATACTGGGTAAATTCGAGAATATTTGGCATTGCATTGGTTCTAGCAATCTGTTTGGTTAGGTAGAACTGTGTTTTGAACTTTATTTTCGTCTGAAAGTCGGGTTATTTGAGAAGATTGATGAAGGTGAATTGTACATTTTTTGCAAATCTGACCCAGATATACCCTCAATAACTAATAAGTACCATGGAAAGAAGCATAACTCCCAGTGCAGAAAGAATTAGGAGCCATATATGAAGCCACAAAAAAGATATAATCATCAATAAAAAGCTTTCCTTATTCATTTATCACCTTTTCAAAGTTCATTGAGTGAATCTGTGACAAATATTTTGGCCCATAAATGTGATGTGCTACAGAGCCATGAGTCACAAGTCGCAAACATTGGATTTTGAGATATCGTCATATTTGAGTCATAAGTCGCAAAAAATAGATCTTGAGATACCAATAGATTTGTAACGATGAGATCAAGGGGATTCCAATGATGTAAACAGTCTAATAATTTTATGAGTATTTCTCGATTTTACGTTTGATATTTTCTTTTTTGAAAAAAAGTTTCCCATATTTCTGGGGGTCAATAAACAGTAAAGTAACTAAATGTAGTCCATATGAGCACCTTTAAAACTAAAGGATATATTACATAGATTGTCATGAAATTTGATACACCGATTGATATATGTCTAGGTGATGAACTCCCAAAAATCCAGAAAATTCCAATGATGTGATCTTGTAAAGAAAACACTTTGAAAAATATCAGTTTTGCGACTTATGACTCATTTTCATGGGACACATCACATTATTTGAAAAGATGAGATGAAGCTGATTCCAATGATTGTATACAATGATACATTTAATACGTCTTTTTATTTTTTAACTTTGATATTTTTATTTCTGAAAACGAAAGAGTTTGCAATATTTCTGGAAGGACAATTGCTGGTAAAATAGCTTAATATACTCTATGGGATGAGCTTAGAATCGTATGGATATATATATTTAACACACTGTCTGGAAACTTAGTGCATGTATTCATACGACTGGGAGCCTTAGATAAGCCAAAAATCAGAACATTCCTACAAAGAGATCTTGTGAATAAATCAATTTGGAAAATATCATTTCTGTGACTTATGACTCAATTTCTCAATGACTCAACACATTACTAATGTGATGTATTTCAGGGAAATGAGTAACAAGTCCCAAAGTTGATATTTTTCAAAAAATTGATATTGTTGTGATTTTTAGAGGGTTTAACACTTATTTTTTTTTTTTGATAAATTTTATTGGACAATATTCACATGCGTGATAGTTCTAATTGAATTATAGTCATATGAATCCATGTAACAAATATATCCTTGCATTTTGAAAGCCTTCGTATGTAGTATATTTAGTTACTCTACTGGTAATTACCATCCAGAAACATTGTAAACTTTTTTTTTCAAAAATTAAAATATCAAACTTAAAATGTAGGAATACTTATTAGGTCTCTTAGTGTTTACTATCATTCGAATCTGCTTGATCTCCTCTTTTCAAATAATTATGGTGATATCTCAAAATCCATTTTTGTGACTTATGACTCATTTCCATTTACAGTATATGATAGGACCCCATGGGGCTAAACTGGAGTCTTTAAGAAGAAGGAAATGTGGGGGATTTTTTTTACTTCTATTCATGACTTATTCGTACGACTAGGAGCACTAGATAAGCCAAAAATGAGAACATTCATACAAAGACATCCTGCGAATAAATCACTTTGGAAAATATCATTTCTGTGACCTGTGACTCATTTTCCTGGAACGCATCATTAATATGACCAATAAGCTTTTATTGCTAATAGCAGCGCAACATGGGAGGAAGCTGTAGGGTCAGATTTTCAGAAAATGTATAACTCCTCTTCACCAATCCTCTTAAATAATCCAAATTGCAGACGAAAACAAAGTTCAAAATACAGTTCAACCGTAACAGATTGCTAGAATCAATGCAATGCCTAATATACTCGAATTTACCTAGTATTGACCAAATTGCTGCCTAATTTAACAGAATTTACTAAATGTGTACAGCTGCCAATTGTACATTTTCTGAAAATATGACCCTAGAGCAAGTGCGCAGGGTTAAGGGCAGAACGTCTTGTTGATTTCCCTGGCAGTGACCTCCCAGTTGCCACCACCAGACGTGGGGTCCCACACAGCGTCTACCAGGCCCGCCATCATCTTTTGATGCGTTCGAGCCGAGGCCTTTCATTCCGGGTTAAGCATTCCAAGAACCCCATGGCCCACTTCAAAGCCAGTGAAGAGATTTCCTTCAAGGGTCAGGTTTTTTGAAAATGTACAGTTCAACTACGCCAATCATCTCAAATAACCCAAATTTTAGACGGGAATCAAGTTTAAAATACTGTTCAACCTAACCAAACTGATTGCTAGAAACAATGCAATGCTGAATATAACCGAATTTACCTAATATTGGCCAAATTGTGGCATACTTTTGCACAATTTACTAAATGTGTAGAGCTGCCAATTGTACATTTTCTGAAAATCTGACCCACACAAGTCCGTCTTCAGCATGAGCTCACACTGAGAGACCTAGACTTGTTTTTCGCCCTCTCTAGAAGGCTTTTTAACCTTGAAGGCTGAGTTTAAAAGTAAGACTGACTTAAGGATGATCGCGGGTATTTCTCAGTTGCCAAAAACGGCGGGGATTTTACGACATTGACCATGTTGATATTTTTTATTTTTTTTATCATTTCTTAGGTTAGTGATGTTCATTTATTAAAAAGAAACACTTCTGACTTTTGAACAGATTAGTATATGTTTTTTTTCTTGTTTGTTATTGTTTTACAACACCGTAAGCCACCTTGTTTACATGAAATTCAAAGCTAGTCCAGCTCTCAATCACTGCACTGTCAAGTTTGGGGGCCTCCAGCTCCTAAAGTAATCTGGGGACCACCCGTTTTCTTGTTATTTTCAGAAAGTATATCCCTTAAACTATGATATACTAAAAAATTAGCCAACTCTAATTACAATTTATGGTTTAAAATGGATAAAACGTTTCAAAAACGCCCTTTTCTCCATAGACGGCCATATTAAATTAATTAAATAACTTTTTATTTTCAAACGGAAATAGCAAAAAATCTAGTCTGGGGACCCCCCTTAAAAAAATTATATTTGAAATCAGCATGATTTGGAGTACAAAGTGTGAAAAAATCAGGCTGATCTATTTACTTTGGGAAATACCCGCGGTCATCCTTAAGACCTTTGCCTTGGCATTTACCTCCTCTCAATTCCCAATTATTAAGTTGTGAAGGTAAAGTAATTGTTTTCAAGAGGAGACTAGCTGAAGTGTTTATCAGACCTTTTGCGAAAACAACTTATATTTTTTCCCCTCCCTACAGACAGGGTCTTTGTTTCAAAAGTAGACATAGTTGACAATGAGAAGTGGTAAACAACTTATATATATGGGTCAGATTTTCAGAAAATGTACAATTCGTCTTCACCGATCCTCTCAAATAACCCACATTTAAGACAGAAATGAGCTTCAAAATGCAGTTTACCATAACAGAACTGATACTTTAAATCAATGCGATACCAAATATACTCAGATATACCCGGGTTTCAGCCTAATTTAGCAGAATTTACTAAATGTGTACAGCTGCCAATTGTACATTTTCTGAATATCTGACCCATATATGATGTGTTCCAGGATAATAATGTAACTCCAATTTTTCCAAAGGGGGCCCTCAGGAAGATCTATGGTTTCATAGAGGAGACCCACCCCCTTTTTGGTGTCAAAATTTGATATGTTATTGAAAGTGTATGCTTACCGAAATAAAAACCTATACATACATACATACAAAATGAGTCACAAGTCGCAAACTTGATATTTGTTATAGTGTTTTTTTTCACAAGATCTCTTCATTGAAATGTTCTGATATTTAGAGGGTTCAGCACTTATAGGCATGTCATAAGCATTCATAGTCATAGCCATGTAACAAATTTCAGAACATTGTATTAAATATATCGATACACTTTGAAGGCCTTCATATGGAGTATATTTAGTTAATTTACTGAGAATTACCAATCCAGAAACATTGCAAACTTCTTTTTTCAAAAATAAAAATATCAAACTTAAAATATAGAAATAATTAATAGGTGTTCCAGTGTTTACTATCATTGGAATCACCTTGATCTCCTCTTTTGAAATATGGTGATATCACCAAATCCATATTTTGGGACTTATGACACATTTTCCTAAAAGGGATCACATATGGATCAGATTTTCAGTAAATGTACAATCAGCAGCTCAATAAATTTGGTAACTTCTGTTAAATTAGACCGAAAAATGATAAATAAAGGGTGTGTCAGAGTATCTTTGGCATTGTGTTGATTAAAGATTGCTTTTATTGTGGTAAACTGCATTTTGAACGTCACTTTTGACTTAAATTTGGGTCATTTGAAGGTCTATTTTCTGCTAATCTGACCCATATAAAAGACAGAGAGCGATAATAGGGTAGACTGAAATTAGGCAGCCATGATGTGCAGTGAATATTATGATTGGGGATGTTTGCCATGAAAGTGATGATAACCTTGGGCTTTACCTTGTTTACCGGGTGTTTTTTTTTTGTTTTTTTTTATTTAGAATTTTTATACAGCAAACATCAAACATCCTTGTATTGACATTTGGAAATATATTTGGTAGACTGGTACAAAGTACACTGGCTATAATAAACAAAGAGGTTCATTAGCATGAGAAGTTTATGGGCTCACGGGCAGCAATTCAATGAAGAAAAGCCATGGTCTTCCACCCACTGCTGTGTCTAACTACACTAGTATCTACAAGACATGGGGATTGTAATCATAAAGCAGTTTGTTAGTAGGCGTGCGTGTTGTTTTGGGGGACACGCTATCGTATTTGTAAAATTTAGAAGTTTAGAAATGCTGTTGCTGTTTATGTCCACAATACTCAATATAACTAGATAACGGTCTTATCATTTTAAAGCAGATATTGAATATTTACTCTGAAAAAATGACTTACAGAATCAGAAAACCACCGCTACATTGTAGGTCTTCCAATGGGCTGCAAATAAAAACATCAGTGAAATGAAAGCATGATTATACAGAGTTGCAAGGATTCAAGGTTCTTGCTGGAAACGATCGCTTCTGGCTCTATTATACAAATTTGTCAATACAAGTTGTTTGAATTAACATTCCAACATGTGCCACTGCGCATGGTTACAGTGCATCCTGGGATGGATTCTGTTTAAACCTAATATACAAATATTTGACAATATTTTATCGAAAATTGCAGGGATGTTTTCACTAATATCAGATCAAGCATAAATGATCTATGAAAACCAAATGCATGGTGGGAAAGATCGGGGGTTGTTTCATGGAAACATGTAAAACACATGGATATTGACATTAGCGCACTGATAAATATTCGATGCGGAACATAGCATTTTTTTTTATAGATTTTATACTGTAGTTCAATAACTCCATGTGAATCATGATTCAAAACGGTGTCTATACAAACCCCCTATAGGCCATGTATGGTATGTGGATAGTAAGGAATTCCTTCTCAATATTATTTCATTATGGTGATGGTGCCATCTGACCTTGTTTACGTGCGCTGTCTCCCGGCTCGTGCCGAAGACATCGTAATGAGCGGATTTACTTCTAATACCAACCCATAAATAAACCCTGACCAATAATGGATAATCATAAACACGGTGTCAGAATGAGCCATAGCTTCATTACATGGGAGTGAGGGATCTGGTGCGACAGTATTAACATGGGTCTATGGGTGTGTTATAGTATAGGGGACTTGCCTTTTTGTCTCTTAAGGTGGTTTGATAGTATAGGGGTAGAATTTTCAGAAAATGTACAATATGCCTTCACCAATCCTCTTAAACAACCCAAATTTAAGACAGAAATGAGCTTCAAAATGCAGTTTAACATAACTGAACTGATACTTTGAATCAATGCGATACCAAATATACTCACATATACCCGGTATTCATCATTTTTCAGCCTAATTTAGCAGAATTTCCTAAAAGTGTATGGCTGCCAATTGTACACTTTCTGAAAATCTGACCCATATGTTTGCACTGGCCACAGGTTCTAACTCATTATTTCTTTTCGTATGTTGAAATATAATACTTTTTTATTTTATTGGAGGACCGATTTTGAGGGGTTTTCTATGGAAGACCATTTACCCATATACCGAACTTCGGTTATCCGAATTGGATCAATTCGGCCAAAATTCGGCCAAAACCCGGCCGAGTTTTGGCTGAAACTCGGCCGAATTCGGCCGAAATTCGGAAAACTCGGCATTCGGCAATCTTTTATGCTTATATAACATACATATAATACATACATACCTGTGTACATATATATACATAAAAATAAACGTAAAGATACATTCGGCAATCTTTTATGCTTATATAACATACATATAATACATACATACCTGTGTACATAACATATATATACATAAAAATAAACGTAAAGATATGCATAAATGATATACATACACTATATACATACAATATTTACATAGCATCCATACATACATGTATATATACCGCATACCATATATAACTAACATATAGTATACATAATATACAGTATACGTATATATATAAGCATTTTTGTTTCTCAACACAATATAATTTCTCAATACAATTTACAATTTTCCAATTAGAGAAAAATGGTCCAACTCTCAACACAGTTGTTCTTCCAAGGAGGCCTTGTGATATTACTAAATTTAGATTGGTTAAACATTATAACCAATAATGAATATTGTGGTCAAGGCAGCTTGGGAGAGACTGTGACCTGAATTCTGATGGTAAGGGCACAGGGGAAAGGTACATATTTCTACATAAATGCATGAGAATTTAAATTCGAAACAAATAATAACAATGTAAGCATAGTGTTTTAAATTAGTTTATATAATGATAGGTCTGATATAAGGGTCATAACGCTCTTTAGTTTGTGAAAATATTCCAACTAGAAAGAAAGTTAGAGCAAAATAACCATTCAGTAATGGTAATGCTAATGGCAGCAGCTAAATAATGTCTAAAATTATGTCAATAATTATGCTCATTACTCGAGAACTATTTGAGCCTTTTCCAAAATTTAAAATGTATTAAATACCTGAACATATCTATTTGACTGTCCTAAAATCATATAATTATTGAATCATTATCTGTACCTCATTTGGCAATCGTTGCTAGTAATGTATTATATAAGGTGAATATTTTACAATATGAAAAAGATATATTAAATTATTAATTAACGTCTGTACAGGCATGTTAATTAAGGCTATGAAGTTGTATTGTATACCAAACAAACCGGAAATATGTCAGCATTACAGAGCTTTTTAAAGTATTCCAATCCGTTGGGAAATGGCGACACAGTGGCCCAATATGTGAAGTCCGAATTTAGTCCGAAGTTAGTCCGAATTCAGATGAAATTCGGCCGAATTCGGCCGAATAAAAGAGAGATTTTACCGAATTTCTCCCGAATTTATTAAATATCGATTCGGCTAGGTTCGTATATCGGATCATTCGCCAAATTATAAAGGTCGGTGATTACCGAACCGAGGCCGAAATGAGGCCGAAAAATAGACAATTTTTCCGAATTGTTTCTTTTCGGTGAGAGTTGTTTGCTATGCTTTATAATGGTGTATTGTCATACAGGGTTCGGTATGGGTTCGCGGTTCGGTTCGGTTCGGTACGGGCATCGGATTTCGGCATCCGATTCGGACATTTGACATCGGTTGATGGGTAAAAGGTCTTTTCTCCAGAACTGCACAATCAACTGGCAGTTCTGCATTATTTCGTGCAGTAGGAGACAAATAGGCTATAAACCTGATGAAACTAATATGTTCCTGATATTTGGGTTTCTTCTGTATTCAAAGACTTGCTCAAGTTTTGAAGTTTTTTGTATGTGTTTTTAACGATGGCAATGATTCTTGTGAAGGTTACATTGCGTTCTGTTACAAACGCAATAGGTCCCATTTCTGGCGGTGTTATATTCATTTAATTAGGTAAAATAGTGTTGAGTGCCTGTATCAATTTGCCTTCAAAATGGAGTCTTTTTTAATAGTTTTTTCCCGTCTGATCTGATATTTGTTCTATTGGGCAAATCACCGTATTTTCCTCTGCAGTATGGAAAATATCATTGAGAAATGTTCAGCAACTGGTTTTCTATGTTCTGACTGTATGTGGTGCTTGGGCACTTACTACTTACTATGATTAAACGCAGGCGACACAGATCGTGAAACTTATATCTCCTCACTATTTACCGGTAGAGGGAGTCTCTGTTCATCTACCTCCTTTTTTTATCTACTTGCCTTGTTCCTGTCTTCTGTTTGTAATTGACACCTTGTTTATTACGCCATGATAGATGTGCGTATCCACAATAAGGGGGCCAGAATAGGCCGTCAAATCTACACATTTTGTAAAAACTGATGAATTAGGCTGATAAATGATTAATACTTGATATATCTGAGTATATTTGATATTGCCTTGATTCAAACCATCTGTTTCGCTATGTTAAACTGCATTTTGAACGTCACTTTTGTCTTAAATTTGAATTATTTGAGAGGATTGGTAAGGGGCTAATTGTACATTTTCAGAAAAGGGTCATATTTTCAGAAAATGTACAATTTACTTTCACAAATTCTCTGAAATAACCCAAATTTCAGACGAAAATAAAGCTCAAAATACAGTTCAACCTAACCAAACAGACTGCTAGAATCAATGCAATGCCTAATATACTCGAATTTACCTAGTATTGACCAAATTGCAGCCTAATTTATTAGAATTTACTGAATGTGTACCAGCTGCCAATTGTACATTTTCTGAAAAGCTGACCCTAGAAGAGCTGATGGTGGAGGAGGAGCTATAATGAGCGACTGATATAATGAAATTAGTGCGACATGTATTGGGTCAATTGAACCTGTCTGAAGCAATGGTTTACACTGCAGCCTTTATTGATGTCATATGTGATCCGTTTTAGGAAAATAAGTCATAAGTCGCAAAATATGGATTTTGAGATATCACCATATTTGAAAAGATGAGATCAAGCTGATTCCAATGATAGTACACACTGGGATATCTAACAAGTATTTCTATATTTTAAGTTTGATATTTTTTTTTTTGAAAAAAAAGTGTTCAATGTTACTGGATGGGTAATTACCAGTAAAGTAATTTGATATACTCCATACAAAACCCTTCAAAAAGCAAGGATATATTTAATACAATGTCCTAAAATGTGTTGCATGGATTTATATGACTATAAGTACTAAACCCCCTAAAAATCAGAACATTTCAATAAAGAGATCTTGTAAGAAAAACACTTTGAAAAATATCAATTTTGCGACTTATGACTCATTTTCCTGAAACACATCACATTATTGTTACTAAATATAGCGCAGTTACTGCCTTCTAGCTATTGAGCAAGGATGAGGCAGCTTAGACGTTAAGTACACACCCACAGTGATACAATGTTTGTTGAACGCAATGTGATGTAATGGAAGCAAGAGGATATGGGTCAGATCGTCAGAAAATGCACAATTTGCCTTTACCAATCCTTTCAAATAACACAAGTTTAAGACAATAATGATAAAAGTTCAGTCTAACACAACCTAACACATCCTTTGGATCAATTCAATATCGGATATACTCAGATATACCTAGTTTTGACCATCTTTCAGTCTTAATATAGCAGATTTTACTCAATGTGTAGATCTGCAAATTGTCCTTTTTCTGACGATCTGACCCATATCACTTCTGTGAAGCAGCATGCCTTTCAGTGCAATCCTTGCATACAAATCTATACTCATTACGTTCCTAGATTACCTTCATTTTATAATCTTCTGTTATGAGATGGAGTATATTGCTGACATATCACTTCTAAATATAACTTCCTCACTGTGAACTAGCTATAGGACAAACACTTTGAAGCTGCATTCCAAGCAAATACACGTCAAGGTTGGTATCTATCCCTCCCAACTTATAGGAGTGACCTTATCAATATTCTGCTGCTCTCCTTCTACCGTATAGGAGAAGTGCACCAGACCTATTATTACATATGTGATGTGTTTCAGGAAAATGAGTCATAAGTCGCAAAATTGATATTTTTCAAAGTGTTTTTTTCACAAGGTCACATTACTGGAATGTTCTAATTTTTGTGGAGTTTATCACCTGTAGCTATATCAATCGATGTATTGAATATCAGGACAATCTATGTAATATATCCTTTCGTTTTAAAGGTCCTCATATGGACTACATTTAGTTACTTAACTGTTTATTGACCCCCAGAAATATTGGAAACTTTTTTTTCAAAAACGAAAATATCAAACTTAAAATTTAGAAATACCTATTAGATTATTAGACTGTTTACTATCATTGGAATCGGCTTGATCTCATCTTTTCAAATATGATGACATCTGAAAATCGATAGATATATTATTGATAGGACGCCTACTTCGCTAATGGCTTTCCTGTGGCCCTGGAGTCTAATCGGATCCTAAAGGCATTTTTTTTATTTGGATCGAGAGGCTTTGTTTCAGTTTGGAGGGACTCTCAGTAAACATTAAGGACATCTAAGAAGTATTTCTATATTTTAGCTTTTCTATTTTTATGTTTGAAAAAAGCTTTGCAATATTTCTGGTTGTACAATACGAGTTAAGTCGCTAAATATACTCTATAGGATGACCTGTGAAACGCAAGCATATATTCAATGCACAGTCTTAAAGGTAAATACCAGTGTTTAATAAAAAAAAAATGAATGAATCATGGAATTATTGACTTTGCAGCAGGGCTTCAGAAATGTACACATGTAATTTTTTCTTTTTTGAAAGAAATTTTATTGAGTCCAGTTCCATTGTGCAGTACAAGGATTATCTCATGGAACCCATTTCAAAGCAGAATCATTATAAGTACAATTTAAGTTATTACATATTAAGTTAACATCAAAAATACCAAGAGAAAATTAATTCATCGTTGGAATATATACACAGGTCAGCGGACCTTGAATCAACAGTTATAGATATGTTATTGATAGGACGCCTACTAAAAGCATATTTATCACCAAGACTTTGATACATTTTTCAATGATACACCTCAAAAATAAGAAGGGGAAAGGGATAAACTTAGGGGATAAACTTAGGGGATAGTGGGTAATCATATTGTGATTATGAATTCTTAGTAAGAGTGCTACTCTAATCTATAGTAGCAAATTGAAACTTGAAAAAGTTGTCATCATCAAAGGCCTGTAAGTCCTGAGAATATAAAGACCGATATAACCTAACAAAATATTCATATATTTTAATTTGTACCGAATCAGGAATATGGAAAAACTGATTAAAACAGTCTTCACTGTAGTGTTTCCTCCTAATACCAAAGGAGTTTATTTTATTGTATTAAAGATTCCTATTATATAGTTGATTGTTAACCAGTCTAACTGTCATAATAGTTAGGCTGTATTACTGTAAGCTTACTGTAAATTGGTTAGCTGCTATTTGAATTTTGAAGAATGTATCCATATCTTCAGGTTAAATTAGTACCCTTTGAAAATGTACATTGAAAATGTCAAGTCTCCCTAGTAGAAGGGTTTCTATAAAAAATTTCATAAATTCTCTCATATTCGAAGAAGTATATCTTTGAATGGAGATGTTAAATTGAATGTGAGTTATGTTTTAATCACACAATGTAATCATAGTAAATCGAGTACTGTAAACTTTTAATCACACAATGTATTTAAAGCAAATCGCTAACTGTGAAACCTCTAGAAAGTAACTTTTATTTCCCATTCACTCGCTTGTACCGCATTATAATATCTTCGTTTTAAGGGACCCCGTGGAAGAACTCATTGTAACGCACTGCGACTCTGAGAGGGACTGTTTCCCCATTCGATAATGCATTATACTGATGTACATGTCTATTGAATAAAAATTGTTATATATATATATATTTACAGAATCATCGATCATTTCATCGGTGAGTACAATAGGGGACCCCCCCCGCATCACAGACCAAGTTTAAATTAGAACCTTCGGAAATAAACACATCGCTTCCATTATGGCCATGATTGTCATGGGCGGCGCCATTTGCAATCTCGTCACTGTTCATAATCTCGCGAGAGTTGTCAGGGTTTCCGGAACTAATGTCAACAAAGTGGGTGTCTGAGTGAGGGGACCCAACTTCCTATTTGTTTTTCTTTCCCTTACAATCTTTTACGGGGTGGCCAGTTTCACCGCATGATACACACTTGTGCATATATATGCAACTCTTGTTAGTGCAACCCGCTTCGGCATTAAATCTGAGACATGGTTTATCGCTTTTCTTTCGACCTTTCTTGTCGGCGATCACAACACCTGATGCTTTTTTAGTATGTTCATAGCTAAAGCAACGGAGAACATCCTCCTGAGTAACGCCATCAAATGCTCTAGATCCTGTAAGATTAGCTCTGTCATGCACCGCCGCATCATATTTAAGAAATGCCTTGAAATTATAGACTTTTGAAGCAGCTTTCTCAGCCACAATTAGCCCATGACGCACGAGCCCCATTGGATCCTTTCCCTCATCGAGAATTTTGATTACATTTTTCAGAGTTACGACCATCAAAGATTCGAAGCTGTCAAGGGGCTCACCTTTCTTTAAGAAGTTCTTAGGATCGTAGGCCTTCCTCTTCGTCTGTCTGCGGGATCTGGATCGCCGATAAACACTCGAATCAGAAGAAGAATCATCCGCTTCACCTGAAGAATCACAAGAAGGGGAACAACGCCTAGACTTCTTCTTCCCCATACGATCGATCAACTTCTCAATACGCGCCAGCCTCTCATCAAACTGAGCGTTAGAAGAATCATGGTCAGTGTCATCCATCTCCGGGCCACCAAACCCCTCCGCGAACTTGCAATTTTTTCCTGTTGGCTTACTGTGCCTGTTACCACAGGTATTACAGTGACAAACTGAACGTTTCACCATTCTGATTTAAAATTGTACAATAATATGAGATTACTGCTAGTTGAAGCACGGAGGAGTTGCTCGCTTGCTGCCCGATCGATGAATGATTCTTTCTTACGACGGGAGCTACTTATATACCAGAGTGACTCTGTTGCTTGGTTACATAGACAAGGAGGTGTTTTGATTGGTTGAACTGCTCAGGCTGCTCGTGACTGCTCGGAACTGCTCCGGAAATCCCCGAACGATATGCCCGCCGAATCCTTATGGTTCTGCTTCCCATATACAATCATTGAAGAAATAGACACATTTACTTTCCATTCGAACTAGGAGAATTATTTGATTTTTTGTTTTTGCCTCTGCCATAAGGCTACACGAATGATAAAAACAGCAGTGTGTGGTCATTTTTCTAGATACAATGCTACGATCATTTTCTAGACATTCGGATTATATAATAATTCAACCGTACCAGTCATTATGACTCTTCAGATAATGATTTGATAGCGCGCTGAATGTTTCAGGGATTCGCCAAAATCCTTTACTGCAATGGCTTTACTTATCGTTCTTTTCCAACCCATCTATCGAAGTCTGTTTTCTCACGGCAAATTCAACATCAAATTATTTTATCAACATAAAACAGATGCAAAGTATTGATGAATACAGTCCTATCAGTAAGGATATGAGTAGATCTGGTAGGTTATGTTGTCATTTCAATGACTTTAATAGAAACTCATCAAGCAATTGAAATACATGGTCTACACCATCGTAAGTCTTTTTTCAACAAGGGCCGGTGTCATTAACAAGGCTTGTATCTACCCCTCCCAACTCGCCCAAGTCTAAGCTAACCTTGCTTTTTTCTTAATCGCATTTTCAGGTATTATATATCTCTGCCCCTGCCTGTCTGTTGCCACCCGCCCCGACTACAGATATGGGTCAGATCTTCAGAAAATATACAATTGGCAGCTCTACACATCTCGGAAATTCTGCTAAATTTGGCTGAAAAATGATCAATACCAGGTATATCTGAGTATATTTGGTATCGCATTGATTTCAAGTACCAATTCTATTATGTTAAACTGCATTTTGAAGCTCATTTTTGTCTTAAATGTGGTTTATTTGAGAGGATTGGGGAAGACGATTTGTACATTTTCTGAAAATCTGAACCATATATCTCTGCCCCTGTCGGTTGCAACCCGCTCCGACTCGAGATATATCTGTTGAATGTTCTCATCTCATCAGATACTTTGCCCATGTGCTAATCCTGAGGCAGTAAATTGGAGAGAAAGTATTAAAGCCTAGGCACCTCGCAGTGGCCGCTAGCTATAGGGGCTGTCATGCAGGCGATACGGGGGTAATCCACAGTGATTTGTCCAACATTAGCTCATGGGTGAAATTGTCAGAAACTGTACAATTCACTTTCAGCAAATCTCTCGAATTTCCCACATTTAACACAGAAATTAGACTCGAAATATAATCCAACTTACCCAAAACAATGTTTAAATCCCATCAGTACTAAATATACACATACATGCCCAGTAGTTATTATTTTGTCAGCCTTATTTAGCAGAGTTTACTAAATGTGTAGAGTTGCCAATTGTAAATTTTCAGAAGATCTGACCCTCATACCTAGAGCTGCGAGCGGCTCTCCCTATATAGACACTTACATCGTGTTGGGAGTGGGGTTGCTGCTGCTGAGAGCGGGAACCTGAGGCATGGGAAAGTTGTGGGTTCAAATCCTGGTGCACCTCCAATGTTAACTCCTCCCCCGAGGCACTCAGGGAAGAACTGAAGGACCAGAAATATAGCCACTGTCGAAACCTTTAAATCTATGCAACATAAGGTACTTATTTATCAATACTATTTGCTATTTATTATATGCGCATTCTATATGAGAGGTGCTATAAGTGGGGTGCTATAAAAATATTCATATAGTATGCGTCCTATATGAACTAAGTTGATCTTCGTCAGCAATTCGGCCATTTTTATGCACTTTTAAATAGTTTTATGCGCCAAGTTTTATGCCCATATAATAAATATAGAATGGAACTCGCCTGCAATAATCAAATAATTTATTGGACTTGATTCGTCCACATAAGCACTCTGCCTATGGCATCGTGCTTATGTGGACGAATCTCGTCCAATAAATTTTCGATTATTGCCGGCTCGTCCCATTCTCTCTATATGTGTGATGTGTTTCCAGAAAATTAGTCACAAATCGCAAAATTGATATGTTTTAAAGTCATTTCTTCACAAGGTTTCTTTCTTTCTCATTTTTGAGGTATGAACCGTTCGATCTCGTATGAATGCATTTACCAAATCTCAAGACTGTGCATTAAATGTATGATTGCATTTCTAAGGTCATCTTATAGAGTATATGTTTTTTAGAAAATGTACAATCGGCAGCTGTACACATTTAGTAAATTCTGCAAAATCAGGCTGCAATTTGGTCAATACTAGGTAAATTCGAGTATCTTCAACATTGCATTGATTCCAACAATCTGCTTGGTTAGGTTGAACTGTATTTTAAACTTTATTTTCGTTTGAAATTTGGGTTATTTGAGAGGATTGGGGAAGTTGAATTGTACATTTTCTGAAAATCTGTCCCATATTTGACTACTTCACTAGTAATGCTCCGGAAAATATTCGCAAATTATTTCCAAAAATAAAAATACCAATCTGAAAATACAGAATTTATTATTAGAATGAATCTGATGTCCTACTGTTTACTAACATTAGAATCGACTTGGTTCCATCTTTTCAAATATGATCATATCTTAAAATCCCTTTGTTGCGACTTGTTTTCCTGAAACACATCACATATGGGTCAGATTCTCAGAAAATGTACAATTCGCCTTCACCAATCCCCTCAAATAACCCACATTTAAGACAGAAATGAGCTTCAAAATGCAGTTTAGCATAACAGAACTGATACTTTAAATCAATGCGATACCAAATATACTAAGATATACCCAAAATTTATCATTTTTTTAGCAGAATTTAGCACAAATTACTAAATATGTAGAGCTGCAAATTGTACATTTTCTGAAAATCTGACCCATATACACTCTAGGAACCCTCATCAATCATCGGGTGGACATTGATCATTCATATCGTAGTACAAGCCCGTCGTACGAATAAAAAGCCAATCGTACCAGGTTGCCAGATCTACACAAAATTCATATTTTTCAAAGTGTTTTTTAATAAAGTATCTTTATTGAAATGTTCTGCTTTTTAGAGGGTTTAGCAATTATAGTCATAAGAATCCATGTAGCAAATTCCGGGACATTGTATTAAATATATCCTTGGGTTTTGAGGGCCTTCATATGGAGTATACTTAGTTACTTTACTGGTTACTACCTATGCAGAAACATTGCAAACTTTTTTTCAAAAATAAAAATATCAAACTTAAAATATGCAAATACTTATCAGGTGTCCTAGTGTTCACTATCATTGGAATCGGCTTGATCTCATCTTTTAAAATATGGTGATATCTCAAAATCCATATTTCGCGACGTATGACTCATTTTCCTAAAACGGATCACATATGTTTGGTACATGGCATGTTTTCAATCAATTTTATACTGTACCATATATATATAAGTATTTTTATTTCTCTTCATCCATACAATTACAATTTTTACAAATAGAGAAAATGGTCCAACTCTCAACACAGTTGTTCTTCCCAGAAGGCCTTGTGATATTACTAAATTTAGATTAATTAAAAATTACATTTCTTAATATCATTACAACAATAAACAGTAAACAGTAGACATTTTCCTCACTTTATGGAGGTTAACCTTAATATTATTCTCTTATTACATTCAATGATCGAAGGTCATTGTTAGAGTATATTACATGTTTTGTAAAACTCAAGTAGAATACTTTTCAGCATTCTTACCAATAAGTGTTTAGATTGAGTATTAGAGAAGTAACAAATGCTCGAAGTATTTATATAGCATCCTGTACTGGATGTAATCAAGCCCGTTTTCTACTAAACTGAATGTCCTACTCTTTTATGCTCCATTATTACATTATAATGTATTTTCCACCTTGTACTAGGCAGAATTAGTCCCTTAATGCTATGCGAATCAGGGTACCAGCTGTACAGATTCCGTTCTTTTTAAAGAGCACTAAAATGTTATATGACAGACAGTTCAGATGTCATTTAGCCTTGAAGAAGTTCAGATTTCATTTAGCCTTGAAAAGGTTCAGCAGTTATTCAGTCTTAAAAATGGTTCAGATCTTTTTAGCCTTGAAAAAGGTGTTAAGTGCAGCAGGTGAAAGTGCTGGAAAGTGCAGGTGGTTTCAAGGAGCAAAACACAGGTGTGGGTCGAAAGCACCGATGTGTGGTTTGAAATACGAAGAGGAAAATGGGCCAGACCTTCCGAAAAGGAACAATTGGCAGCTTTACACATTGAGTAAATTCTTCAAAATTAGGCTGCAATTTGGTCAATACTAGGTAAATTCGAGTATGTTTGGCATTGCATTGATTCTATCTGTTTGGCTAGGTTGAACTGTATTTTGAACTTTATTTTCGTCTAAAATTTAGGTTATTTGAGAAGATTGGCGTAGTTGAATTGTACATTTTCTGAAAATCTGACCCAAATAAAGATTCAGGCAAGGATTCAATATCACTATGATAGCCAGTTCATTTGTGTGAAGGAAAATAAAGTGTTACATATTATATGGATACTTATAATTTGAAAAAAGTGAGAGAATCTTTGGTTTTAATCCTTGTTGCAAAATATGGATTTTGAGATATCACCATATTTGAAAAGAGGTGATCACGCTGATTCCAATGATAGTAAACACTAGGACACTTAGTAATTATTTCTATATTTCAAGTTTTATTTTTTTATTTTTGAAAAAAAAAGTTTGCAATGTTTCTGGATGGGTAATTATTAGTAAAGTAACTAAATATACTCCATACGAAGGCCCTCAAAACGCAAGGATATATTCAATACAATGTCTCAAAATTTGTTACATGGATTTATATGACTATAAGTGCTAAACCCTCTAAAGATCAGAACATTTCAATAAAGAGATCTTGTGAGAAAAAACAGTTTCCCCTAAGGTTATTATCCCCAAACCAGATCACCTGACATCAATACATTTCCCTAGGGCAGAAAGTTCGCTGCCCGTCCCGCCCTTTCAATGTAAGTAAATGACTTGCTCAGTTGAATGTTCCCTTTGCTTTTATCTGCTTTTTTCAGTTTCCCCTCATAGAAGCTTAACCCGGTGATGAGGTAATAATACTAGAGCCCATAGCAGCCCATAGCAGTCCTTGGAGACGCATTCAGCCCTCTGCCAGACACCAGCCGTAGACGACGGCTATCACGCCATTCCAATTCAATCAGACATCTGAGATAAAATAAATCCTGCTTATCTCTACTTTAAGTGAGGGATCAGACATGACTTTATCGGAGATAAATTTCATTACACGGAAAGGTCCTGATATAAAATCCCAGAATTAACATTGCCTGCACAATAGATGATTTCCTTCCCAAATTTCAGCATGGTGTGTAAGGAAAGACAATCACACTTGTTGGTCGCCAAGGCATAAAGCTATTCTTGAATTGCGGAAAGTTAGATTGGATCGCAGATTGTTCAAAAGATTGTAACTCATAGCAGACTTGTAGACACTTAATTTAACGACATGTCTGGCTTTTTCTAATTCTGAATTCTATTCCTATTCGGTTTCTAATCTCTAGACAAGTGTACGTCTCGGAAGTATAACTCTGATATTACTGTGTTCAACTTTAAATGGGATGTGTTTCAGGAAAATGAGTCATAAGTCATGATTTTAAGATACCATTATATTTGAAAAGATGAGATCAAGCCGATTCCAATGATAGTAAACAGTCTACTAATCTAATAAGTATTTCTAGATTTTAAGTTTGATATATTTTTTAGAAGAAAAGTCTCCAATATTTCTTGGGGTCAATACACAGTAAAGTAAACAAATGTAGTTGAAATGAAATTTGCTGCATCAATTGATATAGCTATATGTGATAAACTCTCCATAAATCAGAACATTCCAATAATGTGATCTTGTGAAAAAAACACTTTGAAAAATAAAAATTTCGCGACTCATTTTCCTGAAACACATCACAAATGATTTGTCAAAATACCGGTACGGTACGGTATTCTTTCAACATCAAATGTTTTTCAAACATTATTATTTCCACATTGAAATTTTGATATTAGAGAATAATATTTTGTTAAATACATCGAAATTCTTGATGATTTATTTGGTTGAAATGGTTTAATGTGGGCCATGATTGCCATCCCTGTGTTGAAGTGGAGTGAGTGAGTGAGATTGGTTGCTTTATGCCCTTATCAACACATTTAATATGGTTATATCAAGGGCGGGAGAGCTGAGAGGGAGTGAGTGAGTGAGTGTGGTTGCTTTATGCCCTTATCAACACATTTGATATGGTTATATCAAGGGCGGGAGAGCTGAGAGGGAGTGAGTGAGTGAGTGTGGTTGCTTTACGCCCTTATCAACACATTTAATATGGTTATATCAAAGGTGGGAGAGCTGAGAGTGAGTGAGTGAGATTGGTTGCTTTACGCCCTTATCAACACATTTAATATGGTTATATCAAGGGTGGGAGAGCTGAGAGTGAGTGAGTGAGATTGGTTGCTTTATGCCCTTATTAACAGTTAAAATGGTTATATCAAGGGCGGGAGAGCTGAGAGGGAGTGAGTGAGTGAGATTGGTTGCTTTACGCCCTTATTAACACAGTTAAAATGGTTATATCAAGGGCAGGAGAGCTGAGAGGGAGTGAGTGAGTGAGATTGGTTGCTTTATGCCCTTATTAACACAGTTAAAATGGTTATAGCAAGGGCGGGAGAGCTGAGAGGGAGTGAGTGAGTGAGATTGGTTGCTTTACGCCCTTATCAACACATTTATAATGGTTATATCAAGGGTGGGAGAGCTAAGAGTGAGTGAGTGAGATTGGTTGCTTTATGCCCTTATTAACAGTTAAAAAGGTTATATCAAGGGCAGGAGAGCTGAGAGTGAGTGAGTGAGATTGGTTGCTTTACGCCCTTATCAACACAATTAAAATGGTTATATCAAGGGTGGGAGAGCTGAGAGGGAGTGAGTGAGATTGGTTGCTTTACGCCCTTATCAACGCAATTAAAATGGTTATATCAAGGGTGGGAGAGCTGAGAGTGAGTGAGTGAGTGAGATTGGTTGCTTTATGCCCTTATCAACACATTTAATATGGTTATATCAAGGGCAGGAGAGCTGAGAGTGAGTGAGTGAGTGAGATTGGTTGCTTTACGCCCTTATCAACACATTTACATGGTTATAACAAGGGCGGGAGAGCTGAGAGTGAGTGAGTGAGTGAGATTGGTTGCTTTATGCCCTTATCAACACATTTAATATGGTTATATCAAGGGCGGGAGAGCTGAGAGTGAGTGAGTGAGTGAGATTGGTTGCTTTATGCCCTTATCAACACATTTACATGGTTATTTCAAGGGCGGGAGAGCTGAGAGTGAGTGAGTGAGTGAGTGAGTGAGATTGGTTGCTTTATGCCCTTATCAACACATTTAATATGGTTATATCAAGGGCAGGAGAGCTGAGAGTGAGTGAGTGAGTGAGATTGGTTGCTTTATGCCCTTATCAACACAGTTAAAATGGTTATATCAAGGGCATGAGAGCTGAGAGGTAGGGAGTGAGTGAGATTGGTTGCTTTACGCCCTTATTAACACAGTTAAAATGGTTATATCAAGGGCAGGAGAGCTGAGAGGGAGTCATGATGAAGTGAATGTTAGATAGTTTTGTAAACTATTAATCAAGTTTACAAGGTTTTGATTAAATATTAACTTATAAAAACTTAATGTATAAGGTATGAGACTCACCCGTTCTAAATGAATATGAACAATTGTTTTGAGGGCACGACATAAACCACCCTAACAGGTGAGAGTGAACCATTATGTAGATTAATATCCTGAATAAAATGTGATGTGTTTCAGAAAAAGGAGTCACAAGTCGCAAAATTGATATTTGTCAAAATGTTTTTGTCACAAAATCTCTTTATTGAAATATTCTGATTTTAGGAAGGTTCAGAACTTATGGTCATGAACCTATGTAAGAAATTTCTGGACATTGTATCAAATATATCCTTGCGTTTTGAAGGCCTTCGTATGGAGTATATTTAGTTATTTTACTGGTAATTACCCATCCAGAAACATTACAAACTTCTTTTTTCAAAAATAAAAATATCAAACTTAAAATATAGAATACGTATTAGGTGTCCTAGTGTTTACTATCATTGAAATCACCTTGATCTCCTCTTTTCAAATCTGTTGATATCTCAAAATCCATATTTTGCGACTTATGACTCATTTTCCTAAAACGGATCACAAAATGATGTTTGCCTTGGTATCTAAAGCTGCATCTCCAGCTATTACAACAACACAACTCTTCTCAACTTCTCTCATATTAGGGAGGTTCAGCAAGTCTAACATATACATAAACGTATCCGTATCTCTGATATACAAACATATGTGGAAAGGGAGAAAGAGGTTCAGCAAAATATGGCGGAAAAAACGTAATATAACATATCAAGTAAAATGTTTCTTCTCACAATTTATTTTGTATGCATGAAAATGAGACGTAATTGACAAAAAAGATAAGGATATGGTCACATTTATAATTGAAATAGGTTTGCTTGCGGAGGCTCCCTATTATGAGTTTTTAGTCCCCATTTGTTGGGTTGTTGTAGGCGCACAGACCAAGCCACGTTATAGGCATACAGACAGAGCTGACTAGTGTTGGACGTCCGGTTCCGGCCTGCCGCTCACAGGTTATGGCTTTCCGTTTAAGATTTGTTGTTAACATCCCAACAAATAGGGACTAAAGCCATTAGATCATTCGGTTGTGTTGCTTTTCGGCCGGGTCTTGTTCCAGGGACGCGTAGACCCTGCCGAAGCACCACAATCTCATGCTCTAACAGCTCAACAGACTGACGTTATCAATATTCGGATACGGTTATATGTTTACACAAGAATCTGAAGTTGATTTTGCCATGATAAATCTGTGGCCGTTGGGCGATATTATGTGAAACCACCAAAATATAAATGCGGACTTTATTACGACCTGCAGCTGAAACGAAAATGAAATTCTCGTCAATTTTGGTCAAATGGCGTTCAGATGGATTGGAAAAAAATGAAAAAAAAATGAAAAATCCTCAGTTTCTCAACGATGTTAGCTGAGATGTAATGCAGCTGAAATAGCATAAATATCACTTCTCAGACGTTGTTTGTTTTAGAATTTGTAAAGAGTATTTTTTCTCAAACAAAGTCAACTTATACCAAGGTATACATACAGTGAACAAGTGATGAATAATAAAGTGACGCCATTTACATAATGTAAAATGGGCTTACGGTATGTAAACCAGTTTTGATTCACCGTACTTAGACATTGTTATTCTGTAGGGAATGATTGCCCGTGAGCCCATCTCAATATGTAAATAAGCTCTATTGAATATGACTCTCAATATTCACAGTCTATTCGTATTTCAATTGCTGTGTGAAAATACTAAATAAATAAATGGTCTTCCGCCCAATGGTGTCTCTAAGTCTAAAGTAGGCAAAAACAAATAATAGGTGTGTTTCCGATGTATCTGGCTGAAAACTAGGTAGGGGGGGGTAGTAACTTATTTTGTTTTCCAATTTTTTTCTTTTTATCCTAGGAAGCCACCTCCCAGGAATTAAAAAAAAATTCTAAAAAATTCTATTTTATAACTAGTGTTGTTTTAAACATGTGAAATGTGCTTTTTGACACTTCCGGGTTAGGAAAACCTGCTTTCCTGCTTCTCTAAGTGTTTTTTTTTCTTCAAAAAATCAAAAAACGTAAGATATGTTAAAAGAAAAAAAAAATCAGGTATGGTAGAAAATGTTTTAGGTGGGGGAAGGTTTCATGTAGGTAGGTGGGTGGGTGGGGGAGAATCGGAAACACACCTATTTATTTTTTGCCTTATTAATACTTGAATGTGAGATAGTGTGGGCGGATGATAACGCTGGACATTCCGGTGTCAGTATATATATATATGTCCGCCATTGTTGTCAACAGGATGTGCATACAGTCACACTGCGCAGGTGCGACAATGATGACGCCCTCACACTCAACTACACAATGTTTCTTGCTCTAAGCCAAATGTTAATTTCCGCTGTCAGATTTCATTTCCTGCTTTACCATTTTCCCGCCAGGGACCAAGGAGAAAAACAATATCAATAGGGGATTAACATCTCACTGCGCATGTCTATTACAGTGCATGCTGGGATAAACAATAGTATAGGGGATTTGCATTTCTCACTGGGCATGTCTATTACACTGCATGTTGGGATAGATTAAGTGCAAATCTGACATATAAATATTAACCAATATTTTTACTTAAAGTTGCATGAATCTTTTTATCAATATCACAGTTTGTGGAAATGAACTATAAACAACAAATGCATGATGCATGTCGACCAATTTGCCTTTTTAATTACTACTCAACTGTACTCATTTTGTTCCCTTTGAAGATGACAAATAAAAAACATCTTATTTCATCTTATATTATCTTATGGAAAAAATGAAGTCTTATTTCATGGAAACATGTAAATCAGACCCCAATGTGCATGATTGCATTTCTGACCTAGTTTTTACCTGGACCTTTTGACCTGATACTGACCTGGTGCTTTACTAGTGGAAATCGTAAACAGTTGTGAGGCTCAAACTTGATTTTACAATGCTCTATGGACCCGATTTATAAATGCACTTCTAATACTCTCAACGATGCACTATTGGTCAGGTGTATTTAAAGCTGTTCTCATGCTCTCAATAATGCACTATTGACCAGGTTAAAAAACACACTTATGATGCACTCAGTGAGACACTTCCATTGCTCTATAGGAGGGTTATATTTTTGCTCACAGGAAGATTTGAAAGATATCTATATTCCCAAATGTTTTCAAAGAGAGTTTAGCTCATTAACTTCTCTTTACTTTCATCGTTTTATTTCCATCAATTCTGCCATTCTAAGCCTTGCACCATGGAGAGTGGCAGGGCAGCATTGAAGTGATTGTTCCAGTTGTATGTTGACTGTCTCCCACCCATGTCACTATAGGGACAATCTGTATGTACAATTATTAGGGTGTGACAACCTTTGACATGTGACAACGTTATTATACAATTATACAAATTCACTATGAAAGGATATCACTTATAATATTCTTAATTCCATGATGCAGAATATTTATAGAGTATTTAAATGCCACAAAAATGTTATAGCAGCACCTCCAATGTTAAAATAAATTGTAAACACAATCCAGTCACTTGCCCCGCCACCTGGTGAGAACAACGCCGCCACCTAGTGAAAACAAGTGGCACAATGATTTCACCATGAATTGACTATTGATGATAATTGTCAGTATATATGTATGTCAAAGTCTTTAATAATGGAAGCAAAAGGGACATATCTTTTATGCCTGAATCTGCAACAAAGGGCTCTGGCAAACACACAAAATTGGAAGGAATTGATAAGTTAAAAGAATAAGAAACTTTGAAGTATACCATCCCCATGGGTGATTTCCTTTCCCTAGATCCATAAATACTGAAGAAAATAATCTCAGATAATATGTTAGCCTCTGGATGGAGAACTCCATGTTTTTAAACCCAAATGACACATTTTGGTTGGAATCGTTAATATATAGGGCCATTCAAAAGTCTTGCATTTCACGGTTGGAAATCGAGAAAATTGAAGTTATAAGAACAGACTTGATATTTCCTGAAAGGATATATTCTACTCTGTATAATCCTAAAAAATAACTTTCGAGCTCAAATATTAAAGAATCTAGAGCCCAAAACGTGAGGACACGTTGTTTTTGTAATTTTTGCATAGGAATAGCATTGCATGAATACATCACAAATAAATATGTGATAATAGTCGCAATTAGATATGTAATAATGGTAAATATAGTTTCAGGAAAAAACGCTACATGTTTGTGAGATATTCACCGATTTGGATAATTTAAAATTCTATGTGATGCTGACATTCTTGCAGTCTCTTATATGTATACGATTACCTTGTAGCTTCAAAAACATTTTCAATTGTTTCTTGAGATACCAGGGAAAATAATAGAGGCAGAATTAATGTGTATACCTATTTCGTCATGGCCTTTATAGACCTACAAATCCGCATAATTGAAATAATTCCATATTTATTAATGAGCCCAGGAGGGCCGTTGCGTATCATGACATGCTTTAAAAAATCGTCACTTTTGCCCTGCAGATGAAGAACGGGATGGGAATTATATAAGGAGGAATTAAATCAGTGTGAGAAGTAATATTTGGGTAATATTGAGGCAGGCTTGCACCGTTAAGCTTTGTGTATAGGGGTTTCTTTTACTTGGTGTCAGAGAGTGAGTATGAGTGTCAGATGTGCGCAACAGTGAGTGTGAATGCCAGGTGAGTGTGTAGTGTCAGCTATTATGGTGTGCTGTGGCCTCATTGTGTTGTATAATTTTATGGTACTTGTGGGCACGAATATGGTTTGAATTATTATTTGTGAAGAAGTGTTACGATTGTTTAGGTTATACAGATGAATATCTAAAAATCTCAAATAAATTCAATATACTCCATAGAGCCGATTTATAATCCTCCCAACGATGCACTACTGACCAAGTGTAAAATATGCAATTATGATGCACTCAGTAAGATACTTTCATTGCCATGTAGACCTGGTTTGTTTATGCAGATATTAGCGTTCATATGCAATATAAATGTGGGACAGGAGAGAATGTATTTGAGGGAAAGACAAGGGAGTTACTGAGCAAAAATAACATTTGGGCATAGGTTTAATTTTACATATTATAGTTTGTGTGGCAACCAACCAAAAAATGATCAATGACAAGAGAAAGAAAGAGGGATAGAGAGGAGGGTGTATTAAGATAAGATAAGATAAGATAAGATAAGAGTTTTTTTTATTTGTCTTTAAAGATGTACACAAATATTTTGCTTATGAGGAAGACAAAATGGTTGATATACCTTATGGGAAAAATCTGATGAATTGACCCATTTCTTCTGGCAATTACCGTGTTTTGGAATAAGGTTCAAGTGACTAAAGAGTTCTATAATAATCTAACGGCATGTGCATTTTAACCGATTATGATACATATTAACTTGATCCAATGATCTGTTTATCATAGATGTACGTATTATAAAATATGAATTCACTTCACCACAGTTCAGCGAATCACAATAGATTGACATCCCCACCTCACCAGTAATAATGAAATATAATATATTTTGATATGATATGAATGCCTACAACATTGAATATATCATAGGCCTTTGAATGAAATAGAAAAGAATATGTTCTTTGGAAAATACGAATTTTCCAACACATGACTCGTTTTCCTGTGACACATCACATAATAGAATATGCAGTACAGGCCCAAATATTCTTCATCAGTACAAATATTTACATGTTCATCACTTGATAAAGTAATTCAATTGCATACAGCTTGTGCATTTACACCCGATTTAGACACATAATTGAAGTGCACCAGATGATGCACGTTTCATCAGGTGCAAAACCAGGTGCAAAACTGCTTTTTTGAGAGGATTGCACTTTTGTGACTGGTCAGTGGCACTTTTGCATGCACTGGTGGATTTTCCAATGCACATCGGGACGGCTATTGACTTGCGATAACTGTTAAATATTCCATGCTGAACATAACTAACATTTCTTCTATAGCATTTACACTGACATTCAACCCCCATTATTCCATACAAATAAAGATCCAGGATACTAGCTGACATGCAAATCCCATAATTGTGATCCGTTTAAGGAAAATGAGTCATAAGTCGCAAAATATGGATTTTGAGATATCACCATATTTGAAAAGGGGAGATCAAGCCGATTCCAATGAATGTAAACATTAAGGACATCTAATAAGTACTTTTATCTTTTTAGCTCAATATTTTTATTTTTGAAAAATGAAGTTTGCAATGTTTCTGGGTGATTAAACTCCAGTAAAGTACCTAGATATACTCCATAATTATGAAGGCCTTCAAAACGCAAGGATATATTTAACATAATTTCCTGAAATCACATGGATTCATATGACTATTAGTGTTAAACCCTCAAAAATCAGAACATTTCAATAAGATCTTGTGAAAAAAACACTTTGAAAAATATCAATTTTGCGACTTGTGACTCATTTCCCTGGAACAAACCCCCTATTGCAGTGAGGTGCCATGTCAAAGTATTTTCTTGATGAGAAATTCTGACAAGGTCGCGACCATACTCCTGCTGCTCCTATTGCTAAGCACAAGCAAACTTCAAATGAGTTTTCTCTCTGAAAGTACTGACAACTGATTTGTCACAACTTAACTTTAATCTTGGAGTATATTAATGTTGAACCTTGTTTCTGTTGTAAAAACTTTTTTCCAATTGTTTTGGTATTTTAGTTCCTGATAGGTTGGTCTGATTTTTTGAGTAATTTAAATGGCATAGACCTGCGCACCTATTATTAGTTTTATTTCTATCGTATATTTTTCTATCATAGTTATCTTCAGTTTTTTATGTATATGACATTAGCAACCTTTTGTATACTCTGCATCTGGTTTCATGTAGTAATTTCAAATTGTGATACTAGAATATTCGTATAAACCTTTCTTTAACTTTCATAATCTTGTCGGCAGCGTGGACTGGGGAAAATGTACTACTCATAATGTCTTTGCTGAATAAAAATCTTTAAATACAAAAATGCATATAAATGAGTCACAGGTCGCACAATTGATATTTTTCAAGTGGTTTGTTCACACGATCTCTTGTAGAGATGTTCACATTTTGGGAGCCCAGTAAGGGTATGATAACATGGGTCCGATTTTCAGAAAATGTACAATTGGCAGTTCTACACATTTGGGAAATTCTGCTGAATTAGGCTGAAAAATTAATACCGGGTATATCTGAGTATATTTGGTATCGCATTGATTTAAAATATCAGTTCTGTTATATCAAACTGCATTTTGAAGCTCATTTTTGTCTTAGGTATTGGTTATTTAAGAGGATTGGTGAAGGCGAATTGTACATTTTCTGAAAATCTGACCCACATTCGCCCAGTGTTTGACTTATATATATAGAGAGAGAATTTTTATTCAATATCGTCATTTACATGAAAAGGACATACAAATCTAAAATTAGTCGTGCTAACTTTAGGTCTTCTATCTGGCCCTAGACCGTTCCTGACTAAATAATATATAATAATCGCATAACAATATTTTGAGAATACAATTTACAAGTCAAGCGGATCAGATTTATGATCAGATCACGCATATATCTCAATTTTACATGTTATATAATATACAATGAGTTTCCAATAATTTTTGCTGCTGTACAATACTTATGGCTAGATGGAAGAGAATTGACGCGAAGACTTATTTCTAACATCTAAATTCAGTTTTACTTCTGTGATGTGTTCTATGCCCCTGTACAAAAAAGACACTTGGACAGGCTACAATCAATACACAACTCATTTCTAAAGCTACGATTTCACTGATTAGCTCTTTTGGTCCGCTCATGGGTCAGATTTTCAGAAAATGTACAATTTGCCTTCACCAATCCTCTTAAATAACCCACATTTAAGACAAAAATCAGCTTCAAAATGTTGTTTAACATAACAGAACTGATACTTTAAATTAATGCGATACCAAATATACTCAGATATACTCAAAATTTATCATTTTTTAACAGAATTTAAGAGAAATTACTAAATATGTAGAGCTGCCAATTGTACATTTTCTGAAAATCTGACCCTCATGTTGCGCTAATTGTTTTGTTTATTAGTAGGCAACACCAAATATAGTAGGGTTCATATCAGGTTATCTTGAACAATTTACGATTAAAGCGAGTTTGATTACAAGGTAAACCTAATTGTTGAATTTTGCATAATCAGGTTGTTGCACTAAAGGCGTTGTCCACAGGTCGGACTTATTAACAGCTATTTGGCCTGTTGCATAACAACTTCACAGGGTTCACAGCAGGTTCATAGCTGGGTCAGATTTTCAGAAAATGTACAATTAAACATCGCCAACCTTCTCAAGTAACCCACATTTCAGACACAAATAAAGTTCAAAATACAGTTCAACCTAACCTAACAGATTGCTAGAATCAATGCAATGCCCAATATACTCGAATTAAACTAGTATTGACCAAATTGCAGCCTAATTTAGCAGAATTTACTAAATGTGTACAGCTGCCAATTGTACATTTTCTGAAAATATGACCCAAGTATCTATAATGTTTATTTGCGAATGTGTGTAGGTGCAACCACTTTGTAACAATAATAAATAATTTTACACCGGAAAAGGGGGCATCCCTTCAATAAAAACCATTATACTCTTTCAGAGGGTCCCTATCAAATGAAAAGAAGTTGAATAATATGTATTAAGAGTTGAATAGAGTTGAGTTTAGGTTTGACAGTTTACAAAAAGCTGGGAAATATTGACACTCTCCAAGACTTACATACTTGGTAAAGATGACATACATTTTTTATTTTTTTTAACACATTTTATTGCCAAGTTTCATTTGACATGAAAATCTTTTATGAAAACATCTAAATCAAATTCACAAGTTGACAAGAGAACTGTGGCATTATTACTTCTTTAACATTATATCATCGCTAGTTACAGCAGGTCATGGAAAACATACAATACAAAACTTTTTATATTGCTTTTTTGTGTGGCCGCATTAAAAGTAATACATAACAGAGACAATGGTTTGCTTAGTTGATAAAACAAAATCTTAGATTGACGTTGCACCAAGTTATCACATTACATGTAGATAGTATTTGGGTCAGATTTTCAGAAAATGTACAATTCGCCTTCACCAATCCTCTCAAATAGCCCACATTTAAGACAAAAATCAGCTTCAAAATGCAATTTAACATATCAGAAGTGATACTTTCAATCAATGCCATACCAAATATACTCAGACATACCCGATATTCCTCATATTTCAGCCTAATTTAGGAGAATTTCCTGAATGTGTACAGCTGCCAATTGTAAATTTTCTGAAAATCTGACCCATTTCTCGTTCAATATCTTAAGCATTGACTCAAACGCAAAGCTGGAAGCACAACTGGTTTTATTTTCTATATTGAAACAAATTTGAAATGTTGAATGATGTAAATTAGATAGACTGAAGTCTATTGTTCGTCCTTGGTTGTATAATAATAAGCTAGTGTCAATATTAGAGTTGTGTATTGGATATACAAGCTGTCCAGGTGTTCAAGTGGTTGTGCGGGAGCCAACTCTTCCATGGTCTCACTCCTGCTTGTCAGAAAGTCTTTGTTTTGGCGTGGGTGGGAGGGAATAGTTGTTGCCCCTCTGGAGGAGTAGCGTGGAGTGAGGGTGAGTGTAGTGACCAGAGGTCTGAGGTACCCGGAAGAGGAAGCAGAGGAGAGCTTAGCTTCCGGTCAATGGCACCCCATTGAAGCAATGGGGCGCCATTGAAGCAATGGGGCGCCATTGAAGCAATGGGGGAGATATGACGAATTTGTGTTCAGAGGGTATATATGGGTCAGATTTTCAGAAAATGTACAATTCAACTTCGCCAATCTTCTCAAATAACCAGACGAAATTAAAGTTCAAAAAACAGTTCAAGCTAACCAAACAGATTGCTAGAATCAATGCAATGGCGAATATACTCGAATTTACACAGCATTGACCAAATAACTGCTTAATTGTGCCTAATTTACTCAATGTGTACAGCTGCCAATTGTACATTTTCTGAGAATCTGACCCTTATATAACAGCGTCTATAACTAAATCATATTTTACTTTTTCACTATCAGTGCTTGCACCCTATCTTAATGTTACACTACAGGAATCCCTGTGAGAGATTTACAAATAACCTATGATAAGATATGATAAGCTGCTTATGAGGGTCTGTATTATTATAACACTGATACTAATAATTGTGATGTGTTCCAGGAAAATGAGTCACAAGTCGCAAAAGTGATATTTTTCAAAGTGTTTGTTTCACAAGATATCTTTATTGAAATGTTCTGATTCTTTAGGCGTTCAACACTTATAGTCATGGTAATCTGTGTACCAAATTCCAGGACATTATATCAAATATATCCTTGCGTTTTTAAGGCCTTTCGTGTTGAGTATATTTAGATACTTTACTGGTAATTACCCATGCAGAAAAATTGCAAATTTTTGTTTTCAAAATGGAAATATCAAACTTAGAGTATAGAAGTACTTATTAGGTGTCCTAGTGTTTACTATGATCGGAATCAGCTTGATCTCCTGTTTTCAAATATTGTGATATCTCAAAATCCATATTCTGCGACTTATGCCTCATTTTTTTGAAACGGATAACAACAGAACTTCCCTTTCTGAGAGTGCAAACTAACGATACATGTTAAGGCTATTTTTAGATCGAGTCCTTTCCATTTCGCGCTAGATTGGTGGCAGGATAAGAGGGGATGTTAAAGAGAGTCCAGACATTTGACCCTCCCTTTTTAGGGTAAAATGCCATTGCTATTAGCAGTATATCAACCTAATGCCCCTCTACCTGTTTCTCGGTCCAGGCCCTTGTCCATTTCCTATCGGGGTTGGAGCAATGAGGGCAAAGGAAATTGACCAATAACAATCAATTTCAGAAGTCAATTTCACTCCAATTCAAAGCAGATGTAGACCGCAGCTTCTAAGTACAATCGTGTAGATGGATCAGATTTCCAGAAAATGTACAATTGGCCTTCACCAATCCCCTCAAATAACCCCCATTTAAGACAAAAATGAGCTTCAAAATACATTTTAACATAACGGAACTGATACTTTAGATCAATGCGACACCAAATATACTCAGATATACAAGGTATTCATATTTTTTCAGCCAAATTTAGCAGAATTTCCTAAATGTGTAGATCTGCCGATTGTACATTTTCTGAAAATCTGACCCATCTAGGCCGCAGGTTCTAAGTGCGACTGTGTAGATCTTGTCCTATTCTGGCCACGTCTTTAAAGATATTAGGATTCTTAAAGGGTCTCATTGTACCGTCATAGTTGTCTGAGGAGAGTGAAGATGTTTTTATTTTAAACGATTTCATTTTATTTCCAGAGGAGCAGCAGAGGCGGCAGAGGCGGAGGTAACACGTGGAGGTAGGCCCTGACCGACCGACTGGACAAACTGGTTAGATGTTTTTATTTTAAACCATTTCATTTTATTTAATAATGTAGACGCAGGTGCAACCTTATACGGGTCAGATCTTTAGAAACTGTACAATTCAACTTCACCAATCTTCTAAAATAACCCAAATTTCAGACAAAAAAAAGTTCAAAATACAGTTCAACCTAACCAAACAGATCTAGAATCTATGTAATGCTAAATATACTCGAATTTATCTAGTAATGACCAAATTACAGCCTAATTTAGCAGAATTTACTAAATGTGTACAGCTGCTAATTGTACATTTTCTGAAAATATGACCCACATATTGAATACAACTGATCTATATATATATACATATGTAGTGAACCGCAGATTTGTGGGCACAAGTTTAGGAAATTCCGGAAATAATCACGAATACTAGGAGATTCGTTTGAACCTGGTTTTATTTCCCAAAGGTATACAGTTACAAAGGTATTGTCACTGAACAATGGGTGCTTAATTTGAACAACAGAAGTATCTCGGTCCGCGGTGCGGCTCGAGTCCGTAGTGTTAAGTGAAGCCTTGATCCCCTTGCGGAGGTAGTAGCATCCTCCGCCTACCGCCCGTCAGAGGGTGTCTGCAGTGTCGTCTGCACAGTGGTGAATGTCGCCCTCTGACGGAAGTGGCCGGAACTGGTGGTCGTCTCCGGCTCCAGTAGAAGTGCCCCCGCTGTCGTAGCCTGGTTGGTGTTCGGCGATGGTCGACAGCCTCGATGTATTCCGGGTGGCGGACCCACTACACATAGTAAACTGCTGCTTAGTAAATTATCTTGCTGAACGTAATGGTACAAACTAGCAAATCATTCATCCCATCTTATCTCCTTCTTCCTCACTATTTCTTACTTCTAAATCATAACCGTTCCATACTCCCTATTAATAGGGGATTTGCATGTGCCACTGCACATGTCTGTCACAGTGCATTCTGGGATGGATTCTGATGAAATCTGGCTTATAGATATTTGGCAACATTTTTATCGAAAATTGCAAGAATGTATCACCAATATCAGAGCTCGTATTAATGATTGATGAAAACCAAATGTATGATGGGAAAGATAGGGACATATGTCATGGAAACATGTATAAGACATGGGTATTGGCATTAGAACATTGATAAATAGTCCATGTTGAACATGGCAAGTTTTCTATAGATTTTAGACCATTGGTCCCATAATTCCATGCGAATCTATATTCAAAATGGCAGCTATGCAAATCCCCTATTACTGCCAGTTAGACATCTCTTGGACTCTATCGTTTGCTTTGAGAACTCTTTATTATATGTTAATTTTCCTATTTTCCTAATCCTCTTTTGCTTTTGTATTTGTGTCGTTTTTATCAACTTGATACCTTTTTACAAACAATAGTGAGCGACATGTGGGTCAGATTTTCAGAAAATGTACAATTCAACTTCACCAATCTTCTCAAATAACTCAAATTTCAGACGAAAATAAAGTTCAAAATAAATTCAAAATACAGTTCAACCTAAGCAAACAGATTGCTAGAATCAATGCAATGCCGAATATACTCGAATTTACCTAGTATTGACCAAATTGCAGCCTGATTTTGCAGAATTTACTAAATGTGTACAGCTGCCAATTGTACATTTTCTGAAAATCTGACCCATATACATTCTTGTTCTTAGAATTTCATTAAAGGCTAATATAATCACTTAAATAAAATGCATTAAACATGTGCATTAGATGTATAGTGAATTCCGTTCCTTACCAGCTGCTTAGAAAGGCGAAAAACAAGGGCAAGTATAAAGCAAGGATTTTTTTATGCAACGAACCCCTGGGCTCCCTTTCTGCCCTCTTCAGGTATAGTAGGGTCGAGACATTTGTTTATATTGGAAAGGGAGCGCTACTGACATAAACCAGAAACTATAAATTGTATAGGAAGTATTCGATGTGATGTATAGTGTATAGGTGATGTGTCACCAACAAATGAATCATATAGAACAAATATGGAATTTGGGAAACCGTTTTATACTAAAAGATGCGATTAAGTGGACATTTGGATCTGAAAATTATTTCGATAATTTATATTAGGTTCATTTTAGGATTGAAAAGTTTGCAATATGTCCGGGTGGACAATTAATAGTAACGCAGCTAAATATAATCCTTAGGTTGACTTTAGAAACGCAAGAATATATTTATTTATCCCACTGCCTTGAAATTTTGGTCACCTAAAATAGGAACAATCCCACGAAGAGATCGAGTGGATAAGATAATTAAAAGATATCAATGTTGCTACTTGTGACTCGTTATACTGTAACCCGTCACATATGGGTCAGATTTTCAGAAAATGTACAATTCACCTTCACCAATCCTCTCAAATAACCCTAATTTAAGACAAAAATGAGCTTCAAAATGCAGTTTAACATAACAGAACTGATACTTTAAATCAATGTGATACCAAATATACTCAGATATACCCGGTATTCACCCCTTTTCAGTCTAATTTAGCAGATTTTAAACAATTTGTAGAACTGCCAATTGTACATTTTCTGGAAATCTGACTCATATGTGATGTCGTCCTTTATGTCTTGCGCTATATATAATATATGTGTCCAGAATGTGAGTTTAGAGTTAGAATTTTAGATTTTTTAATTCTGGAATTGCATTTCATCGATGAAGGTATCCCCAAGAAAATCCTGGTTTACTGTATACACAAATTATACCTCCCTGATCTATTCTAATTTAATTTAGATTACAAACAAAACACCACCTGTAGTTCACATGCGTAACATTATACAGTAAGTGTTATACAGTACTCAGTAGCGTATAAGTCTAAACAGGCTAATCTAATTTGGAAATTAATTACAGTTGATATTGTAAACTAGAGACAAATTCAGAAATAGAAACAGTAAAACTTGTCCGGATATGTGAAGTCACTAGGTCGGGGTTCGACTGTATCAACCCCTATTTACCAAACACTAGTCAGGTCAGATGGGTCAGATTTTCAGAAAATGCACAATCTACAATTCTACACATCTCCCAAATGCTGCTACATTAGAGTGAAAATTGATAAATACTAGATATATCTGAGTTTATTCGGTATTGTATTTATTCAATAAACCTGTCTGGTTATGTTGAACTGTATTTTGGTTAGATTAGGCAGCTCTAGATATTGAGTAAATTTGGCTAAATTAGGTTGAAAAATGATGAGTACCGGGTATATCTGAGTACATTTGGTTTTATATTGGTTTAATATATCAGTTCTACTATATTAAACTGTATTTTGAACCCTATTTCTGTCTTGAATTTGAGTTATTTGAGAGGATTAGAAATAGCGAATCGTACATTTTTTGAAAATCTGACCCATTAAGAACCAGATTTTCGTCTTAAATTGGGTTATTTAAGGGGATTGGTGAAGGCCAATTGTACATTTCCTGAAGAAATAACCCAGGTAATCACCCATAACCACCATTTAGTTCCCTGCCCAAACAATTGCACCCAAACTATTAGTACTCAATTCAACTAGGCCATAGCACTTTATTTGGCCTAGGTTCCACTTATTGAAAATCAATTTTACTTGGCGTTCCACCTGGCAGGTCTTCTCGCAAACAAGCTTAATTGGCTCGCACAGGGGCCGGGTTCAACCATTAGATGTCAGGGGTCGGTTTTGATGAAAAAGTGAAATAAATTCATCGCTAGATCAAATCGAAGATAGGGGAAATGTGGTGGTGCTTGACATTATAAACATTATAACTGTGGCAGAATTGTTTTGCAACTAGCATTGCTGTAACTTATATTTTTCAAAGTGACTTTTTCGAAAGATTCCGTGATTGAAATGTTTTGATTTCTTCGGGGTCTAGCACACTTAGTCATATGAACATATGTACCAAATTTCAGGACAAAGTATTAAATATATGGATCCATGCGTTTTGAAGGCCTTCATATTGATGATGTTTAGTTACTTTACTGGTAATTACCCACCAAGAAACATTGCAAACTTTATTTTTCAAAAATAAAAATATCGAACTTAAAATATAGAAATACATATTAAGTGTCCTAGTATTTACTATCATTGAAATTCCCTTGAACTCATCTTTTCAAATATGATGATATCTCAAAATTATTTTTTTGCGACTAATGACTCATTTGCTTCATTTTACTGCCCATAGCAGTACTTAAGGAGAATCATGATGGACGTGACATTACCAACAACCTTAATATACACCCACTCGTCACAAAACCTCAAGCATATAAAAACTCTTGACATAAAAACTATTTCTGTTTTTTCCAGACTAGATAAAGGGCAGTCTTGTAATTGTCATTAATAAAGGTGAGAAAGGCTCATTAATGAGCTCTAATGGCTGTGTTGTGTTTTAGTGTTTTGTGTGATCTGACAAACATAATAGGGGATTTGCATAGCTGCATTTTTTAATCATGATTCGCATGGAATTATGGGATTAATGGTACTGTATAACATCTATAGAAATCATGCCATGTTTTGCATTGAATATTGACCAATGCTCTTATGTCAATATCTATGTGTTAAACATGTTTCGTTGATATAAGTCCCCATCCTTCCCATCATGAATTTGGTTTTCATATAATGTCAATATCCATGTGCTATGCATCTTTCTATGGCACAAATCTCCATCTTTCCCATCATGCATTTGGTTTTCCATGAATCATTTTTACAAGGTCTGATATTGGTAAAAACATCCTTGCCATTTACGATAAAAATGTTGCCAAATATGTGTATGTGAAATTTCAACAGAGTCCATCCCAGCATGCACTGCAGTAGACATGCGCATCTCCACACATTTAGGGAATATTGCTAAATTATTCTGAAAAATGATTAATAGCAGGTATATCTGTGTATAGTTGGTATCGACTTGATTTCAACAGTCTGTTCGAGTAGGTAGAACAGTGTTTTAAACCTCGTTTTTGTTTTAAAACTTTCTAATTTCTACAAAATGTCTCATGCATTTGGAAACACATTGATGGCTTTGACAAAATCTCGTTATTTTGAAACTGAAAACCTATTCTGCATATTCTAGCTCGCTGAACCATGATTTGAGAGAGGCTTTAGCATTGTTGACACGTCGGATAAGCCATTAAGCCACTGAATAATCGACCAAGTATTTTTGTTTAAATAATTGTGATGTGTTTCAGGAAAATGAGTCATAAGTTGCAAAATTGATATTTTCAAAGTGTTTTCTTCACAAGATCACTTTATTGGAATGTTCTAATCCTTGGGGAGTTCATCACTTATAACTATATATATATCAATCGATGTATCAAATTTCAGGACAATCTATGTAAAATATCCTTGCGTTTTAAAGGTCCTCATGTGGAGTATATTTGGTTACTTTACTGTTTATTGACCCCCAGAAATATTGGAAAATTTCTTTTTCAAAAACGAAAATATCAAACTTTAAATCTAGAAATACTTATTAGATTATTAGACTGTTTACTATCATTGGAATCGGCTTGATCTCCTCTTTTCAAATCTAATGGTATCTCAAAATCTACTTTTTGCGACTTATGACTCATTTTCCTGAAACACATCATATATTGTTGCTTTTAATCAACTGCATTATGAGACTGGCACCATTGTTATTTTCACCACCAACAAATTAAACAACTCAATATTCCTTTGTCATTTCAATAAAGGGCTGACATAATCTTGACAAATCATTTTTCACATTAGATTAGATGGTTTCCCGTGTTTGGTTTTTGTTTGTTTTTTTTCACAAAAAAAATTAAATGCAATCATAATGTAGTTATGTTTGCGAATATTGTAATGGATACTGATGGGTATATTTCATGTCTCTGTACAAAAGCTTGTACTACAACTGAAGATCAATGATGACAAAGATGGCATATACTGTATATTTGTCCAAGGGATGGTGCTATAATTACAGCCTATGGTCTCCTTCCTTCAGTACTAAGTAACTAGTAGCCACTCAAAGCAACCAGAAAATGTACAATTCAGCTTCACGAATTCTCCGAAACTTCACCAATCTTCTCAAATAACCCAAATTTCAGACGAAAATAAAGTTCAAAATACAGTACAACCTAACCAAACAGATTGCTAGAATCAATGCAATCCGAATATTCCCGAATTTACCTAGTATTGACCACATTGCAGCCTAATTTAGGAGAATTTACTAACTGTAATTAATTTAAAACAGATTGCTAGAATCAATGCAATGGCACATATACTCTCCCTACGTCAAGGCCCGGAAGTTCAGTGACGCAGTGGGCGTCAAATCACTGACACACCAGTCATACCTGATCTAAGTGGCTCTAGAATGTAATGTAATATTTTACCCATATACGTTTCTAATAATGAATTAATTCAAACCAGGTTCAAGTCTTCATGCTCAGCAGTAATTCTACCATCCCAATACAAAGCAATAGAAGTATTGGTCAGGTTTTCAGAAAATGTACAATTGGCAGCTCTACACATTTAGGAAATTCTCCTAAATTAGGCTAAAAAATGAAGAATACGGGGTATATCTGAATATATTTGGTATGGCATTGATTCAAAGTATCAGTTCTGCATTTTGAATCTTATTTTTGTCTTAAATATGGGTTATTTGAAAGGATTAGTGAAGGTGAATTGTACATTTTCTGAAGATCAGACCCATATGATTGATTGTTTTCTTTCACAAACATTACAGAAATAATCGCTTAAATGTGTCCTCCCAACCACAGTTTTGAACCCCTATTTCATTATCTATTCTGTAGCATTGTGTTTCCTACTAATTGGATTGCGTAGTTTTTCTAGTAAGACTGAATACCAAATTCAGTCCACTTTTCCTTGGGAAAAAGGAACATGAGGGTCAGATTCTCAGAAAATGTACAATTTAACTTCACCAATCTGCTCAAATAACCCAAATTTCAGACGAAAATAAAGTCCAAAATATAGTTCAACATAACCAAACAGATAGCTAGAATCAATGCAATGCCAAATATACTCTAATTTATCTAGTATTGGCCAAATTGCAGCCTAATCTAGCAGAATTAACTGAATGTGTACAGCTGCCAATTGTACATTTCTGAAAATCTGACCCATGAGGGAATTTTCAATTAAGGAGGTTGTATCGACCGTAACTGGCATGTAAAGACGTGGGATATTGTTTGGACACTGTATTATTGAGCCTTGTGTAAACACTGACTGTTGAGAAATGGGGTGTTGACATGTAATGGTTATTGAACCTGTCATGTCATATTACAGGACAGCTAAATGGGTCAGATTTTCAGAAATTGTAGAATTCAATTTCGCCAATCTCCTCAAATAACCCACATTTTAGACGAAAATACAATTCAGCTTCATCAATTCTCCGAAATAATCCAAATTACAGACGAAAATAAAGTTAAAAAAACAGTTCAACCTAACCAAAACAGATTGCTAGAATCCATGCAATGCCAAATATACTCGATTTACCTAGCATTGGCCAAATTGCAGCCTAAGTCAACAGAGTTTACTAAATGTGTAGAGCTGTCAATTGTACATTTTCTGAAAATCTGACCCAAATAAAGGAATGTAAAGACCCTTGTCCACTAAGCTGATTCTCATGCGATTCTCTCGGAAATTTAGTGGAAAATTGTCCTCTGCAGCGCAAAATTGCATGAGAACGAGCCTAGTGGACTAGTAGGGCTTTAATGGCATGCAAGTAAATGTAGCTGTTGTACAAGGGTCAGATCATCAGAATGACAAAATCCTCCTAGAGCACTTATAGTTCTCTCAGTGTATTATATCTCTTTAGACCAGGTTCGGTCAGATTCTGGGGTGTATTTTTTCACAATAGACCACGGCAATCACTTCCGGCAACTTCTGGGGGTTATAGACCTTGAAAGAACTGGTAAATAAAAGGTCTAGAGGTCGGTGAAACTTTTTTTCTTAATAGCCCTCAGTCGAATCTGACCAAATCGGGTCTAAAGGCACTAATACCCTCGGTTTTGGATGGTTTGGTTTATTGCCTGGTGGAAATTCTCGGGGCTAACGCCCGTCGAATTGTCCACCAGGCTATAGACCACCCAGACCATCCAAAACCGAGGGTATTATTGCTATATCAGTCCCTGTTGGTCACGTTTTGTGAGTGCTTCTCAATAACCACCTGTGCCTGCATAACCCCCAAGGGTTACTATAGGAGGGGCCGTTCATCGACACGAAAATGGCAAATTTGAACACAGTATAACATTGTAGCATGTATTTGCCTCAAATGAAAAAAAAAAGAAAAAAAGTAGGACATTACACATGAATGTATGGTGAAAATACACTTGGTAAGAGCCTAGTCCACGAAGCCGATTCTCATGCCATTTTGCACCGCAGATGACCAATTTGCACTAAATTCCGTGAGAATCGCATGAGTATCGGCTTGGTGGACAAGGACCTTTAGGGTTAGTAGATGGAGGAAATGGGAACAACAGAGACTAATAGCAAGGGCAGGGGGGGGGGGGGCGAGGGGCGGGGAGGGAACAGGGAAAGAGGGGGTAAAGGGCAAGGGGTTTCTTTCTGGGCAATGGACAAGGAGAAGTTTAGAGTGGGAAGGAGAATTATAAAGGTGGGAGTGAAAAAGAATAGGGGACGGGATGGAGGAATTGAATAGAAACTACATGCTGAGAAGTACTACCCGTTTTAGACGGGGGCATCTAGTTTAGATTATCAATACCTTAGCAGGCAATTTTAGCTTGAAATCACCCTAAATGTGGACTAGAAGCTATTAGTGAAACAACCTCATTCCATTGTCAGCTTATATTATTGATGACCAACATGGAATTCAATAATCAAATTAATCTTAGCGTAGCAATCTGTTGTTCTTCCAGTTCCACAAGAGAAGGGAAATTTTCCTCACCACACGTTTGCGTATAGCCTCATGAATATAGATAGAGAAATGGGTCAGATTTTAAGAAAATGTACAATTGGCAGCTGGACACATTTAGTAAATTCTGCTAAATCAGGCTGCAATTTGGTCAATTACTAGATAAAGTATATTCAGCATTGCATTGATTCTAGCAATCCGTTTGGTTAGGTTGAATTGTATTTTGTGCTTTATTTTCGTCTGAAATTTGGGTTATTTGAGAGGTTTGGTGAAGTTGAATTGTACATTTTCTGAAAAGCTGACCCATAGCCTCATGAATATAGAGAAATATTGATGCCATGTAGGTCTTCTGAATCAAAGGACTTTGAATATGTGGGTCAGATTTTCAGAAAATGTACAATTGGCAGCTCTACACATTTAGGAAATTCTGCAAAATTAGGCTGAAAAATGAAGAATACCGGGTATATCTGTGTATATTTAGTATCGCATTGATTTTTAGTATCTGTTTTGTTATGTTTAACCTGATTTTGAAGCTCATTTTTGTCTTAAATGTGGGTTATTTGAGAAGATTGGTGAAGGCGAATTGTACATTTTCTGAAAATCTGACCCATGTACTTAACGCTGCTGGTTTGTTGGCTTGATAAGCAAGCAAAAACGGTGGATACGAGTGGCGTGAAATCTGCAGGACCCTAAAGTTACCACTATTGAACTCCCTCCCTCCACCCGTGCTATGCTGTTGCCTTATGTTGGTCCATTTTGGGTCAGATTTCGCTTGCACTTATTATACTACAGACCGCGTTGGTCTAGTGGCGCCACTTGACGTGTCCATCACGGACTAAAATCAATATACAACTCGGATTTAGCGGATTTAGGCCTTGGGACGTCTATGGGCGTCCAGACCTTTCTCACGCTAAAATCCTCGTTGTCTATTGCTATATTACACTGACAGCTGCGTGGGAGGTAGCCAGATACTGGAATAGCGGCAGACATAGCGGTGGACAGCTTGAAGGTTAACCGGGAATCCTAGCCCTTCCTTCCATACATATTTTTCAGCTTTAAAATGAATAGTTATAAATATCCTTTACACATTAATATGATACATGGTTTTAAAGCTTTTTTACTCAGCTTGCCGATGGTATAAATGCAATATTTGTGTGAAATTCACTGAACAAGCTGTGACTGTGTATAAATGATCATAACTATGCATAATGACCGGAATATTGTTTAGCGGTGGAAGTAGTTTCTGTATCACGGTAGGCTTACAATTTTAGGCAAAAGAGTTCTGTACTTTCATCGAGATTTTGTCATGAAAATCAATTTTGATGAATTCATAATTAACATAGTGGTTTGTTTGGGTTAAAACAGATTTAGCACTTCGAGAAACTTCGTTAGTTATCATTATTTAACAACTCTTTGATGATTATGAAGATCTTAGTAGAATTTCCTAAATGAGTGGAGCTGCCAATTGTACATTTTCTGGAAATCTGACCCATTAATGATATCATGGAGGGCATATACTGTAATGACTCGCCACTAAGTAAAGTTGCCCGCTAAGTACAAAGCCTTCCATGTAGCTATATTTGGGTCAGATTTCCAGAAAATGTACAATTGCCAGCTCTTAACATTTAGGAAATTCTGCTAAATTAAGCTGAAATTTGGTCAATACTAGGTAAATTCGAGTATATTTGGTATTGCACTGATTCTAGCAATCTGTTTGGCTAGGTTGAACTTTATTTTGAACTTTATTTTCGTCTGAAATTTGGGTTGTTTGAGAAGATTGGTGAAGTTGAATTGTACATTTTCTAAAAATATGACCCATTTCTGAGAGAGACTCCTCGCTGCTTATCCCTGGAGACTGATTCCACAGGAACAAGTCCTTGCTGGAGGAAAAACAGACTATACTTTCTTCATCCAACCCTTTGATGTGAAGCCATACATAGATTACATCTCAGATTTCCATATCTATAGATCTCCTCTGTCAAGTATGACCAATATGTGACATTTATCAAGTCCCATGGGACTGTGTTGGGGCTGTGTTGGGACTGTGTTGGGATTGTGTTGGGACTCTGTTGGGACTGTGTTGGGATTGTGTTGGGACTCTGTTGGGGCTGTGTTGGGACTGTGTTGGGACTGTGTTGGGATTGTGTTGGGATTGTGTTGGGATTGTGTTGGGAATGTGTTGGGACTGTGTTGGGATTGTGTTGGGATTGTGTTGGGATTGTGTTGGGAATGTGTTGGGACTGTGTTGGGATTGTGCTGGGATTGTGTTGGGAATGTGTTGGGACTGTGTTGGGACTGTGTTGGGAATGTGTTGGGACTGTGTTGGGACTGTGTTGGGACTGTGTTGGGATTGTGTTGGGACTGTGTTGGGGCTGTGTTGGGGCTGTGTTGGGATTGTGTTGGGACTGTGTTGGGACTGTGTTGGGATTGTGTTGGGACTGTGTTGGGATTGTGTTGGGACTGTGTTGGGACTGTGTTGGGACTGTGTTGGGACTGTGTTGGGACTGTGTTGGGACTGTGTTGGGACTGTTGGGATTGTGTTGGGACTGTGTTGGGATTGTGTTGGGACTGTGTTGGGATTGAGTTGGGATTGTGTTGGGACTGTGTTGGGGCTGTGTGGGGGACTGTGTGGGGACTGTGTGGGGTGTTAGGACTGTGTTGGGATTGGGTTGGGACTGTGTTGGGATCGTGTTCGACTGTGTTGGGATTGTGTTGGGACTGTGTTGGGACTGTGTTGACGCTGTGCTGGGGCTGTAATCGTTTCGAAATTAGATTTGGGGAAAATATTGTCATACACATAGTTTTGCCGCAGATTTCCATAAGGTGACAAAGGTGACGTTACCTCAATTGAGTAATTAAATGATCAGAATTTGTTGAAAAACAAAAAGGCTCTGTATCACATGTGTGTAACATTTCTCAAAACAGAATCTATTAAAGAAAATGTCTCCACAAAGTTGAGTGAACCTTAACAACAAGGGACTATAAATTAATTCATCATACATTTAAAACAGGTTTGAGACAACTGTTTAGGTTATCATTGTGCTTGGATGAACAGGAGAGAACTTTGCATAGATGAGAAGGGTTTTTTCATTGTTGATATTTTATGGGGAAGTAGAACTAATTCCTTTCATAAATGTTCCATGAAAACCAAATGCATGATGGGAATAATGGAGGCTTGTATTTTGAAAAAAAAACATGTAAAACACATGGATATTGACATTAGAGCATCAACAAATATTCCATGATGAATGATGTCATGATTTTTATAGATTTTATACTGTACCATTAGCCCCATAATGCCATGCAAATCCAGAAATTTTACCCGCTAGTACTTTTGCTTGCTGTACTTATTTTATTGTCTGTTTTTGTTCTTATAGTTGTCGTTTTTCTCACCTTGAATGACACTGCATGCCCACTAACCACCAATCCTTCACTCCTCCCGTCACATAAGAATCCATGTTGTAGTGTTTGATACCTGACTGCCTACCTGCCTAGTGTGTGTGTAGCCTTGAGGCAAGGCTACACACACACTAGAGGCAGGCAGTGGCAGGCAGTGGCAGGCAGCGGGAGGGGCAGTGTGTGGTACTGGGTTTTGTGAAGCTATGTGAGTGAGTGAAGGTGCAGTGTGTGTGTGAGATCCAACAGGGGTGGGAGTCTAAACCAATTTTTATATTTAAAAATGCAACTTTCCTGTACCACATTATACATAAGTTGTCCCCTAAAAAGGCATCAGGAGGAACACAACTTGCCCTACAGATGATGTAATGCTACCCATTTACATGGGAATACAAAAAAACAGGGCCATGGCTGCGAGTTCTGTATAAGTGAGAAGACCAGGGGTATTGGAGCAACGTAAGGAAGTTTAAAGGTGGTCTAAATCCGCCCTGTAGGGGGCGGGTCGGTTGCGCAAAGTCAAGATTCAAAATGGCGGCTATACAAATCCCCAATTCCTGCGAGTCTTTTCTAGAAATCAATGTGTTGGACTGTGATTTGGCGTTATGCACTCTAAGCTGCGATATCAAATAGCAGAACTTCTAAGGAATCTGATACTCACTTCTACTCCATATCACCATCAGTTTTAGATATTTTGCTCTGCGTGTTCAAGAATATGAAAGGTGGTGTCGATTTTCCCTTTTCAATAAGGAATTGTGTTACATCAGTTCTTATGCAAAGGTGAAGAAACTGTGTTTATTATTGCATGTAACGACTGGGAGAGAAAGCCCCTGAAGGCTTGAAGTATTGATGGAAATTTGATCGTAACTGTTTATTTAAATTAAATGATTCAGGACAACATTGCATTGCACTACTGGTTCCTGTTTATAAGTTGAAAGGAATTAATCTTAACAGTTTTAACATATGCGGGACTTATGGGTCATATTTTCAGAAAATGTACAATTCAACTTCACCAATCTTCTCAAATAACCCAAATTTCAGACGAAAATAAAGTTCAAAATACAGTTCAACCTAACCAAACAGATTGCTAGAATCAGTGCAATACCAAATATACTCGAATTTACCTAGTATTGACCAAATTTCAGCTTAATTTAGCAGAATTTCCTAGATTCAACTTTCACCTTTTAGAATCCGAAATTATCTTATATAAATGTAGTCAGTAGAAGCTGAGTATATGGGTCAGATGTTTAGAAAATGTACAATTGGCAGCTGTACATATTTAGTAAATTCTGCTAAATTAGGCTGCAATTTTGTCAATGCTATTGATTGGTTACTACAGACGGCTACAGACTACAGAGAGTGTGTAGAAGTGTTTCTATATGTGATGTGTGTTCAGGAAAATGAGTCACAAGTCGCCGTCGAAATATTTTTCAAAGTGTTTTCTTCACAAGATCTCTTTATTGAAATGTTCTGATTTTTGGTGGGTGTAGCACTCAGTCATATGATTCCATGTAACAATTTTGGGACATTGTATTAAAAATATCTATGGGTTTCGAAGGCATTCGTATTTAGTTACTTGTAATTACTGGTAATTACCCGTCCATAAACATTGCAAACTTTCGTTTTCAAAAATAAAAATATCAGACTTAAAGTTGTAAAATACTTATCTCCTCTTTTCAAATATGATGGTATCTCAAAATCCATATTTTGTGACTTGTGACTCATTTTCCTAAAACGGATCCTAAAACGGATCCTAAAACGGATCATTAATTTAGCAGAATTTCCTAAATGTGAACAGCTGCCAATTGTGCATTTTCTGGAAATCTGACCCATATACCTCTTGTATGTATTATATGAACACTTATGTTATTGTTGTAGTGAAGTAGAGGGTTCTCTCGGAAGAACTGTCAAGAGCCATCTCATACTCTGTCAAAATACCCTCCTTGGGTGTTGGTACCCCAAACCTTTACTTACAAAAAATGAAGATATGTGTTGCCTTTCCAAAGACGAAGACTACAATGAGTCAGAGTTTCAGAAAATGTACAATTCACTTTCACAAATTCTCTGAAATAAGCCAAATTTCAGTCGAGAATAAAGTTCAAAATAGAGTTCAATCTAACCAAACAGATTGCTAGAATCAGTGCAATGCCGTATATATACTCGAAATAACCTAATGTTGACCAACTTTCAGCCTAATTTAGCTGAAATTCCTAGATGTGTACAGCTGCCGATTGTGCATTTTCTGAAAATCTGACCCTATTGATAAACTTAACTTTACAAAAGGGAAAATATTGAAAAATGAGCGATGATGAGGAGATTGGGCTAGGTACATGTCAGTGCAGAAACTAGAATGCCGTAAAGGTCACCCACATCCATCAATACCTCCACTCAAAGGTCAGGTCCATCAAATACAATATTAAATGAAGAACGCCATGTTTCTTTCCAAAGGCATTCTTAAACTCTTTGCAAGCTGTCCCGCTTGCTTGACAAGATCATAAGGGAATTGTGTTGATTGTTGAATGAAAATTGAATGGTTAAATGTTTTATTAAATCTGTAATCTGATGATCTATTGAAACTGTCACTTAAAGATGTAATTTCAGCTATCATGACGAAGACATTCTTACTAAATTTAGTCATATTATGACTTATAGGGTTGAATTAATCAGTATTCTGCTGCTGTTATATTATATGTTTATACAAGAATTTGAATTAGAAACGGTCACGCCAAAACAGCCACCAGTCAGTGATAATAAGGAAAGTCACCATGAGAAAGGAATCGGGCTCGTCCTCCAAATACAAATATGGAAGTTTTAGAAGCCCTGTAGCAACAACAACTCAACAGAATCCTCCAAAATCTAGGAAATAGTTTGTGTTTTAACGACGTAAGGTGAGAGTGCAGCTTTAACATTGGTCAGAAATTAAATATTTCCAATTTTTTTGTTCCATCCTTTCCAATCTTAAAGCCATTTGAGCAAAAATTTAGGGCGATTTCGTCCGGTTGTTTTTGCTGAATTCCACATTTGTGATGTGTTTCAGGAAAATGAGTCATAAGTTGCAAAATTAATATTTTTCAAAGTGATATATTCCCAAAACCTCTTTGTAGGAATGTTCTCATTTTTGGTGTTACTAACGCTGGATGCAGTATTTGAACACATGCACCAAATTGCAAGACAGTGTATCAAATATTGTCATGCATTTATAGGGTCATCCCATAGAGTATATTTAGCTACTTTAATAATAATTGTCCACCCAAAAATATTGAAAACACAAAATCCAATTTTTGCGACTTATGACTTATTTTCCTGAAACACATCACATGTATATTTCTAAACATCGCACCCAAACCCTTCCTGCAGTGGCTTCATCTTTTCTCTTCAGATTCACGTAACAGGAGTAAAATATTGATGTCCTGAGGGTGAAATCTTGAGCAAATGCACAATTCACCTTCACCAATCCTTTCAAAAGTTATGTTCAAAATACCGTTTAACACAATAAAGGAGATATTTTTAATCACCTCAATGCCAAAGATACCCTGATATACCCATTATTCATCATTGTTCTGTCTAATTTAACAGAAGTTACCAAAATAGTAGAGCTGGTTTTTCTGAAAATCTGATCCCAGTCAAAATATCAGTACATTAGGTAAGGTTGCTCTTGTCTTAGTATACATAAGTACATTGAGATATGATATGGGTCAGATTTTCCTGAAATGTACAATTCGCCTTCACCAATCCTCTCAAATAACCCAAATTTAAGACAAAAATGAGCTTCAAAATGCAGTTTAACATAACAGAACTGATACATTAAATTAATGCGATCCCAAATATGCTCAGATACCCAGTATTCATCATTTTTCAGCCTAATTTAGCAGAATTTCCCAAATGTGTAGAGCTGCCAATTGTACATTTTCTGGACATCTGACCCATATAGTTCCATTCTAATAACAATCATTCGTCACTTCAAGCATAATTGTATGCAGCAAGTATTGATATTAGCCTTCTTTTAACTGATTATTTCCAATCAAATACAAACACAAAATAGGGAGATCTACAACATTGAATTGTTGGCAGTGCCATCCTATGGGGCCCGTTGCATAACAAAGCCTGGCATATTTTCCTTGATTACTTTTCCTTGCCAAGCAGCTGGTAAGGGAATTTTAGGGAATAAATCTTAAAGTATGGGTTTAGCCCAGAACAGCAGAAGGACAGGGACGGAGGAGTAAGTTGTAGGTTTGTTTATTGAGGGGTCCGACGTTTCAGGCACATTTGTGACGTGTTTCAGGAAAATGAGTCATAAGTTGCAAAAAATAGATTTTGAGATACCATCATATCTGAAAAGTTGAGATCAAGCTGATTCCAATGATAGTAAACAGTCTAATAATCTTATAAGTATTTCTAGATGTTAAGTTTAAAAAAGTTTCCAATATTTCTGGGGGTCAATAAACTGTAAAGTAACTAAATGTAGTCCATTTGAGGACCTTTAAAACGAAAGGATATATTATATAGATTGTCCTGAAATTTGATACATTTATTCATATAGCTATAAGTGATGAACTCTCCAAGAATTAGAACATTCCAATAATGAGATCTTGTGAAAAAAACACTTTGAAAAATATCAATTTTGCGACTTATGACTCATTTTCCTGAAACACATCACATTTGCCCTTTATCAAGGAATAGGGATTCATTTGAGGAGATGCCTCTCAAGTACAATAATGTGCACTCTTGTTGCCATGGAAATCTGGAGGTCTTTTGTGTATAGTTACCAGGTTGCCAGGATGTTGATTTTTGTTCAATTCTTGATGGGGGTTTCATGGTAAAAAAACTAGTGGGAACCCAAGTCAAGAAATGTGCACTCATTTAAACTATTGATACAGGTTTTATTGGATATGATAATTTCTTTTCATTGGCTTGTTACATTTAGGGAATAAATTTAATATAAAAATATAAGTACATTAGGTACGGTACGTGTGAACACGTCCATGGTGGACACCATTTTTTTCTTGTATGCTTTGTTTATATAATTATAATATATTGGCCCTAAATAAACAACAACAAAATCGGTACACATAAAATGCTAATGTCTGCTAATGAAGGACAAATATTGTAACAAAGAACAGCTTAGGGATAGATAGTTTCCTATGCAACGGGCCCCAAGATGCTTTACTGCACCTCAAATGGAACCCTTGTTATATGGGTCAGATTTTCAGAAAATGTACAATTGGCAGCTGTACACATTTAGTAAATTCTGCAAAATTAGTCTGCAATTTGGTCAATACTTGGTAAAGTTGAGTATATTCGGCATTCCATTGATTATAGCAATCTGTTTGGCTAAATTGAACTTTATTTTGAACTTTATTTTCGTCTGAAATTTGGTTTATTTGAGAGGATTGGCAAAGTTGAATTGTACATTTTCTGAAAATCTGACCCCTATATCCACGTATAAATAGGATACACGAGTGTATATTCTAGCACCAATTGTCATTAATATATGTGACAGGTCTATGGATAAATGCTCTGTGGGGGATGGAGTTCTGTGACATGTAATAAGATTGATAGACTCACGTTCCCTGTACGCGGCTCAGGCCACCTGAATGCGTTGAATTAGGGTTCTATGAGAAAGCCCACTGGGGCCTGTTGTATAAGCTAATGGGTCAGATTTTCATAAAATGTACAATTCAACTTCGCCAATCTTCTCAAATAACCCAAATTTCAGACAAAAATAAAGTTCAAAATACAGTTCAATCTAACCAAACAGATTGCTAGAATCAATGCAATGCAAAATATACTCTAGAATTTACCTAGTATTGGCCCAATTGTAGCCTAAAATTTAGCCTAATTTACTAAATATGTACAGCTGCCAAATGTACATTTTCTGAAAATCTGACCCTAATAACTTTTTTTTAGATCGTCCGAAAATGTACAATCAGCAGCTCTAGTAAATACTTAGTGAAGTCTGGTAAATTAGAAATATAGGTATATCTAAGTATATTATTAATTAGTATATTTAATATGGCAGTAAATTAACTAAATATACTCTATTCGTGACCTTTGAAACTCAAGGATTATATTTATTGCAATGTTTTGAGCTTTGGTTCATAAATTTGTTTGACTTAAAGCACGTTAAAAACTTCCTGTGGAAATAAATCTGTAACCTTATCTGTCCAGTAGCTATAACAAGGTGACCGTTGTTTATATGTGATGTGTTTAAGGAAAATGAGTCATGAGTGGCAAAATGGATATTTTTCAAAGGTATTTATCTATAAGATATCTTTGTTGGAATATTCTAATATTTGGAGTACTTAATACTTCTAGTAATATTAATACATGTACGAAATTTGAAGGCAATATAATAAATATTTCTATGCATTTCTAAGGTCATCTTATGGAGTATATTTAAAAACTTTATTAGTAATTATCCTCCCAAAAATATTTTATCAAAAATAAAGATATCAAACTTAAAATATAGAAACACTACTTAGATGTTCTATAGTGTTTACTACCATTGGAATCGGCTTGATCTCATCTTTTCAAATATGATGATATCTCAAAATCAATGTTTTGCGACTTGTGACTCGTTTTTCTGTAACAGAACACATATGTTCCATTCGAGGTATACTAATAAACAGTTCACGTGGGAGCGGAATATGTCAGAATTGGGATCAGTGTTTCGAGGACCCGGTCAGTGAACCTAAGATAATGAAATCAGTGCCCTTGTATGGCCGACCCGCCGCCACTGAATAGTTAATATGGGTTTGGCTAGAATAGGGGGATTGTACCAGCTACTGTACATATCAATAGAGTTCTAGGGTTGGGCTAGAATAGGGGGATTGTACCAGCTACTGTACATATCAATAGAGTTCTAGGGTTTGGCTAGAATAGGGGGATTGTACTAGCTACTTGTACTTTTCGATTACAGCCTCTTCAGCCTAACACCACTTACTATCTCTCAATTTAAGAAACTTTACAAAATTAAATCCTAAGGGTGGCACTTCAGTGTGATTACCAAAAGCCTACTCAGGAATTATATAACGATACTAGAGTTATGAAAATTGATCAGCGGATTAAGTTTAATATTTGCAAAATGGCGCATGCTGAAGTCCACCTTAAGGATAGGGGAGTAATACCTAACAGGGCTACTAGGCAGGCCGATGCCCCAGTACTGGAAGGTTTTCCACCTAAAAGTGAGAAAGACAGGAAGTGCCTAACTAATTATATGGCCAGGACATGGAATAACCTGCCGGCCGTATTAAGGAATATTGTTGATAAAAATAGCTCTAACTATGCGCTGAAAAGACATGTATACTCTCTCTAGGTCTGTCTGTTGGCCTGTTGCTTCGTCTTCCTCTGACTTTTAAGGTCCTCATGTTATGCCAACGTTTGTGTGTACATGGGTCAGATTTTTAGAAAATGTACAATTGGGAGCTCTACACATTTGGGAAGTTAGGCTGAATTAGGCTGAAAAATGAACAATATTGGGTATATCTGAGTATATTTGGTATCGCATTGATTTAAAGTATCACTTCTGTCATGTTAAACTGCATTTTGAAGCTCACTTCTGTCTTAAATTTAGGTTATTTGAGAGGATTGGTGAAGGTGAATTGTACATTTTCTGAAAATCTGACCCACATACACACCTAGTTCGAGGCTCACAAAACATTACCTGTGATTGTTGTATAAGGGTTGTACCCCTGGTAGGCTCGTCTCGTCAACACGATACTTAGTTCAGATACTCCTGTTGGGTGGAGGTAGATATAGGGCAGGTAAACTACGTAATACATGAAAATTATAAATTTCTCTCTACCTCTCTCTTACTCATATCATATGACTATGTATATGGGTCAGATTTTCAGAAAATGTACAATTGGCAGATCTACATATTTAGTAAATTCTGCTAAATTCAGACTGAAAAATGTTCAAAACTAGGTATATCTGAGCATAGTTGGTATTAAGTTGATTTAAAGGATGTGTTTTGTTGTGTTAAACTAAATATTAAACATCATTATTGTCTTTAATTTGTATCATTTGAAAGGATTGCTTAAGACAAATTATACATGTTCTGAAAATCTGACGCATATATGCTTTATGTGCTGTAGATTAACATACTGTTGTGATATGCAAACAACTCAACTCATTAGTTATTCATGAGCTGTATATATATATCTGTCGCTAAAATTGTTTATATTGTTCACATGATAGTGCTTGTATGTTAGATAGGACAACTTGCTCGAGGTTCTCCTCGATTAATAACCAACCTCACCATACTCCCTCTCCCAAAATAGATGATACAATATCACTAGTCTGTAGCCCTTACCCTCATTTCATCTCATCCAAATTAACTCATCAAACATCGCCAAGTTTTCACCCATCTACTTAGTATTGTATACAGTCAAAAACCGAAGGTACTGTTGTAAAAAGCCAATTTATTTCATATATAAATTTACGTTCTCCCTGTATAGAATAGAGTATTGATTGATGGCATCAGGTCGGTACGAAAATCACCTGAATTTTTTAGACTGTTCACTGATGTTTCCTGAATAAAAGATTTTCAAAACGTGGAAAAAAAAATATCAGTGCGTTACTTAGATCATCCCATTGAGTATATTTAGCTACTGTACTGGTAATTATCCACCCAGAAATATTGCAAAATCCTTTTTCAAAAAGAGAAATACTAAACTAAAAAGATAAAAGTACTTATTACATGTCCTTAATGTTTAGATTCATTGGAATCGGGTTAGTCTTATCTTTTCAAATAGTGATATCTCAAAATCCATATTTTGCGACTTATGACTCATTTTCCTGACAATAATCACATATGTCAAGTGTGGCATGAACTGGAGAAATTCTAATTTGAGAACTTTACAGCCATTTTGTCAACTGTACGCCTTTAAGGGCAAATAAAGAATCATCCTATCTTATGGAGATTCCGTTCAGGTCTGACAAACAAGTAGTTTATAACATTTGTGATGTGTTTCAGGAAAATGAGTCATAAGTCGCAAAATTGATATTTTTCAAAGTGTTTTTTTTCACAAGATCACATTATTGCAATGTTCTGATTTTTGGAGAGTTTATCACTTATAGGTATATCGATTATTGTATTAAATTTCAGCACAATCTATGTAATATATCCTTTAGTTTTAAAGGTCTTTATATGGACTACATTTAGTTACTTTACTGTCTATTGACCCACAATAATATTGGAAACTATTTTTTTAAAAACACGAAAATATCAAACTTAAAATCTAGAAATACTTATTAGATTATTAGACTGTTTACATTCATTGGAATCGGATTGAACTCATCTTTACAAATCTAATGGTATCTCAAAATCTATTTTTAGCGACTTATGACTTTCGACTTACGACTTTCCTGAAACACATCACAAATGTGCCTGAAACGTCGGACCCCTCAATAAACATCTCATCTTTTCAAATATAATGATATCTCAAAATCTATTTTTTGCGACTTATAACTCATTTTCCTAAAACACATCACATTTGTTATCGAAAATTGCAAGAATAATCGATTTAAAGAGATAAACACCAAAACCGTACGAAAAACAATTCAACGATTCAAAATGCGGACATACAAGTCTCCTATTCCGATCAAATAAGCAAATACATATTGAAAGTTCCCATCCATACAATACATACATTATCCTTTCTAGGACGCTGGATAATATTTAAAAAATTGTGAAAAAATAAACAATTGTGAAGTTATTTTGTTCATAATCTCCCCAGATTCCCTTCACAAATCTCCTTGCTCTTTAGATAAAAGAGTCATTCGGAAAAACACATTCACACAAAGACATGACTGGCAGTTGGGAAACTTTTCATACTATGTAACAAAAGTTATTTCCTTCACAGAGCACAGCAGATATAAGCTTGTTGTTGCCTTTATGTGTGTTCAAATAGAGGAAGCTTTACTCGGATTTTGTATTCTGTACATGGGTCAAGTTTTCAGAAAATGGACAATCACTTTCGCCAATAACCCAAATTTCAGACCAAAATAAAGTTCGAAATACAGTTCAACCCAACCAAACACATAGCTAGAATCAGTGCAATGCCGAATATACTCGAATTTACCTAGTATTGACTAAATTGCAGCCTAATTTAGCAGAATTTCCTAAATGTATACAGCTGCCTATTGTACATTTTCTGAAAATCTGACCCACATAGGAACGTGCCTTTATTCCCTGAACACAGCTTTCTATTCTCTGATAGCTTATATCCTGGCATCGACCATCATCGCTTCTGAAAGCCATATTACCCGAGTGATATAATTGATGATACTTTTATACAGATAGTATGAATATAATTATGATGTGTCACAGGAAAATGAGTCAAAAGTCGCAAAATTGATATTTTTCAATGTGTTTTATTTACAAGATACCTTTGATGGAAGTTTTGTTTTCATATTATTGGAGTAATTAGTGCTTGAGTATCAATACATGTACCAGATTTCAAGGCTGTATTAAATATATCTTAGTATTCCGAAAGTGATCTTATATTGTATATTTAGCTACTTTGCTAATAAATGTCCACCCACTAATATTTCAAACATATATTTTTAAAAAATTAAATATCACACTTAAACTATAAAAATACTCATTAGATGTCCTAATGTTTACCATCATTGGAATTGGCTTGACCACACCCTTACAAATATGATGATATCCAAACTCCATTATTTGCGACTTGTGACTAATTATTTTCCTGGAAGACATTACAATTATGTAGGAACAAGTGTGGAGCAATTTAGTTGTTATGCAGTTTTTTACCTGATTAATGTCTAGTAAATTAACTGAAATCTGAGTGATCATTTAAATTGAGAAACTATATCCTACAATAGGTATGTTTATACAACTATATGGGTCAGATTTTCAGAAAATGTACAATTGGCAGCTCTACATAATTAGAGATTTCTGCTAAATTCTACTAACAAATGATAGGTTTTGGGTGTATCTGAGTATATTTGGTATCACATTGATTCAAAGTATCAGTTCTGTTATGTTAAACTGTATTTTGAAGCTCATTTTTGTCTTAAATGTGAGTTATTTGAGAGGATTGGTGAAGAAGAATTGTACATTTTCTGAAAATCTAACCCATATGTAACCTGGGTTGACATGTTGTAAAAAAAACTTTAAAAAAGATACATTAGTTTGAAATATATACTAACATATAGTTGTATAAACGTAAGGAAGTTTAAAGGTGGTCTAAATCCGCCCTGTAGGGGGCGGGTCGGTTGCGCAAAGTCAAGCCGAGAATCCACATAGCAAGCAAAATACAAGATGTTTGGCTTTGGCATTGCATTGAGAAATGTTCTGGCAAATAAGATAAGATAAGATAAGATACTACTTTATTTATCGAATTCTCACATGACATAAGAATAATAACATATATAAAAGACAAATAGGTATACAGTCATCTAGATTAAATCCAGTTCTCCCAGACGTTACCATTATAATTTTGAAACAGAGTAAACTTATTATAGCTGGGTTAAAATAAAATCAAGTCAAATAAGACATGATATGGTGTAAGTAAGTGACAAACGAGTAGAATAAAATAGAGACTCTGGGTCACTACATTCCAAGATTTGCTTGGTAGAGATGATATCTCATAGCATTTGACACAATATGAAATACAATACAGTAAAATAAAATAAGATAAAACACAATAATATAGTCAGATCTTGTTCGGATACAATCCTAGATATTATAGTACATTTTCAATCTGTTTTTAAAATTCAAACTTGGAGGCTGCCTTGTGAGCACTCGTTGATAGCCCGTTCCATTGTGACTGAGCTTTGTAGAGGAATGAATTTTTGTAGAATGTTGTTTTTGGAATATTAATTTTGAAATTTTTCTGTTTTGAGCATGACTTCTTGTCGAAATTTGTCTCAGATCAAGATTTTCTTCTTTCTGTGATAAATAAAAGGCAGCATCAATTAATGATTTGGCGATTGATACGATTTGTTTCTGAATGGTGTCAAATGGAAGCTCTTTTAGAGTCCTTTAGTCATTTAATGATGGCTAATGGCTAAAGTCAACGGTTTTCATTCTGTGTTCATAGGATTTTCAAAAACTGTTTATGAAATAATGGTTTGTGTCTTTTGAAAAATCATATAAAATGTAATATTCATAGCATAGTAACAGCATTTACATCAAATGAAAGCTAATGATCCCCTCTATAAATGATTGAATACATGTTTAAGGCTCAGATTAATATCCCGGGAGTTATAAGAAGAAATGTCTGAGAATTTACATAAAAGCCCTCCTGGTGGTATGAAGGAGCAATATTTCAGAGTCGTAAGCGGCCTTTCTGATTCAGCAGACTTTACTCAGTATAAAACCTACTGTGTACAATCATTATCAGAAAATGCCTCTTGAAACCTTCTAAGATATATAATAGGTAGGTTCGCAAATGGGTCAGATTTTCAGAAAATGTACAATTTAACATCGCCAATCTTCTCAAATAACCCAAATTTCAGACGAAAATAAAGTTCAAAATACAGTTCAACCTAACCAAACAGATTGCTAGAATCAATGCAATGCCGAATATACTCGAATTTACCTAGTATTGACCAAATTGCAGCTTAATTAACATAATTTGCTAAATATGAACAGCTGCCAATTGAACATTTTCTGAAAATCTGACCCACTAGTCTATTTCCCATGGATTTTACTACTGGGAGGGATTATCACAGTTGATTAACTAGGCTAATTCTTACTAATATTACTTTTATTGCATTTTACTCTCATTGTTGTTACTCAAAGATGTTTAAGAATCAGATAATGTAATATTAGATGCTTAATGTGTTTGTCAAGCATTACATGGGTCAGATTTTCAAAAAATGTACAATTGGCAGCTCTAAACGTTTAGGATATTCTCCTAAATTAGGCTGAAAAATGAAGAATACCGGGTGTATCCGATTACATTTGGTATTGCATTGATTTAATAAAGTATTAGTTCTGTTTTGTTAAACTGCATTTTGAAGCTCATTTTTGTTTTAAATTTGGGTTATTTGAGAGGATTGGTGAAGGCGAATTGTACATTTTCTGAAAATCTGACCCACATGTCGTCTGGATCCATTAGGAACGGCAGCTTGCAGGAAATTATAAAAGCCTTTGTGAGCTGAAGTGAACAGTCCTGAAAGGTGAGAATAGAGAACGCTCACAGTGGATTATTAAAACATTTAAAATAGAATAGAGGAGTTGTACTAGCCACAACTCGTTTTAAAAAGGATGTTGAGAAGAGATTATGAGTATCAGTCTTGAAGGATTCGGATGCAGTATTCAGAAAAGCATTCCATGTTTGATTGCCCAATCATTATATATATCAGCATATATACAAATAGTGCAATATTTAATTATAAATCGTAGTTTTGAGTTTGTAATGGTCATAAAGTATCTAAAAGATGAAAGAAAAAACAATTTTAATTGTCATTGTACACATATATTACAGATATTATTGTTCCACCTGACTTATCGTATCAAGTGGAATGCACATATTTGACTATTTGAGGTTCAGCAAGAAGCGTAAACGTATCCGTATCTCTGATATACATACATACATGGACATAAAGAAAGAGTTCAGCAAAACATGGCGGGAAAAAAATAACGTAGCATATCAAGCAACATTTATCATCTCAAAATTGATTTTTCCTGCATAAAAATGCGATGTAATTCACAACAAAAGATACTGATATGGTTACGTAATTGAGACAGGTTTGCTTGCACAGCAATAACAGGAACATGAAAAGATGGAATTCAGGGAGATAAAGACACCTATTGTTTAAAAGTTAAGTAATAGACTAGGCCCAAAATGGAAATAGATGGATATTTAAAGTGGTGGGGGCGTTTTATAGTAGAAGCATTACAGCACTTGTTCTTAGACAATTAATATGTGCTAATTCCCAATCTGGCGGATGACAGAGCATATCTTCAATATTTTCAAAATGGCGGCCAATTTTCAAAATGGCCACTAATTCTAAGCTGTGTTAAGTGTTTATTCATAATAGCTTTAATAATATTTGAGCTAGATCCTTCAAATCTAGTGTAGTGTTGAAGAAATTATCGTTGAATCATCCCAATAAATATTGATGACCTTTCTCAAGGTCAAGGTCATTTGTAATGAGGTCAAATATCAGATATCATTATTTTTGCTGTATAATCAAACAGACAGAGGGGCTTAACTTGCTGAAATACGTTTGGACTGATTCTGGCCACGGCAAAAGGATGCCATTCATGGTTTAAATTATTTTGAGCAGATCTGTCACATTGAGAACTCCGGTATTGTGCTTGTCTAATGGTGCCTTGTGTCTGACACAGTTACAAGTGTCAGATGTTCAGAAAATGTACAATCAGCAGATCTACATATTTAGTAAATTATGTTAAATTCGACTGAGAAATCGTTTATACTAGGCATAGCTGAGTATATTTGGTATTGCCTTGATTCAAACCATTGATTTGGTTGTGTTGAACTGAATTTCAACCTTATTGTCTTAAATTTGGACTATTTGAGAGGATTGGTGAAGGGGAATTGTACATTTTCTGAAAATCTGACCCACAAGTGTTCAACTGTCAAGGTCACATTTGGAAGTCCTTGAGTTCAGAAGCTGCTGTGTTGGCTTCAATTATTATCAAAAAAGGATGCAACGTTGGCCTTTTAAACAACAATCTCTGTTCAATGGAAGAGTAATGTTGTTTTGGCTTCAGTGCCTAGGCTATACTATGAGTTACGAGTAGTAACGAAGTTACACATGGAATGGCAATTATAAATATTGTGTTATCATTGTGAGATCCCCTCCCCTCAGTGAACAGGGTACATAGCAAGAGCTGGGAAATTGACTTTCATAACTTACTTCAGGTAATAAAAATCAATCATACAGAGTGGTGATTTGAATAAGCAGAGACATGATTATTTAATAATAATTAATTGATAATGATTATTTATGTTTAGAAACAGGTTCCCTTTGACCATTGAGAGTAGGTGTGGGTGGGTGGGTGGTTAGAAAAAGGGAGGGGAGTAGAGGTTAGACTTGACCGAAGGAGAAGAAGAAAGACTAAGTGGGTCAGATTTTCAGAAAATGTACAATTGGCAGCTGCACATATTTAGTAAATTAGTCTAAATTAGGCTACAATTGGGCCAATACTAGGTAAATTCGAGTATATTCAGCATTGCATTGATTCTAGCAATCTGTTTTGTTAGATTGAACTGTATTTTGAACTTTATTTTTGTCTGAAATTTGGGTTATTTGAGAAGATTGGCGAAGTTGAATTGTACATTTTCTGAAAATCTGACCTATGTAGCCGTACAAGCATGACTGGGGAGAACATGCAGTTGTTGCCACCCCTGGAGGAGAGAGAGGGAGACATAGGAGTTAGTGTTGGTACCAACTAGATAATATTTTGATTTAAAACGGCTACTTCCCGTTACTTCCAAAGAAACTACTTCCTGTTACTTCCAAAGAAACAGGAGTAGTAGCGTGGCAGTGGAACCCAGGCTTTATTCAGAGCCTCTGGTGTACGGGTCAATCAGGCAACTTCACATGCTTTAGTTCCAATGGAAGGAAATGGCTGTCATCACATAAGTATTAAGTGGGGTCTCCACTGGCTGCGGTAAGCCTTGCAATGGTGATGTGCTGGTTATGTAGGTGGAGAGGAATTACAAGGTCCTGCCTGCATGGTTCACTGGCCATGTAGGCAGGACTTCGCCACTCCTCACCAACACAGCACCATCACAAAGCTTATCACAGAGCTTACCACAGCCAGTGGAGACCACCCTTTAGAGTTCATAGTAATTCAAATTCTAACTGAAAAAAGCCATGTTATATAGAGTCTACTAACATAGGTGGGATATGATTAACAATGACAAAGAAGAACTAGAGAAAACAGGCGGTATTTGAGTGGTGGTGGGGGGGGGGGGAAGTGGTTCTATACCTTCTCCCCAGAGGTAAGCGATATCATACTAGTTCTGTTTTGTATGTGTACACTCTTAGCAAAATAATGAATTCATTATTATTATTTTTATACTCGAACAGTACACAGGACATAGAGAAGTATAACCCAAGCCTAACAATATCCCATGACCAACCGCATTCCCTACATGGGTCAGATTTTCAGAAAATGTACAATTCAACTTCGCCAATCTTCTCAAATAACCCAAATTTCAGACAAAAATAAAGTTCAAAATACAGTTCAATCTAACCAAACAGATTGCTAGAATCAATGCAATGCCGAATATACTCGAATTTACCAGTATTGGCCCAATTGTAGCCTAATTTAGCCTAATTTACTAAATATGTACAGCTGCCAATTGTACATTTTCTGAAAATCTGACCCACATATTATATGCCATATGTCGCATGGCTACTAGCATACACATAATTAGTGTACATACAATACAATCCATGTTATAATAAGATGATTAAGTCCTATAATAGCACATAGACAGAAGGCCAATATCGAATATTCAGGATTAAATCACTTCAACCAGATTTGTAGCGGATGACTGGTGAAGGATTAGATAGAGGTATAGTACTTAGTATTCTATCCATGCACACCTCGATGATGGAGATAATCAGTGATTGCATACAGGTCTGCTTTCAGTGTCTTGGTGCATAATATAGTAAGAATTGTCTTTTATATTTGTGATGTTTTTTTTTGTTTTTTTTTGTTTTTTTTTGTTTTTTTTATTTAACATATTTATACAGCCATAAGTGATAAGGATATACAAGGCTCACGGGGGCTATCATTTAGCATTGTCCATGATTTTCCGCCAGGGGCTGTTAGGTGCAGTCCTATTACTATAGAAGGAAAGGAGTGGTGCATAAGTAAAGGTAATAATACTTCGCTAATCGGTTTGAGGCGAGAGGCTTTTCCTTCGTTTGAAGGGACTCTCCCATGTTTGGACCTGGCTTTAAAAAGGATTTTGAGGTAGATATCATCATATGAAAGGATGAGATCAAGCCGGTTCTAATGATAGTATACAGTGCGACAAGTATTTCTATATTTTAAGTTTGATATTTTTGTTTTTGAGAATAGAGTTTGCAATATCTCTGGATGGACATTTACTAGTAAAGTAGCTGGATGGACTCTGTAGGATGAGCTTAAAAATGCAAAGATATATTTATTACAACGTCTCGAAATTTGGTACGTGTATTCATACGACTAGGGGTATTAGATACCCTGAGAATAAATACATACCTACAAAGAAAACTTTTGAATAAATCACTTTGAAAAATTTCATTTTGCGATGTGAATAATTTTTCCTGTAACACATCACATTTTGCCAATTCTACTATTGGGGAGTAATATCTTTTGAAATGATTCTTTTAAAACGGTTAGGACTTTTCCTGTATTATTACATACATTTATGATTTCGAGGGTATGATTCAGGGGTGCTATTTGAAAAGTCAAATTGCACCTGGAGTACTTTGGAGAGTCACATGCCTGATGGAAACCAAGGTAAAATAATATTAAACTCGAGTTATCTGTTGATTTAGTATGTAACAAATACCCAATGGCACTCTGTTTGGTTTGTAATTGATCTTGATGTCGGGTCAAATCGCACTCCAACCCCTCGGGGTGTTGTGCGATTTGACCTTCTGTTTCAGTTGAGTACAAAGCTCCATCATGCCATTGGGTATAAATGGGTCAGATTTTCAAAAATGTACAATTGGTAGCTGTACACATTTAGTAAGTTCTGCTAAATTAGGCTGCAATTTGGCCAATACTAGGTAAATTCGAGTATATTCGGCATTGCAATGATTCCAGCAGTCTGTTTGGTTAGGTTGAGCTGTATTTTGAACCTTATTTTCACCTAAATGTGGGTTATTTGAGGAGATTGGCGAAGTTGAATTGTACATTTTCTGAAAACCTGACCCAAATACATGTGTACAAGTGTACACATGCTGGTGGTCAGACCCATCCTCCTGTATGTCCTGCAGGTGTGGGCAGGGATGGTGGGTGGTGGCACAGGCTGTGTGTACAAGGGTGCCCCAGGGAGACCCATCCACTCCTATATTATTTAGCCCTTATTACACATCATGCATTGAAACCCCAGATGTATCCACTGTGCCATTATGTAACTCCCACTCTGGTACAGAGTACCTGAGGCGGGGCTATTTGTAATATATACATGGGTCAGATTTTCAGATAATGTACAATTGGCAGCTCTACACATTTAGGAAATTCTCCTAAAATTAGGCTGAAAAATGAAGAATACTGGGTATATCTGAGTATATTCGGTATCACATTGATTTAAAGTATAAGTTCTGTTATGTTAAACTGCATTTTGAAGCTCATTTTTGTCTTAAATGTGGACTATTTGAGAGGATTGGTGGAGGCGAATTGTACATTTTCTGAAAATCTGACCCATATGCACAGATCATAATATTTATGTTTCAATCAAGTCACCTTTTATTCTGTTGGAAGTAACTTCAAGCTGCTTTTTCAGGCTGCCGTTTATTTGCCTAGAACACAATATGTGATGTGTTCCAGGGAAATGAGACATAAATCGCAAAATTGATATTTTTCAAAGTGTTTTGTTCACAAGATGTACTTGTGGGAATGTTTCCATTTTTGGGTGCTTAACGCTTGTTGTAGCCTGAATACATGAAATAAAGTTTAGGACAGTCTAGTAAATATATTCATGTATTTCTAAGGTCATCTTATACAGTATATTTAGCTTCTTTACTAGTAATAATTATTGTCCACCCAGAGATATTTCAAACTTGTTTTCACAATTAAAAATATTAAACTTTAAATATAGAAATACTTAATTAGATGTCCTACTGTTTACCATAATTGGAATTAGCTTGATCTCATCTTTTTATTTCAAATATAATGATATCTAAAAATCTATTTTTTGCGACTTGTGACTTATTTTCCTGAGACACATCACATATGATACGTATGCGATGTGTTCAAGGAGAATTTTTCAAAGTGTTTTATTCACAAGATTTGTTGAAATGTTGTAATCTTTGGAGAGTGTGGCGCTTTAGGTCATATGAATATATGTACCAAATTCGAAGAATGTGTGTCAAATATATTTTTGTGTTTATAATGTCATCGTTAGAAAATATACAATTGTCAGCTCTACACATGCATTTAGGGCATTCTGCTAGATTAGACTAAACCTTTGTCAATACCAGGTATATCTGAGTATATTTGGTATCGCATTGATTTAAAGTATCAGTTCTGTCATTAGTTTAAACTACATTTTGAAGCTCATTTTTTTCTTAAATTTGGATTATTAAACAGGATTGGTGAAGTTGAATTGTACATTTTCCGGCGATTTCACACATATTATGCTACTTTATTGGTAATTGCCCACTCAGAAACTTTGCAAACATAATGCATGTCCTTTGTTTGTAATAGAAAAAATAAAGAACTATATCAAACATAAAATAAAGACACACTAGTTAGATGTTCATGTTTACTGTCATTGCAATCCACTTGGTCTCATCTTTTTCAAATATAATGATATCTTAAATTTCATTTTTTGCGGCTTATGACTAATATGACTCTTGAACACACCATATATGCGATGAAATAGTTCCTAAATACATGGTAATATGGAATTAAAATGTATGACTTCAGTTCATTTCGAAGCATTTGTTATTCATACATAAAGTAGTTGTACAACATTAAAAGTGAATGCCAGTTCTGCCAGTGTACCTTGTGTATATGGGTCAGATTTTCAGAAAATGTACAATTGGCAGACCAACACATTTAGTAAATTCTGCCAAATTAGACTGAAAAATCGTCAACATTGGTATGTGTGAATATATATATAGTATTGACTTGATTCAAACAATTTGTGAGGCTATGTTGAACTGTATTTCGAACCTGATTTTTGTCTTAAGTTTGGGTTATTTGAAAGGATAGGTGAATTAGGCTGGTAATGACTAAGCATTACAGGGCATTGAATGGGTGGCGCCACCTCCACGACGTATAACTGAACTATTCCCGCATTCGGCGCACACGCCACTTGGACTCTCGCTTCCAACTGATACTGAGCGAAATCGCCCACCCTCCGCCCTAAATCTTTTTACCAAAACGACTTCACCAAAAACTATCCCAAGAAGGGTTATTTCTTTTGATATTTATTTCTAACCACCAAACTTCAGAGACAATGTGATATAATATACCTCACCATTTATTCTTATTCAACAAATGCTTTTACACAAAATGTTCATCGCTGGATCGTCATAATATTTTATCCAAAATAATAAACAAAATGTATTTTAGTTATTCTTCACCTCCTCATTTAATGGTATATTTTCTGGCGATATCACCCATATCATCATTAATATATCAATTAATTTCCAGAAGTCTGTCTACTTTTCTTGTCATGCTCCTACATATTTGGCAAAATAAAGTATTATTCTATTCTATAATAGGGAGAGCAACACTGCAATGACAGGTTATACTCTTCTTCTCTGCAGATAAATGCATGATGAAAAGAGAAATGCCTATATTATAATAGCACATGACAATTTAGCACCAAAATACAAAATGTGATGTGTTTCAGGAAAATGAGTCATATGTGACAAAATTGATATTTTTCAAAGTGTTTTTTTCACAAGATCAAATTATTAGAAAGTTCTAATTTTTTGAGGATTTATCACTTATAGCTATATCAATCGATGTATCAAATTTCAGGACGATCTATATAATATATCCTTTTGTCTTAAAGGTCCTCATATGGACTACATTTAGCTACTTTACTGTTTATTGACCCCCAGAAATATTGGAAACTTTTTTTCATCAACGAAAATATCAAACTTAAAATTAAGTTAGAAATACCTATCAGATTAGTAGACTGTTTACTATCATTGGAATCGGCTTGATCTCATCTTTTCACATATAATGGTATTACATATCGATTTTTTGCGACTTATGACTCATTTTCCTGAAACGGATCACAAATAGTCAGTAGAATCTTGGTCTACATAGTAATCTTCACTCAGCATTAGTGTGAAGGACTTACATTTTTGTGAGTGTCATGTGCAATATTGAATAAGAAAAATCATGAACAGAAACAAGGTAGATAGAGAATGAAAGGGTGGGGAGTAACGCTTATGAGATGAGATATTATCGCATGTGACACATCATCTTGTAATAGAACCAGCGTGATGTGTAATGGCAAGATGGAGGTTTGTAATCGTGTTGAGATACATTACAAACTGTGAAAACCTAAAAGCTACTGGAACAGGACTTTACTTTTTAGCGGGTAATATGGAACACCATAGGCTACAGCATTGGCGCTCATGGCACAAATAGCGGGTAATAACGGCGTGTACACTGCAAAGGCACCGTTTACCACAATGTATTCAATCTAAACGGGGTTGAACATGGTTGCATGTTCAACCCCGTTTACAACACATTGGTGTAGACGCTTATTGCACCGATTACGATTTTACCATCAAGCCCCGCACTCCCGTCCACTGCACTAAACGCTCTGCAACATGCTTTTAACTGTTGAAGACGTTCTTCAATACGAAGCATCTTCAATACTGCTTAGTCCAGGTTGCCATTTCCAAATGAAAAATATTTTTCCCTACACAAATCAGGTCGTTTGGTTCCAAGAGAAATGATAAAGAGAAACACTGTGATACATATATTTAGCAGTATGAAGCTTGTATAAACGGGGAAAATAATGTTATTAACCTCACTGTCTTCATGACCAAGCATGGGCCCAATCGACCAATATACCTTTCTTCAAACACACTTCATCCCTTCCTAACCATTTTGTGTTATTTAATTACTGCTTATTAACAATTTTCCTATATAAAACTCACATTGTAACAATTGCGGTGATTTCTATCCTGTGTTTAAGTTTTGTCTTAGCTTTCAAAACGTGTGAAAATGATGCCACACTCCCATCAGTATGGGTAGGGGAAATGGGGCATCGACACATAGTAAAGGTGTGATATTGGTGCAAGCTATAGGATAGTGTATTCACAAAAGCCAATTTAAATTAATGTAATCACACTACATACTAGGTCACCTTAATAATAATAGCTGCTCAGAAATGTAGCTGTAAGGTTCTATGTTTGCATGTATGTTCGAAGAAGCAAGGTTGATCAAAATAGGCTTTTCATTTTCTAATAGGCAATCAAGTTGTTGGTCATAGTTTAAAAGAAACAAACAGACCCATCAGTTGGGTTAGGTTTGTGGTTCAATGAGCAATGAATCACCAGTAGGGGATAATTATAGACAGTATAAATGACTGTGGTTGGACAATTGGCACTTAAAATTCAATCAATATATCCAATACTGAACTAGACACCCAGTGCCTGTTGTATAAGCTATGGAAAGTCATCCTCTTACGGCAATTCTTTTCCCTGTAGGGATGAAAAAAATCCTTCCTATGTGTGAAATTCCCAGCTAGTATGAATAGCCTATGTACACTCAATGGTGAGTATGAATTTTTATTCCAACACATCTAAGGAAGGGAAGAAAGTGTAGTCCTGAATTCCCACAAATAATTCCTTCCTTAGCTTGTACAACAGGCCCCTGGCGGCTAGCTGCAATGCCTTATTGCCTATGTGGTAATGACGAAACGAAAACGAAACACAAACAAAACGAAAATGTTACGACTCAAATTTACCTCTAACTTGAAAAGTAAAAACATCAAAATTGCAATTAAATTTCTAGAGTCGACCCCATACAATATGCATGTATGGATGTGATTTTTTGGGATTCCTGGGGATGTGCAATTGGCTAAAATAATAATATCCTTCATTCCGTCGTTCACTCTGCGAGTACAAATCATGCCATTGCTTTAACTTTAGTATCATTACAAAGAAAACAAATTCCTGTTTCAGGAAATGTATACGTTCTTATACCTTTTTCCATTATGTTTGGCACCAGTGTGCATACAAAATACGCACAAATGTATGCAGCGTGACGCCGAATGACACATGACGCAGGATGACGGCCTCAGAGTAAATAAACCTTCAATATATTTTTTTCCAACAAAACAATAATAGCTAATATCATATTCGAAACACATATGCTATTTTGCTAATTATTTATGCTCAAATGCAATTTGTTCCTTATTTATAGGCTGTTGAAATGCGTTCCTGGGATAACGCTCCTACCCATCGCTGTTCAGACATTAAAAAAAATGAGTTCAAAATTCTTTCTTATTTTCTTATTTTTTCACGCCAAAATACATTCAGATAAATTTCTTTATTAGTTTTTCTCCTACTACAGGCCACATTTAATATTCAGTGCTAGAATAGAACTAAGCTATGTCCTATATTAGGCCTACGTATATTTTTAACAAATTCAACATAAAGAAATCATAACAAACTGTTCAATAACAATAACAGGCTGCCTTGGTCCTAGCCTATAGCTCGGCGAAGGTCTATTAATACATGTAATTAGTTAGAACAGATGCGCCACCTAGCGTAGGCTATAGGCCTCTATGTGCGACCAGATTCCATTTTTAAAACTGTTGATGGGACTTTTTACTGCAGCTTCAAGTCGGCAAAAGACTATCAGGTAAGAAGCATTTATTAATTGTATTCACCATCTAGGCTACAATATCAGTACAGTGATTGCCAGCCTCATTTCTAAAAACCACTGGTCTGTATTAGCTAGGTTTTTGTCTTAAATCTATGCATCATTACGGAACATTACACAATCCAAAATGGCGGCATGCATGTCCGTTAAAGTAAACATTAGGCTAAGCTACAATGGCTTGGTATGGTGCAGAGGCTCCATATCTCCTGATATGGCGGGAGATCTCCCTCTATTTCAAAGGTTTTAATTAATTCTCCCGATCTCCTGATGTGGGAGGGATATCAAATGGTTATCTAAATGCAACAAAATCGGCATGGGATAGAAGTTACAATAATGAATAATGATGTAGGGGTTTGGTCAAAGCGTCCCACTGCCCGGTCCCACTGTCAAAGCGTCCGACAGTCAAAACGTCCTGTGCCTAGTCAAAGCGTCCTGCCCTATAGTCAAAGCGTTCTAAGTGATGTAGTTGATATGGTATAACTATTATTTCATATAGATAGATATGGATATAGATATAGGCGAGAGATGACATCAAATTAATATTAAATGAAAAAAATGAACCTGCTACAACAGCTCACCCTTACAAGGGTCCCGCCCACCCTTACCCCTGCCGCCTCCCCTGTTGTTGATGTAAATGATTAAGATCATTATTGTATAAGTACAGTTAGGGTTCAAGAAACACGCTCGACCCAGGCGACCAGAATTTGGTAAGGACTAGTAGATCCTACCTGGCCACTCATCCTGTGGGCAAGTAGAAATTTTGGGAGAATTTAGACCCATTTTACCTACTCTAAAGGCCTTCCGAAATATTGCAATTATAAGGTTTTTAATTAATGCCTGCCGCACAGGTGTGACAAATGCTTCTGTCACCTTCACCTCTCACATATATGTGAGAAAACAAATAATATTTGGGTTAAGTTAAGGATTCCAACTATATTTCTTGCCACATCCTTTTCACATGGGTTATGTCGCACACCGAAATGCTGCATTTTTTAATATCTTATATCAATTATTAGGCCTATTTAGGACGGATAATTATGTAATAATAATGTCGCTGTTATTGTCTATATTGAATAAGTTTCCTATGTGTGAGTACTACAGGGGATAGCTCTTGCACAAACAGATTAATATGTGATCTATTCATATTAATGATTTAACTAATAATCGTGGGGAAGGTAAATATCAATATTAAATAATATGGAGATCAAAGAAAAATAGCAACAATATAAGAAAAGTCTCACAACGAAACAGTAGTACAACAGCCTGTATATAGCCCAAATGCACAATTCTGAGGTTACCCAATGAGTAGAGTCTTTACCTAAATAAACTCCCCATAGGTTCCATAAAACTGAGAAATTCCGGACAAACAGCCTGTACCTATCTTTGGTTTGAGTGGACAACCATATTTTGTCAAATATATCGGACAAAACTAAAATTCTAGTGACAAACACACATGCATGTGGTAAATAGTCCGCTTCCTGTTATAGAATTTATTCAAATATTATCACAACTCATGCTTAAGTGGATATTCTTTATTTCAGTTCTACATTTTTGGCGGTAGCAGTATGAACGCCACACTAGCAAAAACAAGTCCTCATATCAAAAATGGAATCTGATCTCAGTAGTTCAAGGATGGATGAAACCAAGTATCCTGGAGATATTGAGATGTATGTGGAAATTGCATTGTTTTAAAACAAATGAATAAGAACAGTATTATGATAAGTTGATTGAAATGTTGATCATGCACCCAGTATACAAGTGATACATATGCATACAATGTCTTTTTAACTGAGGTTTCCTCCATATAAACAGTACAGCCACAAATCTTAATTTTTTTTCCAAATTTTAAGTTTTATTTCAAATTCTGAGACCACAACAATAACAGTTATCCAGTTGCAGTTACCTAATTTGTTCTCTTTGAACAGCACATCAATGGCAGACGTTTTCCATGTTCCAAGCTTATGAGCATAAATGTAAGGATGGATAGAAACGGGCACCACCATCTTGGAGCCTGTGTTTGACTCCCATACTATTAAATTTATGGTAAGTGAACACAAAAGTTCTAGCAGCTTAGACACACATACCTTTGATATGTGTAAAGATAGGTTGAGCCCCCTCCCCCCTGACTAACACACCCCACCCCTAACTCACATACCCCTCACTCACACACCCTACCCCACTCCTCACTCACCCCACCCAACATTCATGCACCCTACCACTCACTCATACACCCAACTCTTCACTTGTACACCCATGCAACCCCTCACTCATACACTCCACCCCTCACTCATACACCCCACCCCTCATTCAGTACACTCCACCCCTCACACATACACCCCACCCCTCCCTCATACACCCTTCCCCTCACTCACACACCCCTAACTCATACACCCGACCCCTCACTCATATACCCCACCCCTCGCTCATACACCCTTCCCCTCACTCACACACCCCTAACTCATACACCCCGCCCCTCACTCATACACCCCACCCCTCGCTCATACACCCCACCCCTCACTCATACACCCCACCCCTTATTCATACACCCCACTTCTCACTCATACACCCCACCCCTCCCTCATACACCCCACCCCTAACTCATACACCCTGCCCCTCACACATACACCCCACCCCTCGCTCATACACCCGACCCCTCACTCATACACCCCACCCCTTATTCATACACCCCACTCCTCACTCATACACCCGACCCCTCCCTCATACACCCCACCCCTAACTCATACACTCCACCCCTCACTCATACACTCCACCCCTCACTCATACACTACACCCCTCGCTCATACACACCACCCCTCACTCATACACTCCACCCCTCGCTCATACACTCCACCCCTCACTCATACACTCCACCCCTCACACATACACTCCACCCCTCGCTTATACACTCCACCCCTCGCTCATACACACCACTCCTCACTCATACACTCCACCCCTCACTCATACACTCCACCCCTCACTCATACACTCCACCCGTCACTCATACACACCACCCCTCACTCATACACTCAACTCCTCACACATACACTCCACCCCTCACTCATACACTCCACCCCTCACTCATACACTCCACTCCTCACACACACACTCCACCCCTTACTCATACACTCCACCCCTCACTCATACACTCCACCCCTCACTCATACACTCCACCCCTCACTCATATACCCCACCCCTCGCTCATACACCCTTCCCCTCACTCACACACCCCTAACTCATACACCCGACCCCTCACTCATATACCCCACCCCTCGCTCATACACCTTTCCCCTCACTCACACACCCCTAACTCATACACCCGACCCCTCACTCATATACCCCACCCCTCGCTCATACACCCTTCCCCTCACTCACACACCCCTAACTCATACACCCTGCCCCTCACACATACACCCCACCCATCATTTGGTACACCCTGTCCCTATCTCCACACATACCTTTGTAAAATAGATTTTGTTTTCTTGTTCACTTATTTACTTTAATTAGCACCCCCCCCCCTCCCTAAGGAAATTAAGTATTGGAAATTCCCCTTTTGCATATCTACTTTAAATATTAACCAACATTGTACCAACAACTTGTTAGTCTCGATTTTTGTTTTTAATTGTAATGAGGGGATTTCCAGGGATTTAAATTTCGTGACAAAAGTATGCTTGAACCCGCATATGCAAGGGCACCATGCCTATTATTTTTGGGAAATCATATGGGTATGAGCAAATAACATGCATGCTAGAGATGAACTAGTTTGATATGCATGCTTTCTGTCAGAACTATTTCCTGTCTGATATTATTTATTCTCTTTTTAGGAAACCATCAAACGACACATGTCTATACTGCCATCTCATTGGTTCTGTGTAACTACCTGAAGATGCCCCAACAAAAATGGATGATCCAAGATATTTATATTGCGAAAAAGTAAAAACAGTAAATACTAGGAAATTTACTCAGCAACTTTTAGCGCCTTTCTGAACTTGTTATTGTTACAATGAACTATTATAACTTCTCTACAGAGCGTAAAATATTACTGCTCCTGCCTAAACATACCTGTTTATACTCGTCACCATTGCTTGAATCAACATACTCCCTTAAACCAATGTGCCTTCTTCATATCGACTTGTCAATCTATTATAATGTATTATTATCTCTCGCTAGAGTGTTACTACTGCCATAACATTCATGTCTTTTACTTGTTGCCTTTCCTAAGTCAACACACTCCCTCATTTGCTGTACCCTCTTTATATCGATGTGCAACAATAATACCCATAAGTAATATTGAATGTTAGCTAGTACCTAGTACCTACTCATCTCATCCAAAGTTCATGTATTGTTATTATCAAGCCCCCAAAAGGGATTTTACTTTTTGCTGTTGTAACAAATCACTTCAAAGAACAAAACGTCGGCAGTCATTGGAAGAGCTGGCATGCCCTCATGTCAGATTTGGCCGACCCATTGTAAATAAGAGCATACAATAATTGAATTCTTGAATTGAATTGAATTAGGTGATCAGCTATAAGAAACTCAAATTGACGTTCATATTGTAGAAACATGATCCCAATATATATGTGTTAGGTCAGTCTCTGTATTGTATATGTTCTCAGGATTCAGGTGCTTTCAAGTATAGGCAGCATGAATATGATGTACATTGTATTGTCAACCTTATACTCTGTGACAAATGTAATTATCGCCAACCTTCTTAAATGTGTGTTTGAAACTTGAATATGAATTATTCGGTTATAAATAAATATATGATATATGAATGAATAATACATTATTTCCATGTATGGAAAGATATTGGTGAGTGTATGTTTGAACTCTAAATATTTGAAAGAGTAAACCCTGTCAATGAAGTCATCATTTTTATAATGGGATTGAGAGGCTTGGTATCTCTGTGAAATTTGTGACAATACCTATTTTTAATGTGGTGGACACTTTGAATAGACTGTTAGTTTCTACTTCATCTCTGTATTTTCTGCTTTTTTCAACAGCTTTGTGTAATAAAGAAATACATAAAAATTACATATTTTGCGTTCCTCTTTTTTGATTGTAATCTGCTGATCACATACATTCGATAGTGAAATACATGTTACAGTTTGATGCTAATTTGATCTCTCCTCTATTTAGCCCCTACACATATCTCCAGAACGAAATGATCCTATAAATTTGTGATTAAATCAAATCTTATACATATATCTTCAATTGCAATCAATTTTCAATCAATTTTTATTCTCCCCCATTTGATTTTTTTGAACGGTTTGCTAAACGTTTTCTGATACGCTATTGAAGACGGTTTTTAATTCCAAGACGGTTATATAGTAGCTAAACGTTTTTGAACATGGTAACGGAAAAAAACCGTCTTCTAAAAGGGGACAAAAAAACCGTCTTCAAAAACGTTTAGTACGAAGACGGTTTCACTTGCAGTGTATTACAATTATAGCTACGCTCTCCATTAATTGCCATCAGGGTCAAGTCTCCAGAAAATGTACAATTGACCTTCACCAATCCTCTCAAATAACCCAAATTTAAGACGAAAATCAGGTTTTAAATACAGTTCAACATACTTAGACAGATTTATTGAAATACAATAATAAAGAATAAATTCAGATATACTCAGTGTTTATCATTTTTCACTCTAATTTAGCCAAATTTTAGAGATGTGTAGAACTGTAGATTGTGCATTTTCTGGAAATCTGACCCATCAAATCTGCACTGTTTTTTCTCCATAAATATCAGGAAAAGTGTAATAAATAGAAAATTACCTAATGTCCATAATTATTGCACTTAGGCTAAGCAATTTCCTTTATTTGCTACTCTCGCTTACTGCAATCGCTATGCGCATACGATTTGAGAGGTGCGATAAAGTTGGGTGCATTAAAATTGTTCTATTGTATGTGTATGATAAAAATCTGAATTGGGTTTTCTTTTAGCTTTTAGATAATTTATGAAGATTACAAACCAAAAACAAAGGTTTATGTATCAATATTTGTCTATGCTAGGGGCATATAGTGAATAAGCAATCAAGTCCAATAAATATTCAATCACTGGTACCGCGTTCCATTCTCTCTATGTGGGTCAGATTTTCAGAAAATGTACAATTGGCAGCTGTACACATTTAGTAAGTTCTGCTAAATTAGGCTGCAAGTTGGTCAATACTAGGTAAATTCGAGTATATTCGGTATTGCTTTGGTTTTAGCAATCTGTTTGGTTAGGTTGAACTGTATTTTGAACTTTATTTTCGTGTGAAATTTCGGTTATTTGAGAAGATTTGCGAAGTTGAATTGTACATTTTCTGAAGATCTGACCCATGTATTGTATGGGTACCATACACAATCTCTTATTACAACCCCGTTATTGCACCTTCCATTATAGCATGATCATATAATTCACTATGCACCCTTACGAAATTGGTACGCCCACGGGAGATAACCAGCTCCCACACTGCCAGGAGTCAATTTTGGATTTATTATACCCCCCTCTATGTTTTTGTGTAAAAAATTAGTGACAATTCGATGGAAATAAGTGTCCGACAACAAACTCTCCTCACCACTTGTTTTGTTTACCCTCTCATTTAGCTTCACTTCCGGTCCACCTCACTCATTTTCAGGACTATTTTTCTATTTAAATATGCAATAAATTCGGAATTTTACAGTTGTTTATCATTATAATTATTCTTATATCATTACATATATGATGTATTACAAGTCTTTTTTCCGCGAAATTAATTATTTTAATACAGAAAATAAGGATGAGAACATGGACCTATTTTCCCAACAAAAATTCCGCCAGAGGGCAATATGATATGTAAATACCGCCCAGAGGGTAATACGGTTTTCCAATGCTGTAGCCTATGGCTTACCATACCATCCCTCCCAGGTATAATAAAATGCAATATCATTGTAAGATCCGTAGAAATATAATATCATTTGTGTGACACTACCCTCAACCGATATCCAATAAGACGTAGTAGAATATGATACAAGGTGTTATCTTCCAACACTATGTTATTATTACTATTAATATTGGGTGTGGCATTTTCTTGGGCACTGAGAATAGCATCAAACTGTTGTAATGTATTTTTCAAATCAAAAATCAAGCATTTAACCAAATAAATCTGGACTTAAATTTCAACCAGATTGTTATCTATTCTAGCATGTCTTAACCTCTACGTTAACGGAAACGTATCCGTATCTCTGTTACACAAACACATGTTTAAAGGAAGAAATAGGTTCAGCAAAACATGGCAGGAGAAACGTAACATAATATATCAATCAAAATGTTTCATCAAAAGTTACAAAACAGATACGGATACGGTTACGAAACTGAGAAAGGTTTTCTTGCGGAAACTCCCTATTGTAGAATAATGCGTAACCCTGAACATGACTTTAAGGGAGTAGATATCATGATTTGCAACTACGTCAGGTATTACGCTTCCATTCCAAGGACACTTTGAACCAGAGAATTGCTTAGAATAATTTCCTGCCCACTCACTTTCATTTTCATTACGTCCATTCTAGTTGTGTCATTGCATCTTGTACAATTGGAATATTCATGACACAAGCATGAATTATTTTAATATACGGCTGCTAATGACCTCAGAAACCCATGAATACATTTAGCACAGTCTTGGAATTTTGTACATGTATTTCTAACCCTAAGAACTCTAAACTCTCAACAAATGAAAACATTACTAAAAACAATTCTTGCGAGAATGACATGACAATGACAATGAGAATGACAATTTCTGCGACTTGTGTCACATTTTTCTGAAACACATCACAATTGGTTTGTTAAATGTAATCACAACACCCTCACTACCTAGGTTTTGCCATTATGTCCTGATATAGAATAAATATTCTAAGGAATGCTTCTAAATGTTTGTAGAAAGTTCCAGTAGATTCAAGCAACATGCAGTAGTAGAAAAAGGGTCCAATCTCTGCTTGAAATGCAGCTCGGGCCCAATGAATGACGTCATCAACTTGAGGAGGATGTCTCAAGAGATGTTTCTGGCTAGTTTGTGAAGATAATGTGTACAAGTGCCTCTCTAGTCCGTCCAGCTTCCATAGTGAGGGGACAGAGCACCCTCTACACTCAACACTGCACAGTTTATATAATTTCTTCCTTTTTACTCTATATTACTCTCAAAACACAACCGACTTAAACAGATTTCGGTGGTGGATAAGGTCTTGCATGAGAATATGCTTTGAGAAAGTGTTGTTTGCCAGTTCGTTTGCCAGATTTTCAGAAAATGTACAATCAGCAGCTCTACCAATTTGGTAACTTGTGTTAAGTTAGATGGAAAAATGATAAATAATGAGATTATCTTTGGCATTGTATTGATTAAACATATCTCTTTTGTTATGTTAAACTGCATTTTTAACGTCACTTTTGACTTAAATTTGGGTAATTTGGGAGGATTGGTGAGGTGAATTGTACATTTTCTGACAATCTGACCCTTATATGTGTGAGAGCACGGCGCTGGTGTATTTAAACAATATCTGTATCGTGTGTGTTCTTATAATATATTCCAGCAGATGTAATGTCTTATTTGTTTTATTATTATATTATATTTCTGTATTTATATTACCTATCTCTTCCTCGAGACTAATGTATATATGTT